>JBBBDQ010000256.1:15252500-15362500 GCA_037127315.1 Ascarosepion bandense
GTATGTATATACAGAAGTAAACATATCGTGAATTTTCAGAATTTTAAAATTTAGGAATGTTCGTAAATATACATCGGGTTAACTGAAAAGGAAAAGTTAATTATGGTAGTATATTAAGTGATGCAATTTAATGTCTAATAAAGAAAAGTATGCATTATTATTTATAAATAATATTATATCATAAAAATTCAATAGCATCATTTACTCATTTCTGTTTATTAGACATTAAATTACGTCACTTAGAATCCTCCATAATTTACCTTCGTTACCAGTTAGCCTGGTGTATATTTATAAGCGTTCGCAAATTTAAAAATTCCAATAAGTGGATGTGTCTAGCCACACTGAGGAGCTGTGATACAGCGAAACAGGCTTGTATTTGGATGACTAATATATATATATATATATATATATATATATATATATATATATAATATTCAAGCAATGTTTTTTAAAATCGACTGAAAATGTTTGCCTGTTACTTTTTTTTACAATTTGCGTATAACTTGTTGCTCATCCGGATCAAAAACTGTCCAAAGTTCATAAAGTTTTTATTTGATTATTTTTCGGCTGGCTCTAATCGTTATTAGAAACACTTACTCAAAGCAATAGAAATGTGGTTCTACAGAAGGATGCTGAGGATGCCATGGACCGAATATGTGAGCAACGAAAAGGAAACTTATAGATACAGCTGAAGTAATTGGGACACGAAATGAGGAAGGAGAGCTTGGATAATCTAATACTCACAGGGCGAGTAGAGAGAAAGAGACAAGGGAAAGCAACGTGAGAGATATTTGATGGACTTGAGCAAGTGGATGGCGGCGCAGGGTTTCGTAGAGATAATAAAAGAAAAAAGTTTTTTTAGAGCGATAAGAAATAGAGGTAAGTGGAGGTCCATGATCGCCTACGTCTTGAAAGGACACTGCGCATAAAAAAGGGAAAAATAAAAAGAATATTATTAGTTAATAAAGAACAGATTTTATTAACTTTATCGATGCATTATAAAGAGGAACGTTACAGATTTAATTTAAATATACGTATAATGACAGCATGTGTAGAGCATTTTGTAACTCTCCATAAGGGTGTATACATTTTAATTTTTTTCAATACTCGGGGTTCAATACTCATTATGCAAAATAAACAACCACATTCCACACAGCATCTTTGACTACATAAAAGCATTTTAGAATTTTAGTAGGTCATTTTTAGACGCTGTAAAGTTTTGTAACCCCTAATGGACTATTTATGTGAGTACTTGGGTAAACTATTCTCTCCTTAAGTCCATTATGCGTAAAAATCGTTACACCCATTGTCAGCCTTAAATCAAGCATTAGAATTCAAATGAAGATGTTAAAAAAGAAGAATAAGATGAATGCAGGCGAAATGTTGTAAATATATTGAAATAGAAAAAGGAAGAAGAAACGAGAGAAAATAAAATAAGAATTGTTCTATCTGATTAAAAAAAAAACAGTGAAATAAAAAAAACTATATCCTTTAGATATACACTTATTGATTGATTGGATATCAATTTTAAGATATAAAAATATTCAATTTGCATAGTTCCTACTACTTTATCTCGATATCGAACTAAAACTAAAGTCATGGTAAAAACACAAGTTTCCTCTAAATCAGAAATTAACCTGACCCCTGATTTAGATGGGGAGAGCCCTTAAAGATCTGTGTGCTGGACTAAACAAAGGTTTATTTGTTTTTTGTTTTTTTGTTTTTTTAAGTAGCAGTAGTATAACAATAATAATAACAAAATATTCTGTTTTCTTAATTTCTGTTCTTTTATTCTTCTCCGTCCTTAATATCATTTTTGCTTATATTCTGTAACGCTCAGTAAGCCTTTTTTTTTTTAATCATATCAAGCCTGTAGTGACACTGGCAAATTAATATGCCTAATTTGCATAAGTGCGAGAGAGAGCCTATATAACTCGTCACTGAGAATAAGTGACAAGCTTAGCGACGGAGAAGTGCTGAACTTCGAATCACAACAAAGCCCTTGCATTTTAATAGCTTTGTTGCTTTGCTTAGAGTGAAAGGGTTAAAAAATAAATATATAAAAAACAATAATAATAACTAAACTCGTTCGATGTTCGACTTACATGCTATTTCACTAGGGTTGTGAGTTCGATCCTCGTCGAATTCTCAGCTACTGCTAAACTGTGCTAAATTTGCTTCAAGAATGATTGTATCTTCTTTTTTTATTTTTCATTTTGTAAGGCGTGTCCCTTCATGACATTGACGATCACGGCTCTCCACAATATTCTAGTTCTAAGCAACAGTTGACGCTTTACCACCTATCTTTCTTCTCGTTTCGCCATTCATTCGCACAAAGTCATCAGGTGGGTTACTCACCATTTCTCCCTTTTTCTTTCTACTTCCAATATATCCTGAGCAAACGAGACTCGGTTGGAAACTAGTCTAGGAGAAGGAGAACTAAGAATTCAAAAGAGTACGGGACCTTGGTGGGACACTTACTTAAACTATAACCGAGGATCAATAAACATAATTGCAGTAAGTCACAGGTTGGCTCACAAATGAGCCTGAGCAAACGGGGATGTTTGGAAATCAGAAGCCATACAGAAGATGAGATAACAAGTCCAAACAGCTCTGATGAGGCGTTACTTTTTTCCACACGGTTTTGATTAGTATAATTTTTTCAACCCACGCGACGAGATCTTAGATTTCAAACAAATTTTGTATTAATACATATTTAAATCTTCCCCGTCAAAAGTTTGATAAAACATTTTGTATAATTTGAGAAGTCAAATGATTCTAGCTCGTCGGAAACTTTTGAACCTATTTTCATTTCCACTTAAAAACTAAGAAATAATGTAACTGGCCGGGAGGAGTTTATATCTTTGTGATTTTTCTTGTTTTTAAAACAAAATAAAAATTTAAAAATAAGAGAAATCAATAAGTTTCTGTTTTGAAAAAAATCAGCTATCGATAAATCAATATAACCTGTAGAAATGCTTTCGAAGACTTTTGCCTCGGAAAAACAATGAAGTCATCTGTGAATTTCGTTTGCGCAAGAAAATATTTTATGATTTTAAAATAATAGTTTTTTTTAAGGATTGAAAAAATATTATTTAAACTCACATTACAATAGCACTTTAAATTATGATTTTAAAGAATATCATAAAAAATATCTCATTAAACAGATGTGTTAAAATACTACATTAAAATATACGCGTTAAAAATAATGATTATAAAATATACTCAATTATACATTAACTATGGCCAGATATTTAAATTGTAAAATTTTATTTGGTTTTACATATTTTTAAGATAATTTTTTACGTTTTTTTTTTTTTTTCATTTTTCTTTCTCCTTTCTCTTTAAATATTTTCACATCATTTTATATGTGTTTTTTAAAATTATCTTAGCATTTTCATTTGAATTCTAATAATGTTGGCAATTGTCAAGGCTGACAATAGGTGTGACAACTTTTATCTTTTATACTTTATTTTTACTTAGGTAGTAAAGTCGTTATTCGAGAAAAGTTTGTCCACACCTACTCTATTCTCCGCTAGTAATTGTGGCATGCCAGGAGAAGCACATGTTTGCTAAGATATTTGAAATTTAATATAACATCAACTTTTTCTTTCTGAGGTGTAGAGACTGTTTATTTTAATGTTTGTCCTTTGAAACTCAAATATATCGTCATAAAGGTAATGTATTTAATGTCATATAAGTAGAGGTGAGCTATAGAGACCAGGTTTTTCCAAAAAAGTGGGAAAGTATTTTATTCCATTCATTTGTGTCCAAATAGAAGGAAATGGACCAACTTTTGGAAAATGTTTAAAAATTGGGATGGAGCCGGACCGAAACGTGTCCTGACCTGCCCGGGAGCCAAAAATTCCTAAAAATGACAACGTATTCCAAATAACATTAATATTTACCAACAAATCTTGACCAAAATGATTCAACTGATGAAATTCATGGTTCTACATACACAATATTGATTCTACACATTAATTTCCATAACGATAGGGTACTTTAGAAATAGACCAAATTTCAGGAAAAAATTGGGACACAATTGACGATAATGAATTGAATTCAACGAATACTTCAACATTACATTCTATCGAGACACGCTATCGGGCTGGTATTCAACTGATATATCTTAAAACAATTAAATATTATGTATTAAGTCTTTCATGTGTCATAATTTCTTTAAAAATTGAGAAATTCAGTCAAAATCTAAAGTTGGTCTGAATTGACGAAAGTTTAAAAAAACTGATATAATGTCCAGTGATAAAACTTAATTTTATGAGACTGATTAGCTGTGGTTTAAAAGATATAAAACGGTTCAAACTTCTAAACAAATATCAATATGAACACAAATTTATCAACTTATTAACAGTAGAAGGATTTAAATAACTCATTGATTTATTATCAACTGAAACAATAAAAATTCAATTCGTTAGAAAGTGTGCACTGGACAAATTGAAGACATTACATTGCTTGTAGAATACACATTACAGAGATTCTACATTCTCGGCGATTTTAATGTGAAAAAGGAAAAATCTTCCCCAAAATCGGCCTATTTTTGCTTAAGACATCAAAAATATTTTCCTAATTTCTGTGTAAGCTTTGTAGAAACAACATACAACCATATATTAATTCATTTGAATGAAAATCAGCAAGGTTTGTCGCTTATTTTTAAAGTTTTGTGGAATACTAGTCAATTTTAGTGATTTATTGGGCCAAGGGCAGGTCTGGGCACGTTTTGGTCCGGCTCTATTCCAATTTTCAAAGATTTGACCTTTTTCCTTCTATTTGGGCACAAATGAATGGAATAAAACACTTCCCCACTTTATTTTAAAAAGTTGGTCTCTATAACCAATTCCTAATATAAGACCGACTCTTATTTAAATCCCCTATTGCAATATTATAGAAGGCACGATGAACTAATGGATAGCAGTACGGATTGAGGAATCTAATTGAGTTCACTACATTCACGTACGTGATAATATCTTTGTAAGATATGAATCCATCTCTTCTTCTCCCAGTTATGATAGGGCAGACTGGGTGGTAACCGGTCTAAGAGAATTGAAAACCAGCCTGGTAGATAAAGGGGTTTGCGTATGATTAACACATCACTTGTAAAACAGACACGTTACAAAAGCATAGACGACAACAAATAAGCCTAGAACAGAGTGCGATGGCGAAGAGTCGTCGATTGCGTATGCTCCACCAAGAAAGATTACAATATTATGGAGTATTGGCAGTCCGTAGCGTCTGGTTAATATTAAACTACCAAATACCTCATCTCTAAAATCTAGGAGATATTTTGAACATATTTTTATTTTTTTAAAAGCTCAAGAGTTACGGTAGTTTAGCGATATTAAAAGAAAGAAACAAATATCAATGGAAATGCCAAATGTTTCCTGTATGGAAACAGCTAATTATGGTCACGGATTACCTTAAGCTAATTTTACGATTACCATAAAAAGTTAATTTTACGATTACCATAAAAAGCTAATTTTACGATTACCATAAAAAGCTAATTTTACGATTACCATAAAAAGCTAATTTTTCGATTGCCATAAAAAGCTAATTTTACGATTACCATAAAAAGCTAATTTTTCGATTGCCATAAAAAGCTAATTTTACGATTACCATAAAAAGTTAATTTTACGATTACCATAAAAAGCTAATTTTACGATTACCATAAAAAGTTAATTTTACGATTACCATAAAAAGCTAATTTTACGATTACCATAAAAAGCTAATTTTACGATTACCATAAAAAGCTAATTTTACGATTACCATAAAAAGTTAATTTTACGATTACCATAAAAAGCTAATTTTACGATTACCATAAAAAGCTAATTTTACGATTGCCATAAAAAGCTAATTTTACGATTACCATAAAAAGCTAATTTTACGATTACCATAAAAAGTTAATTTTACGATTACCATAAAAAGTTAATTTTACGATTACCTTAAAAAGCTAATTTTACGATTACCATAAAAAGTTAATTTTACGATTACCATAAAAAGCTAATTTTACGATTACCATAAAAAGCTAATTTTACGATTACCATAAAAAGCTAATTTTTCGATTGCCATAAACAGATCTGGCGAGTTACATCCAGAATTAAACTAAAGTTATTTTATCTATACAATTAGGACTTGTTTTAAAAAACAGCTTCCATAGTGCTTTGAAGAAATTAGAGACTTCTCAAGTTCATTGTTAAACATCTTTCTAAAACTGATAGAGATTTCCTGCCAAACTATTTGTTTTTGGTAATTTGGAAAGTTAATAACTTGTGTATATCATTTTCTCTTCGAGTTACACGTGCACCCCACTTTTTTGTTGTTGTTTGTTGATCTTAGAATTGTTCAAATGATGTGTTTTATATTCGTTGAAACTCTTTTTGTTATTTTATTTTAGCATTCTATCAGCCATTGAAGGATTTATTCGCTTGAAGCTATTTTCATTGAAATTGAGGTTTTCTTGCTTTTAAAATATATTAATTTATATACAACTTAGTGTTAAGTTATTCCGGCTGACTTTGTTATATTCTTGTTATATTATTATGTGCCGTGTCTCTTCGGGACGTAGGCAATTATGGTCCTGCACATCTTCCTGTCACTTGTAGCTCTTAATAAGTTTTGTCTTTCTGTTATTTCTCCCAACCCCTGTTCTGCCGTCCATTAAGTATGCCACTCGCTGCTCTCCCCTGTCACTCTTTCCCTCTATCCATCCTGTGAGCATCAGATTTTCCAAGTATAAGTTTGTTTTTTTTTCGATTTCATTCTCTCCAAAACCATGTCGTTGCTCAGATGTTCGGCCTATGGTATCCTCAGCATCCTTCTGTAAATCTATATTTCTGTTGCTTAGAGTCTCTTCTTCATCTTCGAGGAGATTGTCAAGAATTCGCTGTCATGCAGCAGGACAACGCAAGTACCCTTCATCACTGGTGCCCCCCCCCCAGGTATGAATTTGCACGGAATACTAGATTAGCTACGAGGTCCCACTCTTTTACTGTGAAACAGATAAGATGCAACTGTAATTTCTACTACAACAGCTTCTTTCCTCGCACTTCCCGCCTGTGGAATTCCGTTCCATACACTTGCTTCCCCGACAGCTACAATCTCCAGGAGTTTAAATGTAAGGTCAATAGACACCTCCTAACACACTAACTCGCATCCATTCTCTCAAACACCCTTCCCATCTACCCAACCCCCATCCTCGCTATCCTTACCCGTCTATCACCCTCCTGCTGACATTTCCTATATCCTAACCACTCTTTCCAACCACTTTCCCCTAAGTAACCCCCTGCGCAATAGTGGCAATGGAATGCCTTGCTTGGGGTGAAATGATTTTTAAAAAAAATAAAAATAAAAGTGTGTATGAATCCACCTCTACTGTCTTCAGCTGTGGGTTAATTAGTAAAACTTTATCAGTAAATCCTTATTATCTCAAAAAAAAACCTTACAATCTAAAAATAATTTCTGGCTTTAAATAACCTGCAAAGGGTTAGGGTTAGGAAAACAAATCAATCTATCAGTGGAAAATGTTAAAATAGGATTCGAAATGGCAAGAGTCTATAACAGAAATATTATCCTCAATCCCCGGAAAAAAGTATTGCTGGAAGACAACGTTTTTTTTAATAGTGTTTCTAATTATAGTATTTAATATGAAAGAAATATATCAATTATAGTAAATAACATATAGCAGTGCAATTTTTCCTCTGTCCTTAACTTATATGTAAATAGATACATAAAATTAACAAAGACCCCTACTCTGATTCGAACGTCCAACCTGGTGGTAAGCAATCAAATTATACGGTGTGATTGAAAAGTAACTCCCTATTTTATGTATGATGGACTCTCCTGTTTAACCATAATTTTTCACAAGACAGGAGAGTCCACAATACATAAAATAGGGAGTTACTTTTCAACCGTCCTATATCCATTACGCCAGTTTTATGTTAGTTTTCCTTCTTCCTTTTACAGTTTTTATTCCTTTCAACAAGTGAGCTAACTTTTTACTTCGTATATTGCTTTATTTTACTTATTTCAAACAAAAAATAAAAAATAAATTTTAGCATTTTCTTAACACAAGCCAGCCATTAATAAACTCATTCTTATCTAAAATGTATTACATAACTGTCATAGTGCCCATAAAAATGTTGATATGACGTGTAGATGAATTATGCAAATATTTTCATATAAATGTAATATTTATCTATCTATATATTAAAATTAAAACAACAACAGCTCGCCGGCAAAGTCAAAATTATATCTGACTTACATTACGAAATTGAATGACCCATAGGGAATTGCACTCCCAACCAAAACAAATTTATAAATAATTTTGACGAACACACCACCATTTAATTGTCAAGACGGCAGACCCTGCAGATCTTAGTCCAGCACTCCTTATGGATGCATTTAAACCAACATTGAATTGTACCAACCTCGATGCGAAACATAGTTTTCGAGAGCAAAAATGTGATACGAGCCTCCATCTGTAAAAAAGTGTTTAAAACCAATGTGAACGCTTAAATACAAGCCTTAATAACATCAATTATAAAGACGGCCATAATGTATATGAAACCGTATTCGATAAGAGTATGTTTAATTTTCAGAAACTTTTAGGCTGTCTACAATTGCAATTACATATCATTTATTAAAGCAGTGTAACTAAATCCTGTAAAATGGCTCATAGATTAGCGCTCAGAATCAACAAACATTTGGACAAATTCTATATCCATTAAGTCCAGAAAAAATACTTTTTTGCGTAAAAGAAAATATAATAGAAAATAATTTGGCAAAAGTACCTTATCAGAACAAAATATGTATTAAAGAGTGATTTCTACCCAAATACACAACACACCACATATACATATATAGAGAGAGACTTTTTTTTTATCTGACATTATTTCCTAAAACCTGGTTTTCAGTAATTTCACTGTTTAAAAAAATATTTTTAAAAATAACAACTGAAGCACGCGTACCCACTAAAAATAGCGTTTATAGTAATACAAAATATATACAAGAAGATAGGTTCGCCTATCGTCCGGTTCATACACCCCCTCGGCCTTTTGAACATGAGTAGAATTTTACAATTTGATTCCTGTTTAGGATTTGGTTCTTTCTAAAGTCTTTTCATTCTCTTTCACGCCCAATAGTTCCGTGTCTTAGTGACATTATCGCCTTGTTTGGGGGGAACTGATATATATATATATATATATATATATATATATATATATATATATGTGTGTGTGTGTACAGTCAACGGTAAAATTGTTGACTCACAGCCCGCAGTATCGGTAAAATGCCAAACTAACACACACACTCACTCACACACACACGCTTCTTCTTCTTCTATGTGCCCTGTCCCTTCAGGACGTAGGCGATCATGGTTTTCCACGTCTCCCTATCCCTTGTGGCTCCTAGTATGCTTGCTCCTGTTACTCCTGGCAACCCCCGTTCCGTCATCCACCTGATCAGGCCCTGCAAATATGTTATCCGCTGCCTTCCTCTGTCTCTCTTTCCTTCTATCTGGCCAGTATCATCATCTAACTTCAGTACAATTTCTTATCAGATTTACTACAGTGCCTTACCCTAGGTCTTTCCAAGACCCAGGGTAAGGCACCGCAAAGTAAATATATGCTTTCTGTTTGCAAAAATTCTGACGTTAAGTGATACTTAACATGCGCAGTTTATATTTTCCTTATATTTACAATACTCTTATAAGTAGACGAGCAATTCCACATTGTACGTTCTTTCGTAAACAGAAACTACGGGTGATCTTGTTAAAGTTCCTGTCTTCACCTTTTTAAAAACATACTCAATAGTTCTAATTATAACAGTAGTTCATGCGTTACATTTTTTTTTTCTCAATATCAAAATCCTTATATTTATTTGGTTCGTTTTGTTGTACAGCATTAATTAACCTCAATGGATTATTTAATGCCGACAAGATTTTTACAATAGATTCGTATGAATAGAATATGTATTCTTTGTAAGAAATCAGTGTGTAGATCAGGTTTCATTGATGTAGAGAGGGTTTTGTCGAGATCTTGAAAATGTATTGTTGGTAATATTTTTCTTCAAAGTATTGCTAGAATTTTCACAAAAGAAATTCATTTTTATACTGTTTTGACCCCAGTTTGGATGTTAACTATTTGCCCATAGCTGAGACCCTAACAGGTGCTGCCACCCCGGGTCAGGGTGGACCCTAACAGGTTCTACCACCCCGGTCAGTGTGGACCCGGGAACAATAACAGTTATGAGGTGGTTACATGCTCCTCAAATCTTTCCAATTAGAGATCTTGCTACTGAATGCAGTTTATCGTCAAACACAGGACCCGGACATAGTTTATCGTCATACACACGATGCCATTTGGGGGGGGGGGTGAAGGTTACCCCTTTGCAGAGGTGCAATCGGTATATTCTGAAACCCCAGCCGACAGGGCGGCATAGTTACTTCTTTTTCATATCCTTGAGCAGATATACTTTTATCGGAAAGTAGCATTATTATTAGTAGTAGTAGTAGGAGGAGGAGGAGAAGAGTCGCATGCCAACAAAATGACACTGAGGTTCAAATATCCAAAGCCTAATTTATCCATAATGACGCCCAGTTTGATATGTGTATACCACGCATATACGTCACAGTCAGATGTACATGATATGGTGACAAGTTTTTATTATAAAATCAGCACATGACCTTGCTGGTGGGGCTCAGAAATATTTTCAGTTTGGGCAACCCAGTTAACTCGGTATTTATCCGAGCCTCCCCACAATGGCAGGATGTGGCACAATGCCGATTTTTACCGTGGCGCATTCTGTACGTTCGAGCAAAAATTTCCCGTAGACCCCGTGTATGCGGGGTCAGACTCTTGTCGAAACTCTGCCCTTCGTAAAAAGACTCGTCTGAAGACAGAGAGTCCGACAAAGTCAGAGCTTTGATGAACTGTATTGATTTTCTAGGCGTAACTTAGATGAGACACAGGACCGAAAGTGTGGAACATCTAGTAAGGATTGAACTCACTACTCAGTCGTAACTGATGTAACTTGATAACCAATTACATCTCATGGAAGTGCTCAGTTCATTCTGACTCTCTAATTAAAGGTTTTTCCAAGTCTCTAAAAGCGAGTTCCAGGTCGCTTTGGCTGTCTCAACCTTTACACTCAAAATAAATAAATAAGAAGCTCTCGAATTTGACCATGATGTTCCTCACACTATTTCTGTTCATGAACAAGCAAATTTGTGGTACTGAACGGGATATTTACTGTTAACCATCTTAATTTAACAAAACTGAACAAGGTTAATGTCATTGTTTCTTTTAAAATAGGCGTTTAAGTCCAGTGTTGATAGTACAAAAAATTCAAGAACTTCAACTCTACCTTTCATATTCAACGGATATCAATTTTTAGATCTCAATGATAAACTTTTTAAGTTTTACGTAAATTCTTGTTTCCTTGTACAAAAGAATATTGGCAAATTTAATGGAAATTAAAATTGAAACAGTTATCGGTATTTCTGCGTAAAAGTTATATAACCCCCCTACACACACACACACACACACACACACACACACATATATATATATATAATTAAAAAATTGCAAGTAAATTGAAAACTAGGGAATCAGACAGTACAATTTATTTGATAAAAATAGGCAGCTGAAATTTTGCGAAAACTTTTTCCAGTTGAAAAAATGAGTATCAGCTATCCGCTGCTTTTTCTCAACTCAAAGTCGAGAAAATAAATGTAATTGATAAACTTAAACTATTGATCTACATGAAAATATTCAAAATGAATTGTAACTCTGAAGAACAAATTTGTGGTATTTATTGACCAACCACAAGTTTACTTTAAGTTTAGAATGAAAAAGTTTTGCCAGTAATTTTTTTTTTCATTTTTGTAAGACTAAAAATGACCTACCTTAAGTGGCTCGTGAGCTTTGTATTAGGTAAACATGAGTTAAAACAAAACAGTATACGCTCGGAAATCATATAGTGTGTGTGCGTTTTACAACAATCTCAACTGTTTGCTAGAATTGATTTGCTTTTGTTCCGATTTAAACGTCATATTGTTTATTAATTCCCTTTATTGTATATTTTAAGTTTTCCAATACTTTTAAATAGTTTTCCATAACGTGAGTCTAGATCAGACATCACTGTTATAATAATTTCAAATTAATTTGTAACCATTTTGATATTAGTCTTGCATGTAATCGAGAAATTACTGAATGTTATTGTTTTATTTTTTTGGCGGAAGGGAAGCGGGCATTAATTTTTACTTCTTCCGATTTTATTAAAATAACTCACTTCAAATGAAGACCTGTTGCGTCTTTCACGATCGCTTTGATTTCTTACAAAACTTCATAATTTTAAAACTCTCGATTCTACTCTACCACTTTTCTGCTGCCATCAGAAAGTTAATGTATTTTTTATAATTACTTCACCCCAAGCAAAGCAAGACCCCCACCGGTGCGCAGGGGGTTAAGTGGGAGAAAAGAAAAAAACAAGGTACAGATGTCGAAGAAAAGATAAGAGATGGATGAGAATCAAGTAGTTAGAAGATGGCAACTGACGTTGCATTTAAACTTTCGAGATTGTAGTTATTAGGAAAGCAAGCAAACGGTAGGGAGTTCCACAAATGAAAAGAAACTTCTAGAGTAGAAGAGGCGGTTACATTTAACTATTTCGACGGTAAAAGGGTGGGACCTAGATGCCAATCTAGTAGCACGAGTAACTACATGTGGTCGGGAACCAGCGGGGAAAAAGCTCATCAGAGCAGTTGCCATGAAAATACTTGTAGAAAAGACAGAGAGAAGCCACATCATGTCGGTAAGAAAGTGACTGAAAGTGAGCGGCTAAGTCAGAATTGATTATATTGCAGAACCTCATTTTGTCGAGATTTTAATTGCACAAAAAGAAAACAAAGTTAATTTTTTTCCAAAGGTATTAACTTCGTCCCATCCCACGAAATGTGTTAATTTAAATTTTCATCTATTTAAAAATTGGGATTAAAAAGAAAAGTTTGAATAATTCCTTGTAAGTTTGTGGAAAACTCTTCCGGCTTCTTACTTTCCAATCAACTTTGGTCTTCAAAAAATTAAATGCAATATCAATCGTTATTTTTTGTCTTCTTAATTGCTCTTCTATTATTGTTCCTTCTCCTTAATAATGTTTTTTTTTCTCATTCTCTTACACTCAATGTACACAAAAAGGACACTTACTTAACATAAGGAAAATCAGTTGAAATTTCTAGGGCACATAACGAAGAAAGTGGGTTTGGAGAATTTGTAACTCACGAAACATATTGAAAAAATAGGGACATAGAAAACAGTACATAGCCTATTTCTCTATATTTCTGGAATAAGGTATTGTAACTATTTACAGTATTTAAATAATTCAAACTTTTGTCATCATCTTCGTTTCCACATTCTTCGTTTCGGCGGTTATACACTCCGGCTTTCTTCAGGACACACGGCCTAGTGGATAAAAGCGTTAATTAAATCTGGTTATTTGAACCAGAGTTGTGAGTACAATACATGGCTACAGTAGGCGTGAACAAAAACTTGGAAAGTTAAGTTAAAGGTAGATAACTGATGCTGAGATATTCGAAAGAGGCATGGTACGTGGAACTAGAACAATCTACTCCGGTAGACCAATTAAAGGTCCAGTTAGAAATTCCAATCACCTGAAGAAGGCCAGGGTGTACAACGGCCGAAACGTTGTGAATATGGCAACAAAGATGAGGACAACAGTCCAAACAATGTATATAGTGTAGATAAGCACATAACCTACCTCATAAGTTTGTGTAAATAGATAGCAGAACAAAGTTTAGGAGTGATAACAATACAATGGACAGAAAATTGGGGAGAACCATGATCGCCAATGTCCTGTCCTGAAGAGACACAACACACAGATGAATAAGAACTTTCGAAGTAACTAGTATTTAACACTTTAACTTGTGTTCGTTTATAAAATATAGTGATTCAAAGAAAAGCAAAAATTATAAGAAACAAAAAATTGTTTAGTATCTGGACCTCACGAGAGAACTGAAGACACATGCAGGTGACGGTTGTGCCGATCGGTGTTGGAGCACTTAGAAATATATTGAAACAGAGAAACTGGAAATTCGTACAAGAATATAGACCATGCAAACAATTAGAATATTGAGGAGAGTATTGGACCTGTTGTCACTTGGTCTCCTACGTAAACTATCAGTTGCTACAAGTGTGAAAATAAAATAATTAAAAAAAAGTCCTACCTGAGTAGAAGACACCTTCAAATTCCGACCAGTCAAGAATATCATTACGTTCAGATTCCGTATCTAAAGCTTGATTTAGTTCTTGAAAAATTTCTCCGTCTGTCTGAGGAAGAGCAGAAGCGGGTCGAAGCCTCTTGGCAAACATTTCTTGGGCCTGGTGAACGAGTCTTCGAAACATTGTTGAATTTGATTAAAAAAAAACTGAAAGATATATGAGTTTTTCTTCGTTTTATTTATTTATTTTACGGTTATTATCTTTCAATTGATTTTTATTATTATGATTATAATTATTATTTCTTTCTTTCTTTCTTGAGAATTTTTTTAAAAATTGTCTGTAGCCGCGTAAAGTCGGAGAAGATTATTTCAACGTTCGCCCGATTATAACCTTTATAAAGTCTCGGCTGCTGCTGCTGCTTCTGCGTCTCTCACTAACATCGTCGCCCACACCAGCTGCAACTACTGTATGCGCGATTCCGATCTATATTTACCACTTTCAAAACGCCACTTTAAGGAACACGAAAAAGTTCCACTGAAGAAAGACAGTATCTATTGGGGACATTTTTCATTTCCATGTAGACCAAAAACACTTCTTCATTGATGTTTACTAAAAGAAATTGCCTTGATGGGCTATATCAACGATTTCTTAAAAGTTAAATTAATGTGAAAACAATAGTTCCAGCATAATAAGTCAATACAAAATTAATGAGCGGTCAGTTAATTGCCATACATGATACACGCTTGGACGATCATGTCTCGAAAGAGACATGACTGACTGGGCTGAAGATTATCCCACAGTAGGTTGCCATTAGCTTTCTGCGGTAGACTGGTTGCCGACCAAGGCTATAGAACCCAATCTGTCCTGTTATTTAACCCATAACTGGAAGGAATAGACGGATTAATACCTTTCCCAAGAGTATTTGCGCGTAAGTGAATGAAAGGAGTTCAACTGGAATTCGAACTCGGCTCTCCGATTTCTGGTTCCGAATCGATATCCACTGCGCCACAACGCACATGAGCGGTCAGTCAAGTGAAAAAAAATTGATAAAAATCAGTGATATTATTTGTTGCGATGGTGAACTGAAATGCGTATGATTTTTACTGAGTGTTCAACAATTCTAGTTTTATGTCAGATTAAACAAAGCCGGGCAAACATTAATTTTTTTTTTTTAATCATGTCACCCCAAGCAAGGCATCCACTGCCACTATAGCGCAGGCGGTTACATAGGGCGATTGGGTATAGGAAATGTCAGAAGGAGGGTGATAGACGAGTTAGGATGTACATAGGGAGAGAGTTGGAGAGAATGGGTGTGAGTTAGTGTGTTAGGTGTCTATTGACCCTACATTTAAACACCTGGAGGTTGTAGCCGTCGGGGAAGCAAGCATGTGGAAGGAAATTCCACAGGCGGGAAGTGCGAGAAAAGAAGTTGTTGGGGTAGAAATTGCGGTTACATTTCATCGGTTTCACAGTAAAAGGGTGGGACCTAGTTGGCAATCTAGTATCTCGTGCAAATTCACACCTAGGGGGCACCAGTGATTTAAGTTCATCACAGCAGAAGCCATGAAAGTATTTATAGAAGAGGCACAGGGAAGCCACGTCACGCCGGTGAGAGAGTGACTGCAGGCGGTCAGCTAAGTCGGTATCAATCACATTACAGATTCTTCGCTGTATTTTGTCAAGAACCCCGAGGAGAATAGCAGGGGCACCCGACCAGATGTGGCAACAGTATTCAAAACACGGGCGGATGATAGATTTATATAAGTACAGGATAGATTCCGACGGAAAGAATTTCCGGGCCCTGCACAGAGAGCCGACTTTCATAGCAGCGGATTTAGCAATGGATTCGACGTAGTCATTCTACTTGAGGTTCGCTGAGAGTGTATTGTCGGTATATATCTCTCAATTGTGAGAAATTATTATTGCTTTTTTTGTTTAACTTTTAAACTTTAGATCGTAACTCGGTTGCCCGCCTCACCATAATGAAATAATTATTAATGTAGATTCAAAGCAACAGTATAATTGTTGCAGTTGAGATTCTTATTGGAATGCCCAATTAGGGTGACATTACTAGGCACATTGAATGTCCTAAATATTAAAAACTAGATATAATTCAATCGTTAGAAAGCTAATCGAATGCTATTTTACACATTTCAGTCTTCAAATAGCTCGTTATTACTACTAATTGTATTAATCTGCATGTTTTGTTACTTAAATGATTAATTATTTCGACCTTGTACTATGTTGCACGTTTCAGACTTTAAGAACTTTATTATACCCACTTTGTGCCGCTTTGAATGGTTTGGATTTCAAATGTTACATTCATGTTACTTCGTGCACGTTCAGTTAAATGTGTAATTGCATCTAATATTTGTCTGTTTACACGTTTCACTGATTAAATAATTCATTGCTCCTGCTTTGTGTCAAGTTTCACGTCTTAGTCCTTAACAGATTCATTATCTTCTGCCAACTTGCACATTTATGTGATTAAATACGTTATTAGCGAGACTTGTGTGACCATGTTCACGTTTCAGTCATTAGATACTTCATTATTTCAAATTTGTAGGAGTTATATATTTTGATCCTAAAACATTTGTTTTTGCTTTGTGCTATTTTACACGTTCTGTTCCTTAAATGATTAATACATCTAATCTGATTCGTTTTGCAAGTTTCTGTTCTTAAGGGCTTCATTGTCTCTACTCTGTGTTAATTGACACGTTTCGGTTCATAAAGTCCTCATTGCCTCTACTCTGTTCCAGTTGAAACGTTCGGTTCTTAAATCCTTCATTGTCTGTACTCTGTTCCAGTTGGCATGTTTCGTTTCTGACAGTCTCTACACTGATTCACTTTGTATGTTTCGGTTCTGAAAGCTTTCATTGTCTCTACTCTGTACCAGTTGAAATGTTTCGGCTCTTAAAGGTTTCATTGTGTCTACCGTGATTCAGATGGGGCGTTTTGGCTCTTAAATTCTTCGGTGTCGAAACTTTCATCCAGCTGGCACGATTTGGTCATTAAATCTATCATTGTCTAATTTGTTTCAGTTGACACGTTTCGGTTTTTAAAGCCCTTATTTTCCAGTCCGTTCCAGTCGACAAGTTTCGTCTCTTGAAGCCTTCATTGTCTCTTCCAGTTGACACGTTTTGCTTCTTAAAGCCTTCATTGTTTCTACTCCGTTTCAATGGCTATATTTCGGTTCTTAAAGTCTTCTTGATCTCTGGTCAGTTCCTGTTAACAAGTCTACTGTTTCAATTGGCACTTTTCGCTTAAAGTTTTCATTGTATATACTTCGTTCCAATTTACACCATTCGGTTCTTAAAGCCTTGATTATCTTAACACTGTTCTCGTTCGCATGTTTCAGTTCTTAAAACCTTCGTAGACTCTACACTGTTCCGGTTAGTATATTTCGTTTCTTAAAATCTTAATTGTTCGACACGTTTCGGTTCTTAATGACTTTTATCGTCTCCACTCTGTTCCAGTTGACAAATTTTGGTTTTTAAATCCTTTATTGTCTCTTCTTTGTTCCCGTTGAAACATTTCGGTTTTTAAAGCCTTCATTGTTTCCAGTCCATTCCAGTTGGCACATTTTGTTTTTTAAAGTCTTCATTGTCTCTCTCTTTGTTTCAGTTAGCAAATTTCTTAAAATCTTCATTGTCTGTACTCCGTTCCAATCGACACCTTTCGATTCTTATATCCTTCTTTATTTCTACTCTGTTTCCGTTGGCATGTTTCAGTGCTTAAAGTCTCCATAGACTCTACACTGTTTCAGTTGGTACGTCTCGGTTCTTAAAATCTTCATTGTCTATACTCCGCTCCAACTAACACCTTTTGGTTCCTAAAGCCTTCATTATTTCTACTCTGTTTCTGTTGGCATGTTTCAGTGCTTAAAGTCTTCATAGACTCTACACGTTTCGGTTCTTAAAATCTTCATTGTTCTACTTTGCTTCAGTTGACACGTTTCGGTTCTTATAGCTTTCATTAACTCTACTCTGTTCCAGTTGGCACGCTTCAGTTTTTAAAGTTTTCATAGATTCTACTGTGTTCCAGTTGGTATGTTTCGGTTCTTCAAGCCTTTATTGTCTTTACGCTGATTCGGTTAATATGCTTCGGTTCTGAATGCTTTCATTGTCTCTTCGCTGCTCCAGTTGACATACTTCGGTCCTTACAGCCTTTAACGTTTCTACTCTTTTCCAATTGACATGTTTCGACTCTTAAAGGCTTAATTGTCTCTATGTGTTTCATTTGGCAAGTTTCCGTTCTTAAATTCTTCATTGTCTCTACTCTGTTCCATTTGAAGCCTTCAGTGTTTCTTGTCTGTTCCAGTTTAAATATTTCCGAGATTAAAGCCATCATTATTTCTACTCAGTTCCAGTTGGTATACTTCTGTTCTTAAATTCTTCATTTTTCTAATTGTTTCAGTTGGTACGCTTCGGTTTTTAAATTATTCATTTCTAATTGTTCTATTTGACACGTTTCGGTCTTAAACACCTTCCTTGTCTCTACTGTTTCAGTTGACACGTTTCGGTTCTAAATTTTGCATTGTCTATACTCCGTTCTAATGGACACCTTTCGGTTCTTAAAGCCTTCATTGTCTCTACTCTGTTTCCGTAGGCATGTTTCAGTTCTTAAAACCTTCATAGACTCTATACTGTTCCAGTTGGTACTCTGTTTCAGTTGGCGAAATTTGGTTCTTAATGTCTTCATTGTCTCTATTCTGTTCTAGTTGACAGATTTCGCTTCTTAAAGCCCTCAGTTGGGGAAATTTGGTTTTTAATGTCTTCATTGTCTCTACTCTGTTCTAGTTGGCAGATTTCGCTTCTTAAAGCCCTCAGTTGGCGAACTTTGGTTTTTAATGTCTTCATTGTCTCTACTCTGTTCTAGTTGACAGATTTCGCTTCTTAAAGCCCTCAGTTGGCGAACTTTGGTCTTTAATGTCTTCATTGTCTCTACTCTGTTCTAGTTGACGGATTTCGCTTCTTAAAGCCCTCAGTTGGCGAACTTTGGTTTTTAATGTCTTCATTGTCTCTACTCTGTTCTAGTTGACGGATTTCGCTTCTTAAAGCCCTCAGTTGGCGAACTTTGGTTTTTAATGTCTTCATTGTCTCTACTCTGTTCTAGTTGACGGATTTCGCTTCTTAAAGCCCTCAGTTGGCGAACTTTGGTTTTTAATGTCTTCATTGTCTCTACTCTGTTCTAGTTGACAGATTTCGCTTCTTAAAGCCCTCAGTCGGCGAACTTTGGTTTTTAATGTCTTCATTGTTTCTACTATGTTCTAGTTGACAGATTTCGCTTCTTAAAGCCCTCAGTTGGCGAACTTTGGTTCTTAATGTCTTCATTGTCTCTACTCCGTTCTAGTTGACAGATTTCGCTTCTGTTCTAGTTGACACGTTTCTGTTCATAAAGACTTCATTGCTTCTACTTTATTTCGTTTCTGAAAATTTTCATTGTTTCCAGTTCGTTCCAGTCGACATATTTTGGTTCTTAACTGTCTGTATTGTCTCTACTCTGTTCCAGTTAGTATATTTCCGAGATTAAAGCATTCATTGTCTCTACTTTGTTCTAGTTTGTTCGTTTCAGTTCTCAAACCGTTCATTGTCTTTATTCTGTTCCAGTTGGTATATTTCGGTTCTTAAAACCTCCATTGTGTCTAATGAGTTTCAGTTGACACGTTTCGGTTCTGAAAGCTTTCGTTTTGTCTACACTTTTCCAATTGGTCCGTTTCGGTTCTTAAAGCTTTTATTGTTTCGACTCTGTTCTAGTTGTTACGCTCTGCTTCCGAAAGACTTCTTTGTCTTTACTGTTTCATTTGACACGTTTCGGTCCTTAAAGTCTTCATTGTTTCTACTATGTTCCACTTGGTATGTTTCGGTTCTTCAAGCCCTATTTGTCCCTTTTTTATTCCAGTTGACACGTTTCAGTTCTAAAAGCCTTCATTGTCTCTCCTCTGTTCCATTTGTCACGTTTTGGTTCTCTAAACCCTTATTGTCTTAACTCCTGTTTCAGTTGGTATATTTTGGTGCTTAAAGCCTTCATTGTCTTTACTTTTTTCTAGTTGGCACGTTTCTCTTCTTAAAGACTTCATTATTTCTACTGAGTTCTAAATGACACGTTTCTGTTCCTAAACTCTTGTCTCTACTCTGTTCCGGTTGGTACGTTTCGGTTCTCAAATTCTTCATTGTTTCTACTCTGTTCCTAATTGGTGTATTTCGGTTTTTAGAGCCTTCATTGTCTCTATTTTGTTCCAGTTGACACGTTTCTGTTCTTAAAGTCTTCATTATTTCCAGTCCGTTCCATTTGGCACGTTTCAGTTTTTGAAGCCTTCATCATCTCGACTCCATTCCAGTTGGTATATTTCGGTTCTGAAAGCTTTTCTTGTCTCTACTCTATTTTAGTTGTTATGCTTCGCTTCAGTAATCTTCATGTTCTCTATTCTGTTCCAGTTGACACATTTCGGTTCTTCATGCCTCATTGTTTCTTCTTCTTTTTTTTCCAGGTGACACTTTTCGGATCTTAGAGCCTTTATTGGCTCTACTCTTTTTCAGTTGGTATATTTTGGTGCTTATAGTCTTCATTTTCTCAGCTCTGTTCCAGTTGACATGTGTCGTCTCTTAAAGCTATATTCTCGACTCTGTTCCAGTTGACAAGTTTTGGTTCTTAAGCCTTCATTATTTCTACTGAGTTCCAGATGACACGTTTTGGCTCCTAAAAACTTATCTCTGCTCTGTTCCAGTTGGTACGTTCCGGTTCTCAAATTCTTCATTGTCTATAATCTGTTCCAATTGGCGTATTTTACTTCTTAAAGCCTTGTATGTCTCTACTTTGTTCCAGTTGACACGTTTCGGTTCTTAAAGTCTTCATTGTTTCTGCTATATTCCACTTGGTATGTTTCGGTTCTTCAAGCCCTCATTGTCCCTTCTTTATTCTAACTGGCCCGTTTCGGTTCTGAAAGCCTGCATTGTCTCTATTCTTTTTCAGTTGACACGTTTGGACTCTTGAAGCCTTCATTGTCTTTACTCTGTTCCAAATGACACGTTTCATTTCTAAATGCCTTCATTGTCTCTACTCTCTTCCAGATGGCGAGCTTCGGTTCTTAAAGCTTTCATTATTTCTACTCTGTTTACATATTATGGGGAGGAGTGCAAACAGGTAAAGGGGTACAAAGTAAAGTATTCTTTTATTTCGATAAAACTTTACGCTCTGCGTTTGCAAGAAATATAAACAAATAGCAAAACCAAATGCTTCAAAATGTAGGAATTTGGCTCCTGAAATAAATATTTACGCATGATCATTTGTGTGTTGCATGCTCAAGAGTAAGAAATCCTAAAAATTTATTCTTCGCTGTTAAAATGGGAAAATATGTTTTCTTTAAAAATATTGTTTACCATGAAGTAGAGGTTTTGTCAAAGTATTTTTCAAACAAATCAGATTATTCAAATTTCTTTGATTAGTTTATGAAATTGAATGAAACGTAGAGTTTGTAAATCTCAACAAAAATATTAGTGATAACTTCAATAATACCAAATATTGTGAAGATTTCAACACGCGTTAGCGTATTTCAAAAAATTCTAGTGGTTCGAAAATGCACGAATACTGATACTGGCAATTCAGATATACTAATGAGAAACCTTAAACAGTTTTCTTTAATTGAAAAGATGAAAGTTTTCTACTTATTAAGTAAAAAAATGTTATGCTAAGGTTGCTAAGATCTATGATAAGCACGAATCTCTGTTCATAACCTAAGAGTTATTTTTCAAGTACCGTGTTCCTTCAGGAAGTTGGCGATCATGGCAATTCCTCGTCTTTTGTAGCTTTTAACAAATTTTGGTTATCTCTCCCAAATTCTGTTTCGCCATTCATTCACTCAACCTCACCATGAAAATTATACGTTGTTTTCTTCTGTCTCCGTTGACTCCAATCTGTCCTGTGAGTATCAACTTTTCTATGCTCTCTTTCTTCATTATGTGCCCTTAAAATTTCAACTATCTCTTCCTGATATTAAATATGTGTCCTTTTTTTTCTATTGTCTCTACAACTTTACCGTTCCTCTCATATTCGGTCCATGATATTCTCAACATTATTCTGTAAAACCATATTTCTCTTACTTCAGATTTCTTTTTCATCTGTGAAGAGATTGTTCAACATTCACAGTCATATACGAGGACTGATTTTACATAACAGTTCCGTACTTTTTCTTTGTTTCTAACGAAATTTTCCTGTTTCTGAATACTTTACCTAACTTTTTTAAGATTTCTTTCGTTATAAAATCGACTACCAAAATACAATAAAAGACAACAATAAAAACATGTGTAATTGTAGAAACCCTAGCAACTGCCCACTACAAAATAAATCTAAAATAAACTCAATAATCTATCAATGCAATATAACATCAATTGAAAATCCAACTATAAATAAAGTGTATATCGGATCAACTAAGAACACTTTTAAGCAGCGCTGGTACATGCATTAACGTCATTCAAAAACAACTTATACCGAAACCAAACATCCCTTTACTTTTGGAAGCTAAAGGATTCAAAACAGAAACCGAAAGTAAAATGGAAAATCCTAGAAAAAACTAGATCTTGCAACTCACTTGACGACATCTACCCTTTATGTTTAAGTGAAAAGCTACACATACTAAAGTACCCCAACAGTAGCGAACTATTAAACCGTAGAGACGAATTAGCAGTATTATGCAAACATCGCAAATATTTCTCGTTAAAATTTAAATAAACAAAAAAGCACCCCACCCACACGACCCCCCCCAAATGCAATAAATGCACATAATCAACCCTATTAATAAATAGAACAAAAAACGTAGAAACAAAAGACAACAAACTCCACAGAGAACTAAATCCAGCGTAGAAACAAAAGACAACAAAACTCAACACCTGTTGAGTTTTCCTTTAAAAATATCATATTGCTTTGGATATCATCCATTGAGCTCTCTATACAGATCTAGCTCTTAATGTTTTATATTTAGATCTTGTTGGAATATCCTCACCATTCACGGAATTGCCATCATATATATATATATATTTAAACTTATTTATGAATGGAATTTTGTCTGCGTGTATGTGTGTGTGTGTGTGTGTGTGTGTGTGTGTGTGTCCGTTACCTATAGACTCCGAAACGGCTGAACGGATTTTCTTGAAAATTTACACAGTTGTACTATAAGCGTCTGCGAGTGTTCTTAGCTAGGTTTTGTATCGAGGTACCCCCGATAAATATCGATAATCGAAAAAATTTGGTTATAGAAGGAGTGGTCCGATTTTAATCAAATTTGATACACTCATAGACAAAGGCAGAAGAAACAATATTCAAAAGTTTCAAGGTTGCAATTCATACAATAGTGCGGAAAATCGATAATATATATATATATATATATATATATATATATATATATATATATATATATATAAAAGGCAAGATGTTTGTGTGTGTGTTTATCTGCCTGTAAGTCTGTCTTTTTTCAGCCCTTTTATTTTAGTTTTTGCTTCAGGTTTGGCTCTAAGTAGGTATAATTGTAGTTCTTAGTCTCAGCCATGATGCCATTTACTCAGAGGACTTATTTAGCCTTCAAAATTCAGTTTACGATGAAAAAAACTTATTTAATATCGATACCAGGAAATCAAAATTTGACTTGCATCCATTCATTTTTCCAAAGAGTCTGAGCTCCAGGACTATGGATTAGTTTTAAAGCTTTCATTACAACCAAGCAACGCCGGGCTATATTGCTAGTATATATATATATATATATATATATATATATATATATTCTGTTCATTATGATCTACGATTTCAGACATTTGTTGAAGGTTTTGGAACATATGCCCCGCGCATAAGAGATATTGTATTGTTCCTTCATAATGACATTTTTAACAATTTTCTTATAATCTGAACGCTGCAAAGTATTCAATTCTTTCGTAATACCGAAGAAATTGAAATAGTTTTAAATATATTTGGATTTCGGACAAACTTCATTCATTTTGTGTAAGCAAAGTTAAGAATAATTTTCTTTCTTTACTATGCCTTAGCTTAGTCTCCCTCAAGGACACAAGTGTTGGATATTTTGATGATTGCATCAGTTCTGGCTCGCGAGAAAAGATTATGAGCTTCTAGTCTAAAATAACACCGTTTCACGAATTTACTTTTCACTCTGGCACAGTGATAATGTTATTGTTGATGTTCTCTGTCTCGTCCCACGTTTAGTCTGGTCCGTCCCAGCTATCTTGAGAGCCGGCAGCATGGCTTCTAATTTGATACGCAAGCATTCGTGAACAGATACGTTCCTATGGGGTTACTCGGTAGTGAGATGCTATTGACAGAGATTATGTACTGTGCAATCAACGCATTCACGAAGATCGTGCGACTGGATTCTTCGTGTCTTTTCATGGTATTTGTTTGGTAAAATATCACATTACAGGTTTGCCATTTCAGATTTGACTTCCTGCGAATTCTTTTTTTTTGTTGTTGTTTTTTTGCTTTGTTTTGTTTTTTTTTTTCTAAATCAAATACTGCCATTGAAATATTATGGACAAGATTTTTTACACTTTTGTCCACTCAATACAAAGCCCAAGAACCACTCTATGTAAAGGTTATTGAATGAATTTTTTCAAACAGCGGATGAGTAAGATTTGTAGATTGGGTATATGTGAGATAGATAACAATCTTCATCTAAAGAGATCAAGAATTAAATTGTCAGAAAGCATTCTCTCTGGAATCTCTTTGAAAGTCTTTGGAAATAAGCTGTTCCGTGTAGTGAGAGACTTGCGACGTTTCATTTTTGGGAAAAGGGGTCGTAGGGTGGAAAATAATCCCTCACAAGGCCACGTAGACACCTCTGAACTCTGTCAAGTTTTGAAAGAGACAATTGGGCAACTCCAGGGCAGATACGGCAGCATATTCCATTTTTGGCTTGATTTGATTCTCAGAAAGATAGAGCCTGGCAAGTGAAGTCCTGAACTTTTTAGAATGGTAGAGAACCGACTATTTTCTCTTTAATTTTTAGCGATGGGTCCTATGTAGTTATGAATTCTACTTGAGGTCTGGAATAGACTAAGTTTGAATAGACGAACAAAGCACGGAGACTAATTGAGAGTGCAACCATTTTGACTTGTGCAAATTTAGAGTCAGCTCGGTGAAAATGAAAAGTTACCAGCAGCTTGGTTTTTCAAGTATTCGAAGTTAAAAGACAAATTTTCCACTATTTGTGCTGTTAGAGCTAGGTCAGATGAGAGATCAGCTGCCGAGACTTTGCAGACTCTATTGAAAAGTAGAAGTAACAGGACGATAAATATGTTAGAGTAATTTGATGTGACCTCAGGCTCTATTGACGTAGATAGGTTATTTTGTCGTTAATTTTAAATATTAATAGACCCCGTATATATATATATATATATATATATATATATATATATATATATATATATATATATATATAGGGTAGGTATGGATGGAATAAAATTCCGTATCCAAAGAAACACTATTCTTAAAAAAGTGCTCAGTACAAAGTAAAGCGAATGATATTTTAGAATTTATAACATAAATATGTTATAATATCACTACAAAAGTAGCTATTTTGTTTCAACACTACCTGCGTCTTATCAAGTGATGATGCTTATTTCAAGTTGAAGTGTTTCAAAAGGTTCAAAACTAGCCAACCACCCTTAATCAAGGAGGCATTGTTACATACATAATGTGGACCAATCAAAATAAAGTAATTTCTAATTTGCAGAACATAAGAGCAGACTCTAAAAACAATTTATTGGGACATTAATATTAATATTTGATTCAGTTAGCACAAATGCTCCTAGTAAACTCCGTCTTCTTTCACACATACCACAACGACTGACATGAAAGAATGTCATTAAGTGAACATTTGGAAGTACCACTCTTTCATAACTACCTTACTGCCCAGGTATAACATCCCGACTGTGGAATTCACTTCTGTTTACTTGCTTCCCTGATAGTTGCAGTCTCCAAAAATTTAAATGCAACGTTAATTGCCATCTTCTTTCTTCTTGAATTTCATTCATCTTTTATCCTTTCGTCTCTAACCCCTGTACTCAGTCTTTTTTCTCACTGTAAACCCCTGCGCAGTAGTGGCAGTCCCACCTAGCTTGGGGTGAAATGATAAAGAATTAATAGACATAAAAACAAATTCTTATGTCCATTGTCAACTCTGGCGGTGACCAAACATTGATAAATTTAAGAATGACAATAACTGAAGAGGAATGTAACTCTTCTTATCATAATAGTGTGTGTGTGTGTGTGTGTGTGTGTGTGTGTGTGTGTGTTCGTTCGTTCGTTCGTTCGATCTTATCACGCTCAGAGGAGAAATATCTAATAAAACTCAAATATTTTGATGCCATTTTTGATGGCAGGGGTACACTCATAAATAATATTCCTTGATACTAATATTTCTTCATATAAAATAAAATTAGAATCTCTATTGCAGCATAATTAGACTGCACTGATCTCCTTTTGAATGTCAGCTAGGAAGATTTTATTGTCGATGATTTATCAGGGTCACCAATTTTGTAGAAAAATTGTCCAGTGTCAGTCAGTTAAATGCCATGCGTGATACACGCTTGGGCGATCATGTCTCAAAAGAGACATGACTGACTGGGCAGAACATTATCCCGCAGTAGGCATTGCTTTCTTCGGTAGACTGGTTGCCGACCAAGGCTATAGAACCCAATCTGTCCTGCTATTTAACCCATAACTGGAAGGAATAGACGGATTAATACCTTTCCCAAGGGTATTTGCGCGTAAGTGAATGCAATGAATTCAACTGGAATTCGAACTCGTCTCCCCGATTTCTCGTTCCGAGCCGATATCCAATGCACCACAACGCACATCCTTTGTCCAGTGTACTTAGTGAGAAAGAAAAAATGATAAGATAAATAATTTTCAGAAAATATATTCCACTTCCAAGAGTTATTTGATCCATTAAATTCATTCTATATGTTATTTATATTGGTCCCAATTTGTGTGGCCTGCTTGAGGTGTTGACGAGATGCATGTCAAGTGAGTGTTGATTTCAACGCTAAGTGGTTTTTGTTGGTGAGAAGGGACGCGGATAAATAATTAAGAATAGCTTTTCGTAATAAACTAATGAATAAATAAGTATTGCGATGTTTTTCAAAATTTGTTTTCAAATTTTTTGTTAATGTTTCTGATTTTCGTTTGGAGCATAAAATTCCTGATTACTTTTGATCTAAAGTCTATCAAATGTTGACGTGTATATATTTTATTAAAAATTAAAGAAAAGAAATGATTGTTAATACTAGTCAGTAATTAGAGTAAGTTTAGTTTTAAAAATCGGGCGATTATATGAAGTGCTCCCCAAAAGTTCAGGGAATTTAAACACTGCATATAATCTGAATGTAGTACAGAATTATGCACTATCTTTTGTAAGCAGTACTCGTTATGAGTCAGTGTGTTAACAGCAAGCAAAGAACTGCTTTAAATGAGTTAGGTATGGAGGTAAGTAGTTTTTATTTATTCATTTTCATTCTCAAATGCCCAAAAACTTTGGACAACACCTCATACGGTAAATTCCTCGATAATAATTTTACTGTAGCAACTCCTTGTAATTTAATTTACTGTTGAAATGCATTGAAAATCAAACAAGTCATAAGAAAAGGTTAAGAAAACTGGCATCTTCATTTGTAGTATTAGATTTAGAAAAAACTCTTTATAAACTCAATTTACTCATTTATCTTTAAAGGTCTTTAGAAAACAAAACAAATTAAAATTTAACGTTTATTGTTCTTTATTAAAAAAATATATCGAATCGTCTCTGCATTATAAAAGAAAATTAAATTTGCATTGAAGAAGTGCTTTTTTATTGTTGCTTGTTTTGGTTTTTAAATTTGCTATGAAGAAATTTGTGTGCAATTTTATGCAGACGAAACTATGATTACATTATTATCATACGGCATTCAGAAACCCAGAACATTTCAGGAAAATACAGTTCTTTGTTAATCACATTTTCAAAATCTAGTCTCCGCTTTCTTCAAACTGCTCCCAGAAATCCGGCCTGCAATAACAGAAGAAAATTGGTCACGTTATTGAAAACAAATAGAAAGAAATAACAGAAAATATTTACAGTATTTACATTATTTGGACTATTGTCCTCATCTTTGTTGCATTTGTACGACGTTTCGGCCTTCTTCAGGTGCTAGGAATTTCGAACCGAACCCTTCATTACAATCACTGGGGTATATAATTCTCATCCTTTGCGTCGTAATGCCTCGATTGGAAGTCATGAGTTATCTCCCTCTAACCCTGCAAGATACTTGTTCACCACTGCTGTAGCCTGGTATTGAACTCACAACACGTGGGTCAAAACGTTGGTTAGTTCCTATGACGTGACCCAAAGAGTTGTGAATTCAATACCAGGCTACAGCAGTGATGAACAAGTAACTTGCAGGGTTAGAGGAAGATAACTTATGTACAACGGCCAAAACGTCGTACAAATGGCAACAAAGATGAGGACAATAGTCAGAATAATGTAAATACTGTAAATATTACCCCATCTCAGAAATATAGACAAACAGAAAATATTGAATACGTATACTTTTGACTAACTTTGGGCTGGTATAGTACTTACTAAGCTTAGTTTAATGTAGCACATGAATAAATGGAGTAAGAAGATTGTGCTGCGTCAGTCTATCAGGTAAGGGTGGCTTTCTTGCTTGTCTGCTTAGAAAATCAATATTTGGTATCCTAACTTTTACCAAAGATCGAGCTCCAAACCCTAGCTTAAGTGTAGCGCTTAAATACTTAAAATGGTCAACTTGTAAAGATTTCATAAGTATTCAAAAAGTACCACAGTGTCAAATATATTAAATTTTATTAAATTTGATATTTTATTATTATTATTATTTATTACGGTAAAGTACAGAAATATGAGAAAACAATTTGAATAAATTATTATTATTTCTGGTTGCAGTAACAATTCCACCCAAAACATTTAGATTCTTCATTCCAACCATAAATTCCTAATTCCAAATCATTCAAACTTTAAAATCTAAGGTTCACGCAATTTTTAGAATCAATGTTATTTTTTAAAATAAAATAACACTTCAATTAATATTGTTTAAAATTAGTATCCCGAAATCTTTCTGAATGTGTTGAAAAATGAATATATTGCAGGTTGTCATCGTAATTGTTGTTCAGGAAATAATGTCCGATTTTAGAATAAAGTTTGAATCCTGAATTAATGCATTAAAAAGTGTTTAGATTAGTCAAAATAGCAATCTTAAACATCTATATATTTACGATAAAACTCTAAAGGTTTAGACGCCAAGAAATCTTTGAATGCTGACTCTGCATTTTCTTTGTAACGGAATGTCTTTTGGTTTAAAAAATCGTCAAGATGCCTGAAAAAGGGGTAGTCGGTGTGAGAGAGATCAAGGAAATATGTTGGGTGTTGCAAAACTCCGTATCTCAATTCGGTGAGCATCTAAAGTATCATTCTTGCAACATGTGGCCAAGTATTTTTATAAAGCAGAATTGAAACTCATCGTTTAACTGGTGCCAGTCGCATTTTGCTTAACTGGATGTGCATTTCATTCATTTGTTTGCAGTAGGATTAGACAGTGATAGTCTGTTTATATTCTAGTAAACTGTAATGAATAATGTCTATGGCGAACCACTAGACAGTTACTATAATTTTCTTTTGGTGTAAGTTCTGTTTTGGAAAATGTTTTGGCTCTTTGTCATATCGCCCGGTTCACTCTCCACCCACGTCTATTGAACAGGTTAAGAGACTCATCTCTTGTTTCCTGTTTAGGATGTGGTTTCCGGCTTTCTCTTTTCCAATCTTCTCACTTTGGTTTCTTTTTTTTTTTTCAATTGGAGTAAATAGATCTATCTATCGCCCGGTTCACACTCCACCCACGTCTATTGAACAGGTTAAGAGGCTCATCCCTTGTTCCCTGTTTAGGACGTGGTTTCCGGCTTTCTCTTTTCCAATCTTTTCACTATTACGTAGCCCCCTGCACATCAGTGGCGTTACCGCCTCGCTCGGGGTGATACGAGTATAAAAAAAACCCATTGAACCGATCGTTTATGAATTTCATAAAGGATCCATTTCTCATCACAAGAAATGGATCATTCGAATTTCCCAGATGCAGTCAGTGAGTTAAGCGCCATACGTGATACACGCTTGGGCGATCATGTCTCGAAAGAGACATGACTTACTGCGCAGAAGATTATCCCGCAGTAGGTTGCCATTGCTTTCTGCGGTAGACTGGTTACCTACCAAGGCTATAGAACCCAATCTGCCCTGTTATTTAACCCATAACTGGAAAGAATAGAAGGACTAATACCTTTCCCAAGGGTATTTGCGCGTAAGTGAATGAAATGAATTCGGCTGGAATTCGAACTCGGCTCCCCGATTTCTCGTTCGGAGCCGATATCCAATGCACCACAACGCACATCCAGACGCAGTATCAAACAAAATTCAAAACATCGAACTCTTTGACTTTTTTTTATAATCGTTTCACCCTATCCAAGGCAGTACTGTTACTGGTGTGCAGGGTGTTACAGTGGGAAGAGAGGGAAGGGAGAAAAAAACGGTACAGGGGATGTCGAAGAAAGGCTAAGAGAGAGGTGAGAATCAAAGAGATAGAAGATGGTAATTGACGTTGCACCTTTGAAGATTGTAGCTGTCGGGAAGCATTCATGCTGAAGAGAATTCCACAGGCAGGAAGTGCGAGAAAAGAAACTGAGGGATAAGAGGATGTTATATTTGCCTATTTTCACTGAGTTCCTACAGAATCCACTTATTGTGTTTCCTCACTTTGTCAATTTTTTTGAGATGGTCTAATATTGTAAAAATGTTGACACTCATTTTCTGAGAAATTTCTCTGACAGTTTGATGTGTGTTTTGCTTGACTCGTATTTTCAGATGTTGATTGTCAATTGCAGATGGACGTCCTCTACCAACTTGATCTTCAAGACTTGTATCGCTACTGCTGAACTTCAAAAACCAGTCCTGTACTGTCCAATTACAAGTGAATCCTTTACCCCATGTTCTGTTAATGTTTGCAGCAGTATTGTGACGAATGGAAAAAAGGTAAATATGTCTCTACTTTTTTCATGTTCAAGATGAGGAGTATATAATATTTTAAATTAAATTCTGAAAGAGGTTGATATAAAATTAACAAAGATTAAGAATGGGTAGTATAGTTTTATACAACTACTTTAGAACACTACAATATTAGAACACATTTTATAGGTTTATTTTAAAATCAGACATTATTTTACGAATAACCAAATATAACAAACAAAATAAGCTTTGTGTATTTTGTCTTCCCAAAGAACAGAATGAATGAGAATATTAGCTAAAGGTAACTTTTCAAGACAAATTAAACACTGTTCTTTGTGAAAGGCATTTTCCATCTGGCTGTGAAACAGTGATGATAAGAGAAGTATGACTAAAAGTCCATCTACAATCAGTATTTTATTATTTGCCTTAAAGTTTCCTAGTCCTCAATCAAAAGTCGCATTACCACTGAAAAAATGTTTTAAATTTTATATTTATTTATCAAGTTAAATCGCGTTTCTGTATGTAATAATATATTATTAAGAAATTCTATTATTCGAATAGATGATGTCATACAATTTTATATCATTAAGAAATTTTATTAGTTAAACACACATTTTCAAAAAATTAAATGTTAATGTTTCAGAACTGGTATCAATGAAAATGTTACAATTTTGGAAAATTGTTAATGTCAAGGAAGTACCTGGTGATTTGAAAATAATTATCCACTGAAAAAAAGTATTCAGAATTAGATGACAATCTAACATGGAATCTCTTTCTAATTTCGGAAAAATAGCAAAAATAATAGAAACAAAGTAAGAGTTAAATAATTTACAAGGGACACTAGTTTAGCCAATGAACATACATGCAATTGTTTAATTGGTGTTTGTAGATATTTGCTAAGCAGTGAATTTAATTTTCTATACTTGGTAAATTTGTCACGGGTTATTTAGAAATTGAAATTGGAAAATTAAGACAATGATTTGGCAGCGTGTATTTTATAACAGTACAATATTTTATTGAAAATTTTTCATATTGAAAAAACTAAATTACTTCTTAAATTCAATGTTGATGTTTAATAATACAACTTTGATCCAGGCCATAATTGCTCAAAATGTGGATATTTTCTGGATTAAACGACAGAACAAACATTTGAAAACTTACCACACCTAGCAATAAGGATATGTGAAGATATTAAAATGTCACTTTTGTATACAACAAATTATGTTAAAGAAAAGATTGTTCCACCAAAGAAAACGTATTTAATAATATAATTTTTTTTATTTTCAAGAATATGGAAACTTTTTGAAATAAATATATTAGGGTAATTAAAGAATTTCCCTGGATACTACAGTTCAGTCGGTGCTTTTCTGCTTTATGCTGTTTGGTGCTGCCAAATTGAAAACTCTCAGGAATACTTTGACAAATTTTTTTGCTATTTTTTAAATGAGTCAATATAAAAAGAAATCATGTTTTCAAATATATTTTCAAAAATTAGTTTGTCTGATTCTACTAAGGCAACTGAAGAACTAGTAGTAAAAGTTTTGAAATTATAAGGTGAATTTAGTTGGAATTACTGAAAAAAAAGGAATACAAAAGACACAAGACAGAGATAAACAAGTATTAATTGTTAAGGCTCTCTCTCACCGGCATGACGTGGCTTCCCTGTGTCTCTTCTATAAATACTTTCACGGCTTCTGCTCCGATGAACTTAGATCACTGGTGCCCCCTAGGTACGAATTTGCACGAGATACTAGATTAGCAACTAGGTCCCACCTTTTTACAGTGAAACCGATAAAATGTAACCGCAATTTCTACTCCAACAGTTTCTTTTCTTGCACTTCCCGACTGTGGAATTCCCTTCCACACGATTGCTTCCCCAACAGCTACAATCTCCAGGAGTTTAAATGTAAGGTCAATAGACACCTCCTAACACACTAACTCGCATCCATTCTCTCAAACACTCTTCCCATCTGCCCAATCCTCATCCTCGGTATCCTTACCCGTCTATCACCCTCCTTCTGACATTTCCTATATCTAACCACTCTTTCTCTTTCCTATATAACCCCTTGTGCAATAGTGGCAGTGGAATGCCTTCCTTGGGGTGAAATGATTAAAAAAATAAAAATAAAAAAATAACAGAGAAGAAAAGTCCTTGCAAAACTAGTTGTTTGCAGCTTTAGAAGACCAATTATGAAATGTTCTTTAACGTCCAAATAAATTAGACGGCTCTTAGAATGTACAAAATAGGCTCAAATAAGGAGAGGAAATTTCCTACCGGTTGTTCCTTGCTAGAACATTTGAAAAAAGAGGAAGATAGAAGGATTTTTGTATTGAGCCCGCCAAAATTGGGTGTCCACTGATTGGTCAAGGAAAATCTTCTTAGCCTATCAAACATTATCTTTATCGTCTTGCTCCCTTGAAAGAACTTTCCGCTATAATGCAGCAACTCCACACATTCTTTCTGTTGCGCCCTAGTATTTTGCTTAGTATCGGGTTTTGTTGGGTTTCTATGCTGATTGATTTGCAGGTTAATACGTCAGTTTCCACTCATGGTATAACTATCATCCAAATTTTCGCGTTCCTCTGCATTTTCATTCTGAAAGCTTATTCTTGATAATGCATCCACATTAAGAATGGGGCATCCTTTAACATCCATAATGTCAAAATTAAACGCCATGATTTTAATGGTCCACCTTAAAATTCTTAATGACATACTCTTGGTAACTCCTTTCGTGGACTGAATAAGAACTCCAAGGACTTTTGATCTGATTTTAACAGGAACTTTTACCCAAGAAATTCTGTGCTCTCTCCATAGTCCAGACTATGGCCAATGCTTCTTTTTCTACATTAGAATAATTACATTCGCCCGACAATTTTCTAGAAAGATACATGATTAAGTGACCCTCTTATGATACATGATTAAGTGACCCTCTTATGATACATGATTAAGTGACCCTCTTATGATACATGATTAAGTGACCCTCTTACGATACAATAGCCGCTATGGCATGTTCACTTGCGTCATTCTTTAAAGTAACTTTTTTTCTCTGGTCGAAGATTTTTATTACCGGCTTGTTTATTGTTCGTGGGCTTTGCAAATTTCGTAATTTTGTTTGTCAACCACTTGTTAGGGGATATTCTTTATTTATATATTTGATATCCTACATGGGATATTCTTTTTTCAGTCTAGCTCGCATTTGTCTCTATTTATCATCATGCCTGTCTGATTTAATCTCCGTAGGACTTGTTCTGTTTTACGCTTTAATTCGTCCTTGGTGCGAGCTCCCACGCATATATCATTTGAACAGGGCCTTAGCAGATGGTAAAAAAACACCGGGCACAGAGAAAATTGCCCGGATTTATTAGTTGACAATGTGATGACGTAATCAGTGTCATCTGTTTGCAGAAACTATGATTTTTGCGGATTTTTTCTGCTATTCCAATGGAAATTAGGCACAGAACGTGAACGAAAGCAGGAAATCGGGTTCGGACTTTCTGAGTATAACCAGTCTTTTCTCCCAAAATTAATAAATAAACAAACAGATTTTTACTGCGTTCATTTGGATGTTTTCTTTGTTTTTCTTTCTTTCTTCGTGAATTCTTTAGTTTGATTTCTGACGAAGACATTTTTCTTTGCCCGGATTTTTACTATGATTGCACGGATTTTTTATTGTAGTCAGTCAGTTAGTTAAGTGCCATACGTGATACACGCTTGGGCGATCATGTCTCGAAAGAGACATGACTGACTGGGCAGAAGATTATCCCGCAGTAGGTTGCCATTGCTTTCTGCGGTAGACTGGTTGCCAGCCAAGACTATAGAACCCAATCTGTCCTGTTATTTAACCCATAACTGGAAGGAATAGACGGATTAATACCTTTCCCAAGAGTATTTGAGCGTAAGTGAATGCAATGAATTCAACTGGAATTCGAACTCGGCTCTCCAATTTCTTGTTCCGAGCCGATATCCACTGGACCACCACGCACATGTAGTAACCTCCTTAAATTTGCCATCTATTTCAATTTGGTCATATGATGATTTTAAGTCAATTTTTGCAAAATGATTCATGTTTGTTAATTCATAACTCGCGGTTCCGATACTTGGTAGAGGAAATTAATCCGAACATATCAGATGGTGAACTTCAATTTTGTAATCGCCGCTTATTCTAATGTCTCCGTCAGTCTTTCTAATGGCAACTATTGGTAAAGCCCAATTGCTCCTCCCAAGAGTGACCGTCTCCAATATGCCCTGCTGAATCATTCTTTTTAACTTTCCACCACTACAGGTAAAAATATATCGGCAGGTTCCTTGATTCGGTATATCTTGGATGACGGTTCTCCTTCAAGCGAATGCTCTTTTAGTAATCATATTTTTATTCTTCAGATTCCATCGAATTAATCAATTCAATGTTGTATTGACTCTTAATACGTCCATATCTATCAGTCCGTGGTCTTTCTACTGCTGTTATGGGTATGATTTCGAAAAGAATTCTTTGTTTCGAATGTTCCTTCGAACGTGTTCAATGTTTTAATTGTGGTTCCATCGAATTGTTTTAGTTGTAAGGTAGACTTCTTTTAGCCTGGGCTTTCCCATGTCCTGCTAAAAATTCATTGGAATTAGCGTAACGCCGCTACCGGTATCTACCTGCATCTGAAACTATTTTCTTATTTATTTTTACTCTTTCACTGGTTTTCGTCGGTGTATTTACTGCGAATATTTCTGCCTTTTCTGCAGCAATTCGCGTGTCTTCAATTTCGTCAACTTTCCTTTTGTATTTGCATGCTTTCTAAAAGTGATTTTTTCTCTTACATGCTATTCGCCACAATATTTGCATTTAACATTTTATTTCTTTTCCCCCTCCCTCTCCCTCCCACTCTCTCCTCTCCCTCCCTCTCTCTCTCCTCTCCCTCCCTCTCTCTCTCATGTATAACTAGATCAGCTCATATTTTACGGTCATTTCACTATTACCAAGTTTTTATAATTCGCAATACATAGTTTTTTTTCTTTTAAGCGGTGTAAAGATTTTATGATAGACTTGTTGGGTTGCTGTCTCGTCTCAAGAAACTTTGTTCTTTCAGCGATGACTAACCTCCTCCTTGGTCTAATACTCTTATTTCGACGATTTCTTCGAAGGCTAGATCATCTGAGTTTTTCGGGTATGCGACCGTCGAAATTTTCTTGATTGCTTCAAACCCTTGTATTGCGAGAAACATATCTGTAATCTCGCTTTGTTCTCCTTTGTTTCGTCTGTCTCTCAGTTTCTTTACCCTGGCCACCGCTGCAGAACATCTTATCCACGTTTCCACATGATCCAGATCACCGAGCGTGGTCAGACATTCTATCAACGACGCCATTGTTGTGATATGTAAATCTCATAGGACCGCTACGTGATCTCTCTTTTCCTAGGTGCGTAAGGTTTGCTCTATTTATGCGTGTATCTTGTTTGCATACCGCGCTACAGTGTAATTACTAACAAAATTCACATTTTTCCACAAAAAAAATAATTGTACTATTTTTTACATATATTTTTAAAAATTTTATTTATTTGTTATGAAAATTAAATGATAGCATTGTAGTAATGGCTGGACCCACTTCATCTTCTGGCCACCAATATTTTTAAACACTATAATTAATACTTTATTATTAATTGATTTTACTTTTATAATTAATAACAGATTTACTATAGGCATTAATGTGCTAACTTAAAAATGAACCGTGAATAAAATAGTTATAGATAATTATTATTCGTATCTTAGTCTGGTACAGGGCCACATTATGACTGGAGAATTCATTTCGCTTCTTGATAACTAACTTCAATACAAGTAACTTTGAAATTCAATATGATCGGTAAACTTACATGAACTTTAAATCAACTCATTGCTAAATCCGTCTTTATTAAATAGACCACACAAACAATCTCATAAAAATATTAAATAAAAAAGAAAACAAGGAAAATATTTCCGAATTAATGAGAGGAGTTCATGACAGTTTTGATCGGGCATTTCATTTTCTCAGGTCAATTATTTTTTAACCAGTTTAATAAAAACAAAACAATAAAACAACACACGTTCCATTCCATACTGAACACTTATACATAGGTACCTCCACAGATAAAATTGACCATACATGAAGAAAAAGTGCCCCAAACTTGATAAAAAATATTTTATCAGTGAAATATTGATTTTCCTAAGAGTAAAGATGATTAAATTATATTAAATTATACTTTTTAATCCTTTTTAGAACCTTTAAAATTTTCATTAAGAATTGTTTTTCTTGCGTTAACGGATAACCATGAATTATTATAAGAAATTTTAGCGTCTTTTTTGCGGTGAAAAACACATTGATTTGGAAGTTCTTGTAAAAATTAAATAATTGTCAGATTTTAATGAAATATTTAAGACTTATTCACAAATACATAAATTGTTTTTATGTTTCTGTTTTACAAAATCTTTTTACATTTGTTACCCCACCTCACACACACTTATTTAATTTTATGAAATTTCGAGAAATACATTTTTGTATTGTTTAATTTTTATATTAGTTATTCGCAAAACTACTTATTACAATTCAACGACTCCTCAACATTTTACATTTTGAATATTTGTATGTATGTGTGTCAGTGTGTGTGTGTGCCGTTTTTTGTATATACGGACGTTCATACAAGAAATTATCAGAAAATATGAGTGGCAACTGTAGTAAATTTAAAGCTAAAGTACCTAAAATTCAATAAAACATTAGATTACATAAAAATTTAGGAAAATATTCTAAGATTGCTGGGTAGTTAAAAATTATATAAAAAAGACACTCACTCTATATTCCTCAAGTAACTTTTACAGATATGTTCCTCGTAGAAAATATCAGAGAAACCTCCGGTTATCAATCTATCAGCGGTTAATTAAAAAACCTACCGCCGCGTAGTGCGTTGTGGTACCGTGGATATCGGATTCGGAGCGGGAAATCGAAGAGCCGAGTTCGAATTCCAGCTGAATTCTTTGCATTCACTTACGCGCAAATACCCTTAATCTCTTCTTCGTCCAGCAATCAACCTACTGCAGAAATAATGTAATTGCAACCTACTGCGGGAAAATCTTCTGCCTAATCAGTCATGTCTCTTTCGCCCAAGCATGTATTACGTATGGCACTTAACTGTCTGCGACTGACATGTTAAAAATGCATTTCGGCAGTATTTTAAACTAAAAGTAATATTTGTTTAAAATCAAACTAATTAAATTTGAAAAAAGCTAATATTCCTCAAAATTTCAAAAACTTACATTTTATTTTTGAAATAGTTTTTAATAAAGAGAATTACATTGTGCTGATAGATGGTTTAAAATGGCTAAAATCAGTCGATTTTAAAAGTAAAAACGTCTAATCAATCTAAATTAGTTTTGAAAGATGTCAAAGTATTTTATTGGAAATATTAAACTTAATTTATTAGCTTGAAATTATAACGAAAATAAAATTTTCAAAAAAGGTTTTTCATTTTGAAAAATTAATTCTAAACCTTAAGTATCGCATTTCTTCATATGGTAATTCTTCGATTTTGTGGACACTTTGGAATAAGGATTGTAAAATAATATTCATTTAATTTAAAATTCCGGATAATTGAATATCTATATTATCGAAAAAGAATGAAGAAAAATGTCATTTTCTTAAATAAATTTAACATTTATATCATCAAACCTTTCTTCAAGGTTTTATTATTTTTTGTTTCTTTCCGGCTAGCCTCGTGTTTCTTTGCCACTAACTCCTGGAGCAGAATTAAAATAGATGTATTGGGTTGGCTAAAAGGTTCGTTCGGTTTATTACGTAAAGGCTCTACCTAATAAGCGAACGAACATTTTGACCAATATTTGTATTCATCATCATTTTTCCATCACACCCAGATGGTGCATAAGGCATCAACATTTTGTTGCTGTAACAAACTGTTTTTTTTTTTTGTTTTTTTGTTTTTTTTACGGGGCAGGGTTGTTAGCCCTGCACCCAACCCCCAAACTCCCAAACCTGGAGGACCGGTAAACCCCCAAACCTGGAGGACCGGTGGACCATTCTTGGTCCATACGTTTACAGCACCTGGTATTCTCAAATGGTCACCCATTTAAGTACTGACCAGGCTCGATGTTGCTTAACTTCTAATTGAAAACGCCACCAACTTAAACATTTATCAAACATTATCATTGATCCGGTGTTTAAAATGGAACTTTTGAAGTATGGCTTTCTAAATTATCAAAACACTTGTCTGAGATGAAATATTAAAATGAGTTTAGATCAGATAATTTCATTTTTTCACTCCATTTCATATACGGATAATCGAGAACGTACCGAAATTATTCATTCGCTTTTAGAAGAATGATTTCTACGTCATCAAAATGGACGAATTGTTTATAGAAGTTTCAACTATATATCGCCTTCACCTATCACGGTCATTTAGCTTATATCGCTATCATCTGTGTCTTCATTTCATATTACTTCTTTCTATTTCATATTCTATAATGTACGCCGTCAGATATTACTTCTTTCTATTTCATATAATTCGTTGCTACTCGCAATAAATGTAAGCGAGTTGTCGAAGGGGCAAATTCCCCTGTTTACCGAGAAAATAAGGCATCACACCGCTTCTAACAACTTTGGGTTTCGTGATTACTGACGCTTTGTAATAACATATTAAACTAGTGCAGTATCTCTAATGCCCCACCACCAACAACTTCAATCAATTTTGAGTTGTTATTATCCTCTGATGATAAAGTTGAATGCTTTGCCCGTAAATTCTTCTCAAAATCTACTCTTGGTCTGGAATATCACTACGCCGTTACTGATCCAGCGGACATTCACGACATGAACTTTGCTATTTACCAATCCCTTACGCAAGTGATGGACTTCCCCACTCGCTTCCCAAACACTCCCTCAGGTCATTCCTCACTGCTAGATATATGTTTCACCTCTGCGCCTGACGCCTGTCAAGTCTCACAGCTTTGCCCTCTCGGCAACTCCGACCACGCTGTAGTCTCTCTCAGTATTTATTTCCAATCTCACTCCCACCAGGAGCCCCCTACCTATAGGACCTCCTACCTCTACCAAAAAGCTGACTGGGATGCCTTTCGCGATTTCCTCTGCGGCGTCCCTTGGGGAAAAGTGTTCGACCTATCAGTTGATGACTGTGCCTCTGAGGTCTCGTCATGGGTGAAAGCTGGCATTGATGCCTTCATACCCACCAGGAAGTATTGCTTAAAACCTCATTCCTCTCCGTGCTTCTCTCCGGCCTGCTCGGCCGTCATTGCCCACAGGAACCATTACTTCCGTCTATTCCGGAGACAGTCAACTGATCACAACAGGCGCCTGTTCACATCTGCTCGCAATGAGTGCAGGAGAACCCTAAATGACGCCAAACAGTTGTTTGCTGAGAGAATGCGACAGCACATAGCTGACCGCAAATTCGGCTCCAAGGACTATTGGAGGATTTGTAAACGAGTACTCAACAATAGGAAATCCTCAATACCTTCTTTAATCCATGGATTTGAGGTTCTCACGTCATCTGCGGACAAAGCTGAGTGCTTTGCCCACAGATTCTCATCCAACTCCACATTCGACTCGTCCAGAGTACACCCACCCGACTTCCCTATTAGAACTTAGGCCAAACTGCACGACATATATATTACCCCGACAGTAGTATCCAGAGTAATTTCAAAACTCGACCTCCATAAGTCGTGTGGAAACGATGGAATCCCGGTGATGGTCCTTAAGAGGTGTGCTCCTGAACTTTCCCCTGACCTCTCTAAACTATTTAACTACTGCCTTTCTGCTTCCTGCTTTCCTGCATGCTGGAAGTTCTCTTCAGTCGTTCCTGTATTTAAGAATTGTGGTGAACCCTCGGACCCATCCAACTATCGCCCTATCAGTCTTCTACCGATATTCGGGAAAGTATTCGAGGCTATAATCAATGCTGAAATAGTTCATCATCTCACCGCCCACAAACTGTTCTCCGACAGGCAATATGGATTCCGCTTTGCCAGGTCCACGGCCGACCTGCTAACAACCGTAACGGAGTACATGCTACAGGCCCTTGATGAGTCTGACGAGGCTCGCGCGGTTGCTCTGGACATCTCCAAGGCTTTCGACAGGGTTTGGCACTCTGGCCTCCTATGCAAACTACGCGGTTATGGTATTACCGGTCGCCTGCTTGACCTAATCCAAGCTTTCTTAAATAACCGCAAAATGAAGGTCGTTCTGAATGGGCGTGCCTCTTCGTCCTACAGCACGAATGCTGGTGTCCCACAGGGCTCTATCCTGGGCCCAACGCTCTTCCTTATTTTCATCAACGACCTCCCAGATGAGATCAAGTCCCAAGTAGGCATCGACGCAGATGACACTACAATAAGAAACCTGTCGTGGTGGACAGACATAATCTCGCTGCTGACCTTGAACGGGATCTACACTCTGTGGTGAACTGGGGCAAGAAGTGGCTTGTCAACTACAATTCATGTAAGACCAAGCTGTTTGAAGTTTGGTGAGAATCGGATAAAAATTGTGGATTTGTATAAAGGACATACAGACAGATAAACTGACACACACACAAACATATTGCCTTTTATACATATTATTGATTTTCTGCACTATTGTAAGAACTGCAACCTTGAAACTTCTGAATATCGTTTCTTATGTCTTTGTCTATGAATGCATCAAATTTGATTAAAATCGGACCAATCCTTCTATAACCCGATTTTTTCGATTATCGATTTTCGATATTTATCGGGAGTACCTCGACACAAAACCTAGCTAAGAACACTCACAAATGCTTATAGTACAACTGTGTAAATTTTCAAGAAAATCGGTTCAGCCGTTTCGGAGTCTATAGGTAATGGACACGCGCGCACACACACACACACACACACACAGACACACACACACACACGCAGACAAAGTTCCATTTATAAATAAGTTTATAATTTCTAATAATAGTAAAAAAAAAATAATAACAGTTTATAACACCGGCCTTCACGAGGGAAAAGAAAAAATATGTGGGTGGGTTTATCAAGCTAATCAAGGCAACTACACTAATCGGAAAAAGGGATGTGTTAGGGGAAAAGAACTAATCTGACGGCAGAATAAATATTTCATGTTATGACATCATATTAATTCCGACTTTTATTTAACACTCTAGTATCGTTGGTAAAAACTTAATATTGCAACCTTTTCTTCTAGGCAAACCCTGCACGTCATATATATATAGCACAGAACATGTAGTGTAGCTTAAGCAGCAACCGGATTATGAAAATATTAAGCACAGAAATTAACAAAATTTGCGCTCATGGATCTGCGCACATTTTTCGACAAGAATAAATTTTAAAAAATTTAAATAAATACAATCTCAATTTCTAACCAATCGTACTCTCCTCAATTCTTTTCCTTGTTCTAGGAAATTAGTCATTCTTTATTATCTATATTGGACGCATATAATCGAGTAATATTGTTTTATTCTAACTGCCAGTCGCCATTAAGTCTCCTACTGCTGCACGTACATTCACTAATCTGGATCTCATTCCTCAAAATCTGAAACACCAGTAGGTTATTTATTTCGTAGGATTACCGCCCTGACGATAATCACAGGCGACACAAAATTTTAAAAGATTCTTCTTCTTTTCCCTTTGATTTTTGGAACGGTAGCACATTTTTCTTTTCGTTCCGATAGACACTTCAGAGATACAAACTGAAGATTGTATTGAACTGTTCATAACTTCAACTTCGTTTCTTTCTTTATCCTTCTGTAACATATCTTTTTTGTTTTTATTTTCTGTTCTGTGTCCTTTTCTTTTTTTTATCCGGACTCACATGAGTCCACCAAATATTGTTTGCGGAACAAATGTACCAGGAGGTATATAAATGATAATATTTTCCATTCCCGCAACAATTTATTTATTGTTCTGTTTGGTATCAAATGGTTAAACTTAAACTCCATCGAACAAGGAAAAATTGTACTAAAGTTAAAATATCTGTACAGAAACATATTACGATAGTAAATTGGGAGAATATCAATGAATAAAATAATGATGTCTATGTCACGTCTACTTTACATGTGTGCATGCGTATGCGAACAGAAGACTAAAGGTTTTAATTTTTCTTAGAGTACAGCTAAGTGACTCTATGTACACATTCTTTGATTGAACATATTTTAGGGATTCGTCAAAGTTAGGAATTACCAAATTATTTTTATTGTATATTTTACAGCCACGTCATTTTATATAACGACATTTTGGTCACGTGGAACTTAAGACGGTTTGCACGTGTTTAGTAAAAATAAGTAAAATGGACAGGCGTGAGTGGCAACTAAGCTCGTCCACAGTTCATATCTTTCAGGGTGGATAGAAGGATAACATTGAAAATCCTTTTTCTGACACTTTATCTCTTATTCTTTCTTTGACAATACAAAACTAAGACCTGCTTAATGCGATAATTTTCTGATAAAGAAACTCTTTATATCATTGAGCTAGGTTGGAGGATAGTCAGGATTATCTCTTACTTTTTTGACAATAAAGTTAAACATGTGTTTTTCCTTACTCTTCGGGAAATATATCTACACAGATTGATTATTACTGGTCTAGCTACATATAATTACCATATTTGACGACATATGACACACTTTTTTTAACGGCGAAAACTAAAATCGTCGTGCGTCTAAAATACAAAGCTGAAGCCTCATGTAAGCTAAATTGTCTCCAACAATTATTACTGTCAGCTATAATATTATTATCGTTATCGAAGAAGAATTATCGCAACAAAGAATTACGGGAAAATAAAAGACAATAGAGGAGCTCAACCAAATGTGTGGGTGGTGGCGACAAGAACTAAATTTTACAATGGTAAAGGAGAAAGATGTAGTCTTTGCCTTTTGGAAAAAAAACTTTCCATACTAAAATATACAGATAATCCAAATTTATTGAACGAAAGAATTGAACTAATATTTTATATATATATATATATATATATATATATATATATATATATATATATATATATATATATATATATATACGAGTGAATACAGAACGAAGAAAGAATTTTAACAACGTCCAAAACATTAATTTAAAACAGTGCTCGATATATAATATATAGAGCTGTGAATATTTATTGTAAATTATATTTTAGAACATGTACATAATTTTTTATATATATCCACTAACCCCCACCAACATCCCACACACAACTGACCAAATATAAGAAAAGAGGCTTTCCATTCCTAGCCACACCACCTGATGAGACATTGAAGTTTCAATGTCGAAACAAATGTACCATTTGTAGTGGATATATAAAAATAATTATGTACATGTTCTAAAATATAATATAATATAATATAATATATTACGATATTATTAAGAAGAAAGATTAAGAAGGAAAAATATAGCGTCCTTTTGCGGCGGTGAAAAACATATTGATTTAGAAATTCTTGCAAACATCAGATAATTGTCATATTTTAATGAAATTTCTGTTTTAGAAAATGTTAGTAAAAATAAAATCTTTACATGTGTTAAACCCCCACCCCCTACACTTATTTCGTCTCATGAAATTTCGACAAATTCATTTTTGTAGCGGTTAACGTTTATATTAGTTATAAGCACAAGTCCTTGGAAAATTTAAATTATCAATTTTCTTTTGAAAAACCAGACCCTCAGTTACAGAAAATTTGCTCTGAGTCGTAGAATAAAAAATGCAATAAAACTAAGGCGTTATTTAATTAGAAAAGCTTTTAATTGCTTTTATGAATAAACTAAATTCATATTATTCCAAGAAAAAAATGCACTATTATTCCAAGAAAAAAAATTATTCGATGAAAAACGAATTTTTATAAGAATTCTTTTCATTTTTTAATTTTAATTCTAATAGTTTTTGTTTTAAATCCTTAAAAAATCTGTATTAATTTGTACCAGTAAGGTCATATTTTTATTAAGAAAAATAATTTAACAAGAGAAATAATTAGATATTTATTTAGGTATAAAATTTTGCATATATATATATATATATATATATATATATATATATATGTGTGTGTGTGTGTGTGTGTGTGTGTGTGTGTGTCATATATTATTTATATATATTTATCTGATATATATAAAATTATTTATATTTATTTATATAATAAATTCTATATTAATTTCAATTTATATGTTTTTATTAGAAATAATTACAATAACTAACTTAACATATTCGCAGTACATATTGTAATGTAAATTTATGTCTACCGGCACATTCCTTTTATTAGACTGTCGTATCCACAGGCCACTAGAAGTAAATTTACACTGCTTACAGAAACAAGGATATCTGTACAAACACTAGTATTCGCTAAATATAATATTTAAAGTAATAATAATGTCGGATTACAAATAAAATCCATTATATCATTAGAAGTATATATATATATATATATATATATATATATATATATATATAAGATGGCCTGAAGATTGCTTTCATATCATAGAGTGTTAACCTCCGTGTCCACTTATATACCCAGAACACATTAAAAAAAAAATTAAAATAATTTAAAATTAAAAACTCCCAGCACCTCTTGTTCGTGTGCATGTGTAGTAGCACCAACGTAAAGAAATTCAGTCGAATGAAGTCCTAAAGAATGAAACGCGTCACACGAAATATTTTTCCACTTTGTCCATCCATTTTCTCAAAAAAATTTTCTTGATATTTACAAATTATATATATGTGTGTGTGTGTGTGTGTGTGTGTGTGTGTGTGTGTGTATGTGTGTGTGTGTGTATGTGTGTGTGTGAATTAATAAATATACATATGTGTATATACACATATAAAAATATTATTCAAAACAATGTAATATAAACAGAATTATTAATTACATATTAATATACATATTATCCTACGTCGGTGGCACAACTCCGAGTTTCATGCACTACGCAATCATCAGATGTATATTACAAACTAAAATATTTAATATTCACCTGATCGAAACATGATCGCCCAAGCGTGTATCACGTATGTTTCTTTGACTGAATGATATAAATACTTACATTTGCCTTGATAAAGGCCATCAGAGGACAAAACGCATCGGCTAATATAAGTTTTTATCTCTTTCTCTCTCTCTCTCTCTTTATATATATATATATATATATATATATATATATATATATATATATATTCACCGTCAATGGTTACACTACCAAATGGCAACCACTTGAGATCGGTATCATAATGGACTGTGTAATTTCCCCGCTTCTGTTCGTTTTGGTCATGGAGTTAATTTTACGAGGCGCATCAAGCACAGCCGAGGGAATGATGACTAATGAACAACTGGTCCTTCCTCTTTCTAGGTCTTTTATGGATGATATCACCATTCACGTCTCTTAAAAATTTGCTGTCAATGAACTATTACAAAAATATCATGATCTCTTCATATGGGCAAGAATGAAGGCAAAGCCCAAGAAAAGTCGAAGCCTGTCATTAGTTCGAGGGTTTGTCAAGGGAATTTACTTCAGATTTGGTGATAAAACAATACCAACAGTAAAGGAAATGCCAGTAAAAAGCCTCGGACGGATGTATAAAATCTCTCTGACTGATTGACATCGGGGTACAGAATTACAGAAAGCAGCTTTAAGGGGTCTAATTTCGATCGATAGAACCTATCTGCCCGGCAAAATGAAAGCGTGGTGTTACCAACATGGCCTATTACCCTGCTTTTTGTGGCCTTTGCAGATGTATGAAATTGCACTCTCTCGTATTGAGCGCATTGAGCAAGTGATCAATAAATACTTGCGTAAGTGGCTTGGAGTTCCTCCTTGTTTTTCGAAAGTGGAGCTATATACCAACTCCGGACATCTGCAGCTCGCTATACACTCATTAGTGGAGGAATTCAAGGTTGGGAAGGTACGCCTACACATGATGATGAGGGACTCGGCTGATGATTGCATTAAGAGGGTGCAGCCAGAGATTAAATCTCGTACAAAGTGGTCCGCTGCAGAGGCAACCCAAGAAGCGGAAACCAGCCTACGAGTCAGAGATATCATGGGTGTGACTCAAAATGATCGGGTTGGACTGGGAAACACGATACACAAGTTCTTCTCCAAGGAGAAACCAAAAGGAAAGAGGCGCATGGTAATGAAAGAAGTTAAAATGTTCGAAGAGGAGCATAGAATAGCCACTGCTGTTACTCAAGCTAAACAATGTAAGTAGACTAGAATGATATAGAACCGATTAAACTTTTTTTGAACTCGTTAATCGCGATGGAGCCATTGGTGATATCTTTTCTTCTTCGATCGACATACGACCTTCTTCCAAATGAAACAAACCTCAAAATGTGGGGATACATAGATACAGATCTCTGTTTTTCCTGTAAAAAGGGCCGAGGTACCTTGTGTCATGTGCTTTGTCCACAATCGCTCCAGATGTATACGTGGCAACACAACAAGGTATTAGAGGTGATCAAGTTAATAAGAACACAATGTGAGACAGCAAACCAACGGATTGTGGCAGCCGAGAAGACTAAGATCAGATTTCATAAGGAGGGTGAATGCCCTGTAAAGAAAATCAAACAGCCCGAATATGAAGCTGCTGAGCGGAGCCAGTGATTGGAAGGTTTCAGTAGACCTAATGACGTCTCTAAAATTTCCAATACACATCGCACAGACAAACAAGCATCCCGACATCATGTTGTGGTCAGACTCAAAAAAGACTGTCTTCCTAATAGAGTTAACATTTCCCTTGGGAAGAGAACAGGGTAGAGGCGCACGAGCTAAAAAAAAAAAAAAAACGATACGAGTCACTGCGTGCCGAATGTGTGGACAATGGTTGGAGGTGTAACGTGATGCCTATTGAGGTTGGGTGTCGTGGGTTTCTGGGACATTCATTTATTTCTTTTCTTTCTAAAATAGGCATCATTGGCCGTGGTTTAAAAAGCGCTTCACACCGCATTGGAACAACGGTACAGAACGCGTCAAGTTGGATTTAGTCGAGATCAAAACAACAAGCAAACAAAATTCGCGCAATATCACGATCTAATAGTGAGATATTTGTGTGGTTATCTATAATGTTTTTCCTTCCTTCACGAGCGCGTTAATAACGGCAAACGCGTTCAGGAAATGTCATTGCCGATACAAACTGCAAAGAGGAACGATCGTTTTATTTACTTCTTTATGAGAATATACAAGAGAAACAATCAACAATTTTATCTTCATGCCCTGCCTGGTGGCAAACGCTGCTGGTGGCGCCATGGGTGGCGGTTCCGCCATAGCCACCGAAACCGTGATATCACCCCTGATCGGCGGCTGATGAAGACAGGGTATCGCACGTGCTAACACTCGTTGTATGTTACAAATATATATATATATATATATATATATATATATATATATATATATATATATATTTTTTTTTTTTTTTTTTTCTAGACATATGCTATTAAATATAAGAGACAATGAATGTCTATTATGTTTAATCATGAGCCGTTCTAAACGTCGTATTTTTGCTTTAATTTCAGTTGAAAATAAAGACAAAAATTCTCCAACATTTGGATAATTATTTATTGGTTTTCTTCTAAGCTTTCGGCTCACATGAGCCATCTTCAGAGAGGTAGTTTAAACTGAAATATTATAAAATCCACCATCACCGACGATTTTATCCTGTATTGACATAAAACTCCGCTTGGCAACGGCAATAGTTACCAAAAATAATAAACGCAGAAATAATAATTATTATATATATATATATATCTATAATAATATATATATATATATATATATATATATATATATATATATATATATATATATATGAGTCTTCCCTACCTAAATATCATCTAAACGCTGTACATGTTGACTCTTCATCTTCATTCAACCATATATTGAGCACTTTCTAATACAACTTTTTACTGGTCAAATTTAATTTAGATCTGACCTATAACTCTTCAGTATATATAGGGCGGCGTTCCATTAAGACGGATCGAAGTTAGCAGTAAATAACTTCGTGTTATTGGTGAATTTTTATTGATTTCCCTATTGGATCATGTTATTTAAGTCATGGCAATTATGACCTGGATTGAATGCTATGGATGTCGAAGATTTGTGGTCCCAACAGGACAGCGCCACATGTCACACAGCCAATGTAAAAATGGCTTTATTGAATGAGAAGTTCCCAGGTCGCATCATCTCTCGAAACAGTGATATCATTTGGCCACCACTATCGTGCGACCTAACGCCTTTAGACTTCTTCCTTTGGGGTCCTCTCACAAGTAAACCTACAACAATTTAACATCTAAAGGATTTAGACATATTGGTGAGATCGAGAAGCAACTATGCAGAGACGTTATCAAAAATGTCGACCATCGAGTGATGGTATGCCGCCAAAGCCTTGGCGAACATTTGGGTAATATTGTGTTTCGCACATAATTGCGATGGCTCTAATAAAATGATTCAATAGTGAAAACAATAAAATTTCACTAATAACACTGTTTTATTTACTACTAACTTCGATACGTTTTAATGGAATACTACACACACACACACACACACAGATAGATAGATAGATAGATAGATAGATAGATAGATAGATAGATAGATAGATAGATAGATTTAAAAAGGACAAAGTCATTTTTTCTCTCTTTAGAAATCCTTTCGGGTAAGAGTTCGTCGGAAGAAAAATGTTGGACCTAATAATGACGACAAAAGGGACTATTCTTACAGAAATGAAAAAATAGATGAGGACAGAAAACTATGGAACACGATTAAAACATAGTTATTCGTAAAATAATTCACGAATAAAAGAATAATAAATAGTTTCAAGTGAGTGTAAAATGAAAACAAATATTACTTATGACTCTCCTAATAGACAAAGAGAGTAAATAAAATGCCTCTACTGTTTTCACAGAGCCGGTTGATGCAACTTTACCTGGACCTTTTCACGCCTGCGTAAATGATGAGCGGTCTGGGCTCTGTTCAAAACTGTGAAAGAATCTTTTACATATTTACTCGCTTAGTCCGGGTTGTCAAACAAGTGATGGCCGAATCATGTGCAGACTGAGTTGTCCATCAAAAGTTACTCAGACTACCTTGTCTTATACTGGCAGAAACGTGCTGAAACATTCGAGTTTCCATATATCAGGTTTGATATATCATGTCACTGTAAACGCACAAACAGTTGTTTATTTAACTTAAGCTTGATAAAAATTACAAGTATCAAGAATCAAACTTGCTATTACCAACTTGCTCACTATTACTCCACAACGATGTGTGCAAATACACACAGAAGAAAGAAGACTTAGAGAATTTGACACTCACAGAATATAGTGAAGTTGGGAGCCGTAGAGGGCAACACCGAGTAACCTATCTAACGAGTTTGTGTAAATTGATTATAGACCACCAAAGACTGAAAGAGATAGAAAAAAAACATTGAGCTACAAAATGATAGGAAGTTGTAAAAGCCATAATTACTCACGTCCTAAACAAACATAGCATATAAAAGAATATTTTTTTAATATTAATTACAAGTTGATCATCAACTTAAAACTATTGGTATATAGAACATACTTTAAAAAATGTTATGTGAAATTCATTATTTAGTGTATTTAAATTAAAACCTTGATATTTTTACCAAGCCATACGCTGACTTTGCTCTGTCTCTATGACTACTTTTCATGTCAAAATCAACTTATTTGTCTCTAATCATGGTTGCCAGGTTGAGCGACTAATTATGAATTGGAATAAAACTTTTTTCGTTAGTATTCCAAATTAGTCCCGTTTATTTCAAAAGTGTTTGAGAAGAAAATCTTTAAAATTCTTTACAAATAAAGAATTGGTAAAATGAACAAATTAAACAGATTCAAAATATAGTGGACATATAAGGACATATTCTATTAATTAATCAGTTTCAGACAAAAACCTTTTTTTAATGAAAATGATTAATAAAAGATGATATTTCTATTGAGTAGATACCAAATGTAATATCTAGTTAACTTACAATATTACAGTGAAATATAAAAATTGCACAGCATTTAAAACATATATCAAATTATCAACCTACAAAGTTATTAGAATTTTTTTTATTTTCAAGTAGCAAATTTTATGTCTACTGCTACGTCCGTGTGCCAGCTATAAATAAAGAACAACTTATCAAGTAGTCAGTTCACATCCAGAGTAAAAGTAGTAAAAGGAGTCATTAAGAAGTATTATTGTCTAGTCTATTCCCTGTCATATGAAAATTCTCTTCATTAAAACCAACTGAAATTTAAAAAAGAAAACAGTTTTTGTAAAGCACCTAAAGAGTTCGGGAAATTTTGAATTTACTCTCTATCTGATTCTTTCTTTTTCCTTTCCGGACGATTTGAATATTTGTACAAGACAAACTTTTCAACATGTCATAAGAAACAAAATTATAATTAATAGCGCTTGTCTTTCGAAAATAAGCTAATCTATCAAATCTGGTCAAATGATAAACGTTTTGTCATAAAGTTCACTACACATTACAATACATTAGTGTGCAATAGCTAATGAAGTATAGTCATTTTTGTGATATTAATTTTTTGTTTGGTAACCTATTGTGAGAGTTGTTAAGTTATAAGCAAAGGAGTTGACGAAACTAAGTATGTAATATATTGCCTATGTACGCATGCGCTGAGAATTTGTTATATCCCAGAATGCAACCTATGTGTTTTGGCCATTTTCAGATTTTTAGATTGTCTGTAAGAACCCCAAGTACTTTCTCTATTGAAATAAATATGTTTGTGCCAAGACATGCGCACTTACGCGTACAAGGAAAAATATCAAGCGAAAATAAAATGATTGTGCAACTAAAAGTGAGTGGATAATGACGCAAGTAGATACGTTGAGCGCATTGTGTATATCAATCAAATATAGCGCCATATTTGTGACGATATTTGACTGACGGTGTACATATTTATTGTTGCATATATGTGTGCGTGCGCATGTATGACGTCTAAACTGATGGCAGATTGTCGTATGTGGACGAATGACTATATTCGAATTAAGAAGGCATCTGTCATGTTAGAAAGCAAATTATGCCGTTTGTGTAATGCAAAGGTTGTGGAAAATTGGTCTTTTACAGTTTGTAGCAAAGCATCTGGCGGGTAATTGCGATTGCTCTGTTATCGATTTAATGACTGCAATTTGAGCAGCTGATAAGTCTTTTCTGTTTGCCTCATCTTTTGTATTGCTTGTGAAAACTAACGAATATCACCTTCTTAAACAGTAAAACTCTTCTGAAAACATCTCGAATGTGTCCTACTGATGTAAAACTACGGCTATCCAATCCCTGTTGCAGATGCCTTTTCAGGCACATATGTGTTTATTCAACAACCACAGAACCCCCTCCCCTGTAATTTATACAACTATGCTGATCGTTGGCTACAGTTTCTGAGAGGGTATTATCTTGCGTGATCGACAGTCTGAACAAGGCCAGTACGCTCATACCCTCAGTCACGATGACTTGTGACTTCATGCCAACGCAACCATTCTCAGAAAGTTTTGTCCACCATATTTCACTCACAAGTCCTGGGTATGGTGTTGATGTCTTTACCACACACTGAGATAGCCTCCTCATCAAGATCTTATCTAATAAGTTGACCATGGCGAGATTCGAAGTCGGGTCTCATGGTAGAAAGGCGAACATTCTAACCACTCGTCCATATTTAGAGATTATTATTATTATTAAAAAAATCTAGAGGCAGGAGAATTGTGATTCTACTGAAGGATATTGAGATTTCCATGTACGGAGCGAGCAAGTACAAAAAATCTTAAAGAAAAATGGTAACAGAAAAAACACTTATACTCAAAATATGGAAAAGGTATCTGAAATCCTTTGGATACATAATGAAGAAGGAAATTTTGGAAAATTTAACCATCACGGCATATTGAGGGTATGAGAGATACTGGAAGGCAGTGAGCCACTTAACCTGAGGGGCTTATGTGAATAGAGAATTCGAGGAGGGCGGTGGTCTTAGCAAAAGGAGAAAAACTGCTAAGAGCCATACGAAATAGGAAGTTGTAGAGAGCCATGATGATTTCTAATGAGCTCTCCTCCTTGGTACATTTACTACATGAATTTAAATATTCTAATGGATTGGCAACTAGGTATCACTATTTAACTGATGAAATAGCTAGGTGTAACCATAATTTCTATTCTAACGGTTTTTTTGTTGGTGCCTGTGGAACTCACTTCCAATTTTTTTCTCTTCCCTGCAACCTACAAATATTTAAATGAAACGTCAGTCACCATGTTCTGTCTTCCTGGATACTGTCCTTTGATTTTCCTTTCTCCTTACTAAAATCTTGTTGTCTTTCACTCCTTTAACCCCTTAGTGACATTATCGCCTTGCTTCGTATAAAATAACTGAAAACAGAATTAAAAGTTATTTTAATTTTTAAATTGCTTCTTATCATATCTTTACTTTTATTATTAACTTACAATGCCAAATTGAAAGGAAAGTCATCATGTTTTAACTTGAAGGTGCACTGCAAAAATCAGTATGATTTCTCATCTTCAGCATGGCTACTCATTTCCGAGTATGCCCATCGACTCAGGCTTATTTCTGTTTCTAGAACACCTACAGGGATAACCTGTGATGTATACTGATTTAATTTTAGTTACAGTTTAAGTATGTGGCCTACCAGACCTAAATACAGTTTTGAATTCAGAGTTGTCATTCTCCTGTACTGGTTGCCAACCATGACTAGAGAGTCTCTGCTAATTAACTCGTAGTAACTGGAGTGGGTAGAAGAGATAGATTCATACCTTTCTAAAGAGTATTTGTACGAAGTGAATGTAACGACCTCAACTATAATTTGAATTCTGCTAGCTGATTTCTTGTTTTGAGCCTTTAAACATTACACCACCTGCACATCCACAATAGAAAATACAGATCAGAAATACAATATAAATTCTTATTCGTTTTATATCTAAAAAGAAAAATCAGTGTGAACTAATTTTAATGCGCAATTCTTACTTGTGGTCCCCTTTACTTAAATGCCCCCCCTCACACACACACACACACACACACACACACACACACACACACACACACACACACACACACACACTTATCTCAAGCAATCCTGGTTAAACACCTTAGTTCCTCTTACTGACTAAGCTATGAGAAGTTAACTACATAGATTAGCAGGTAGTGCAATGGATAGTGGCTCAAAATGGGAAATTGGATTGTCAAGTTCATGTTCAACATCCAGTCAGGTTTGTTACATTCACTTATAAGCAAATACCTATGAGAAAAGTTAGATTAATTAATTTATTTATTAATTTTCTATGGCTTATCAACTCATTGCAGGTTATTTAAAGCCAAAAAATATTTTTATACTGTAAAGAATTTTTTAAATAATAATGGTTTAAGTTATACAAGTATTGCAAATTAACCCATAACTGAGGGGAGAATATGTAAATTCATACCTTTCCCAAGTGTATTTGCATGTAAGTGAGCAAAATTAACCCAATGGGAATTAGAACTTGGCTCTCTGATTAAAAATTCCGAGCTATTATCCATTACACCACCTGCATATACAAGCTTACAGCATCTGATTTTTCCCAAGTGAGAACTATTGTTTCAACATGTTGTAGCCATGAGCTACTTGAGAAAGGTACAAATCCTTCTTCTCTTAACAGCTATGGGTTAAACAGTAGGATTTGTACCTTAAAAAACTATTCTTATTCTCAAAAAATGTTTAATCAACACAAAACATTATTTTAACCATTACACTATCTACACACACACATACACACTTCTAACATTTTTATAGTGGACACTTCATATTTGAAATACATGTCTCATTTTATTTATTAAACAGTGGGTATTACATCTATCAGTCTGCGTATTAAAAATAAATCCATTAATTTATTATATATATATATATATATATCCAAGTGAATAAAGAACGAAGAAAGTATTAACAACATTTAAAACATTAATTTAAAACAGTGCTCAATATAGAAATAGAGCTATGAAAATTTATTATAAGTTACAGGAAGGAAAGACATGAGCAACAGGTGTCTCTGGACCGTTACCATTCGACTGTGCGCAACAAAGAAAAAATTACCTTCGGGGCATGGAACGTCAGGACGCTCAACAACTGCGGATAACTAGAGAAGGTCAAGCAGGAGATGAACAGACTGAACATCAATATTCTGGGAATATGCAAAACCAGATGGCCAAACAATGGAGACTTCAGCAGCGACAACCATTGGATAATATACGCAGGAGAAAAAAATAACAAAAAAGGAGTCGGCTTAACACTGGACAAAGAAACGAAGAAATGCGTTCTAAGATACTGCCAGTTCTCTGAAAGAGTTCTCCTGGTCAAACTGAAAGGGAGACTGTTCAACATAGCAAATGTAGTTGTCTATGCACCAACAACGCAAAGCACTGAGGAAAAAATAGAATCTTTTTACTCCACTGTAGAAAATGCCAAGGCTCAATGTAAAAGCAAAGAAATTAGAATCATCATGGGAGATTTGAATGCCAAAGTAGGCAAGGAGAGGGAAGGTATGACAACTGGCAACTTTGGATTAGGAATCCGCAACAAACAAGGAGAAAAATGGGTCTAATGGTGCACAGCAAATGACCAGGTAATAACTAACACCTGGTTTCAAGAACTCCCACGACGTCTATGAACATGGAGAAGCCCAGGAGGTGACAAGAAAAACCAGATAGACTACATAACCATAAACAGAAGATTCAGAAATATGGTGGCTCAAAGCAAAACCTATCCAAGCGCCAACTGTGGAAGCAACCATGTCCAAGTCATCGGCAAAACTAAAGGTGAAACTGTGGAGATTGAAGAAGCCTAGTGCAGCACCAAAAATGATATACAACATTCTCGTGAATGACATCAACCTACAGAAAGAATATACTAACAGCATGAAAATCAAATATGAAAAAAAATTGGAAAAAAACAATCAAAATCGGACTCGCTCAAGGAAGCGATAGTGACATCAGCAAACAACATTGCTCCAAAGGAAATCAGGCGCAGAAGAAAAAATGAGTGGATGACTGAAGAGATTCTCGATATGATGCAAAGGAGGCAGAAAATGATATCAAGACGTGGAATAGAGTACAGGGAACTACACAAGAAAATAAAAAGAAAATGTAGACAGGCTAAAGAGGAATGACTCAATGATGAATGTGCAGAAGTAGAGAGACTGAGTCGGCATAATAAAGCAGATATGCATAAAGAAATAAAAGAACTGACAGGAAAAAAACCTGCTCTTCAACAGGATGTATAAAATCCAAGGATGGAACAATCATATTGGAGAAAGAGGAAATACTGCAACGATGGGAAGAATATATAAAAGATCTTTTCCATGACAAGAGAGAGCAACTGAAAATACACAAATATTTGGACGGGCCGGAAATATTAAAGTCTGAAGTGGAATCTGCAATAGCCAAACTGAATAGAAACAAAGCAGCTGGACCAGATGGCATAGTTATAGAGCTGCTGATAGCCCTGGAAGAATTTGGCATAGAGAAAATTACAGATATAAAAAATGAAATTTATAATAGTGGTGTAATACCAGATGACCTCAGCCAGTACATCTTGATAGCACTGCCTAAGAAGCCAGTAGTGAAAACTCCACAGAACCATCAGTTTAATAAGCCATATAACAAAACTGATTGTCTGAATCCTGATGAATTGACCAAGAAGCAGAATCAGGCCAGAGATAGGACAAGGACAGTACGGTTTCCTCAAAGACACTGGAACAAGGAATGTCATATTTATGATAATAAGATGCTCTCTGAAAGGGCAATACAAATGAAGAAGGATTTGTATCTATGTTTTATTGATTATGCAAAGTCGTTTGACAAAATACGCCACAAAGAATTAATGGGGATGCTTGGCAGCCTCAACATATTTGGGAAAGATCTAAGAGTAATCAAGACTCTCTACTGGCAGCAAACTGCCTGCATACGAACAGGTAACAAATTCAGCAGTTATAAAAAGATTGAAAGGGGTGTAAGACAAGGATGTGTCTTTTCACCAGATCTATTCAACTTGTACAGCTAGACTATTCTGAGAACCCTAGAAGTTATGACAGGATTTGTCATCAGAGGCCACATTTTAAACAATATAAGATATGCAGATGACACAGTGCTGATAGCAGACACAGAAAGGAAACTACAAGACCTCCTACAGAAGGTAGCTGAAAAGAGTGACAAAAAAGGACTACAAATAAACTGCCAGAAAACCAAATACATAGTCATCAGCAAAAAGGACAGCCCAAAATGCCAAATACAGGTGAGGGACACTAAACTCAAGCAGGTACAAAAAAATTTAAATACCTGGAAAGTGTTCTAACAGAAGACAGGAAGTGCAACACTGAGATTCAAAGGCAAATCGGCATGGTGAAGAAAGCATTCCAGAAATTGAATAAAGTATTAAGAAACAGAACAATTTCACTAGAAACAAAGAGGAGAGTACTGGATTGCTATGTGAAGTTGATTCTTCAATATGGCAGTGAATTTTGAACAATATCTTTGAAGATGAAGGAAAAACTTGAAGCAGCTAAAATGTGGTTCTATAGAAGGATGCTGTGGATATCATGGACCAAGCATGTGAGGAATTACGAGGTTTTGGAAAGGATGGAAACGAAAAGGAAATCAATACTGAGCATCAGGAAGAGACAACTAAAGTTCCTGGGGCATGCAATGAGGAAGAAGGGCTTGGAGAACCTGATACTAACAGGCCAAATAGAAGGAAAAAGAGATAGGGGAAAGCAGCAGATAACATATTTGCATGACCTGAGCAGGTGGATGACAGAACGAGGGTTGCATGGTGCAACAGGAGAAGGCATGCTAAGAGCCACCAGGGATAGGGAGATGTGGAAAGCCATGATCGCCTACATCTTGAAAGGACATGGCACATAAAAGAAGTATAGTTTAGAACATGTACTATTTATAATTTACTAAAAAGTGTATATTTTGTTTCAACATCGAAAAAACAATGTCTCATCAGGTAGTTAATGGTGATACTATCATTATTAACTACCTGATGAGACATTGCTTTTTCGATGTCGAAACAAAATGTACACTTTTTTAGTAAATTATAAATTGTACACATTCTAAACTATAACTTATAAATATATAAGAAAAATTAAGGCAGATACGTTATTTCATGGTAAATCAGAAGTATAGGCCTATTTCAAGCAAACCATCATCAGCTTCAGTCTTTATTTTACAAGGGATTTGACACGGAAATCCTATGTAAAATAAAGACAGAAGCTGATAATGGTTCACCTGAAATAGGCCTATACTTCTGATTTACCATGAAATAATGTGTCTGCCTTAATTTTTCTTATATTTGCTCTATATGTATTTATATATATATATATTTAGAGCTCTCTTAGGGAGTTATCCTACCACTGTATGTACAGGATGCTTCTTTGGATTCTTCTATATCCACACTGCATGCTGATATATATATATATATATATATATATATATATATATATATATATATATATATTGTCATCCGCAGACAGATCTCTTTCGCTGTATCACAGCTCATCAGTACAGTTAGACTCCGATTACTTTCTAACCCAGGATTGAAACCCGACCGAACTGGCGTCAGTCGGCGATTCTACCTCTGGGCTATGGGCGTTCAGTGGAAGAAGGCAGACTTTTTAGCGCATATATTATCATTATACGCGCCCAATAGCTAGAGTGCTCTAATTCATTTTACTGAATGAACGATGCGTACACGCCAGAGTAGCTACTGTTTTTCAAAGTCTACCATTCTTCCAGAGTGCTCAGTCAAGGTGTGAGAGCGTAAATATATATATATATATATATATATATATATATATATATAAAAATGGACATTGAAGTCTACACCCAACAGCAACAGTCTATTTTTTCTATATCAGCATGTGGTCATTAAATCACTTCTTTTATTATTTGGATTCTTCCTATGGTTTATGATGACAATTTTTTCTAAAAGGCATAGATTACATTTATTTCCTTTTCCACTCTAATGTTTGGACTTAGCTATGATATACTAGGTAATCATTGTGTTCTTACTGTTGTTTTAATTTCCATTAATGTATGGATAAAGCAATACTTTTGCTGTATTAACTGTTGTTTAAAGACAACATGTGTTTGTTAAATCTTATCTTCCACCTGTTAGAAGTACTTCTAAAGTAAAATTTAACATCATTATCATCTGAATGAATTCAAGCTCTATAAACAATTCTTTCAGACATGCACTGGCCATTCAATTATTTTTCATTTATTTTATTTTTTGGCAGTTGCAATGATTTTTACAAGAATCATTTTTGCTATGAGTTGGTTGACGGATGTTGTTTATGTGGGCCAAATATTTATTTGATATCATAGCATTATGTTATTGTAGAAACAGTCGGCCGTGCTTGGTAAAAGGCCACTTAAAAACATAATCGACAGCCCCCACAATTTAAAATATCAGAAGTTTGATTGAAAGTTGGAAGCATAAAAGTGTTTTGTTTGTAAAATAAGTGAAATTTTCTTAACTGAACAGAATAACAAATGTGTAAGAAGTAAAATGTTCAAATAGAAAATATATAGATAGTTCATTAATTTGTAAGAGTTAATTGTTCAAAGAGAAAATGTACGTAATTAAATGTTCCAGAGAAATAGTCGTAAGTAGCAGAATGTGTGTATGTAGAAAGATTAACAGTGTTACTAATAAAGTCTGTGTTTCTTTCCTTTTTTCATGGCCGGCGAGAAAGTGAAAAGGAAGGTGAAGCAATAAAGGAAAATTGTACTTGGACGTTAGTTTTTAGGATTCAATTGAAGATGTCTTCTTGTTGTTTCTTTGATGGCAAGTGAGTGAAGATGAAGAAAGGAAAATCGGAAGGAGAGGAAAAAAATGTATGTCGACAAGGCATAACAGGTTGAAATTTCTCCTTTACACTGTGATGAGGTCCTTATCAGATCCCTGCTCCCATCGAACTTTCTTTGGCCAGTCAAGAGACATGGATAATTACTTAGATCAGGTCACATGATTGGATACAACGGCATACCCATTTTTTAGGTGTTAAGAATATTTGACAGGGTCATAGTTCAATTTGCTATTTCCTATCCAATCAGAATCCAGAATCTTAATTTTCACACGAGCTTGTAAAATATGCCTTGGTCTGGTTTTTCCAAAATGTTTCCAGTCATTCTGATCCAATTTTGCTAGTGTGCATTTTTACTTTTTGCATTTCAGTTAAGTGTTAGATGATATAGGATTTGTATCCTATAACCCCCTCCTACCGCAGATAGATAAATATTGAAAATATTTCTCAATATGTCCGTACATGTTCATACGTATCTAAAAGATTATGGTCATTTAAACCATGAAAGAAAGGGTAAAATTTGTTCTCGTTGTTTAAGATCAGATTTGTTAGTCGCGGGTTGCCATATTGTGTGCGTTTGTTGTGATCAATCATTGTCCAGCAAAGGGTCGCTTTTTTCTGTGTTGAGGCTTGTATGTGGCATATGGGTTCATTAATTATAAGTAGTTTGTGTGAGTTTGAAGTTCTGTATCGCCCCTCGTAGGCTGAAAAGAAGAAGCATCGAATGTTGTAGTTGCGATGTGCATGATTAGAGGTTTCAACAAAAGTGTACGTCATCAGAGTGCTCTTTATTTTCTCATGAGTTATTTTAAAATGTAGCATGCTCTGGAAAATTATTAATTAGTGGATTCCAGTGGTTGATATGGCTGTCAAAATCTTCTGTACTCCATGTTGAGTTGATTTTCATTTGGAAGGGCCCGTTCATTTCCATGTGTATGTGGATTTATCTTGGTGTTCAAAGACATTAATAGCTAGAAAAACTTTGATTTGCAAGGTTGTTTAGTTGATTGATGCTGGTGTGTTGATACAGAGTGTCAACGCATGTTTTGAAAGAAATTTAGAAGATATCTGGATTTAATGTAGATTTGTTTTGGAGGTGTCAGTTATCTCCAGTATTAATAAATTGAACTTGCAGAAGTCTTAGTTGTTCTTGTTAAATGATGAAATTATCAGTAAGCTGACATTATGTCACCCTTTTTCTGGAAAACCTGGTCGAGATGACAGTAGTAACAAAGGAATACCTGATAATCCTACCAAAGCAATAGCTAAATAAATTTTTCTCAAATGTAAATCTTTTTCACAATCTTTCATAAGAATTTCACCCACACATTTGCATATGATAAGTACATCTCTGCATACACCATCATTCACCCTTTATATTATTTCTATTTAGTTTGCATTGGTAATAAAAAAAAAAAAATGTTGTTGTTAAATGCTTTTATATTTATTCTGACTCTCTTGTTTGAAAAAATTCAATGTGTTCACTATCCTATCTGTGATATAATCCATGTTCTCCATTAATGGATCTGTCCTGAATATATATGTTCAGGAGAACTCTACTTGTATTCAGAGTTTGCTGAAATTCTCACTTGGTCAGACTCTCTGCTTCCAGGCAGAGAGGAACCCAGATGAATCTCTACCAAAGGGCAGTCTTTTGTCTGGGAAAAAAAAACAGGCAAGAGTCCAAATCTGTCTTATGCAGGGTTTGCATTAAATTTTTGCCCAAGTTTAAGCTTTTGCTTCATGCCACATCCAACATTAGTGGAGAGGCAGGTGAATATCAATTCTTTGAAATTCTCTCTTGGTCAAACTCTGTGACTTCAGACTGAGAGTACAAAGAAGAAGTCTTTTACAGGAGGAAGACATCAGCTGGTTGCTAGGAGGCGAAAGATGAAGAAGAAGAAAAAAAGAACAATGTGGAAGGGACTTGGCTTTCACAAGCAAAAGTTAAGAGAGCAAAAGGCTGAAGTTTTCCAACATTCATAAGAATGGCGCTAACAACTACTACAAGAAAATAAGTGAAGAAACAGATAAAAGAAAAAGAAAAGAGAATTTTTTACAAATTTAGATATACAACTATCTTTCTATAGTTGTTTGTGAATATCTGTCACAAAATTAGAGACATTAGCTCTGATTTACATATTTGAAGGACCTAATCAGGTGGATGACAGAACAAGGATTGCACAGTGTAACAGGAGAAGGCATGCTCAGAGCCACCAGGGATAGGGAAACGTGGAAAGCCATGATCACCTACGTCCTGAAGTGACAGGGCACATAGAAGAAGAAGAAGCTCTGATTTTGAATTTTTACAAAAATACAAGATTTATCTCATCTCGGTTTGTAAACTCAAACTGTTGTCTAAACAAACCAGAAACCCAGCTATTCCTGTGAATTTGTCATTCTTCTCAACTCCATTTAATAGCTGAATGAATCAAAATAAGTAAACATTTTGTTGATAATAATTATAATTATTTTTATGAGTCCAACAAAATTGTATTTACAATTTATCTTACCTAATTGAGTGGTACACAAAGTAAAATTTTGTGTACGTTTGTCATGTAACTTTTGCAATCTGAGCTATTATTATTTTTTTATATCATTTAATGAATGTAAATTTCTTTAAAATTTCAGACCATATGTTTGTTGTCAATTCTTGAGAAAAAAAATGAATAAATCCAGTTTTATATGTTTAAGCCTTATCAAAATTCTAAAAACAGCCTTTTTGAAACAATAAAAACTGCCCAGGGAGTATACAGTAATGGTGGTGTCAGTAGAAAAAAATGTCCTTTTAATATTGTTTTTTTTTTTTTTTTTTGCAGGGGTGGGGTTCTTTTGCACATACATTTGTTAAACTTTGTTCTTTTATTATTCTTTTTACTTCCTTGCATGATTATATTCAAAGCCTAACATTCTAAAAACATACCCATTATTGTCTTTTACTGGTATGTCTTTCATCTTAATTTCAGTTGCTTTTCATAACAACTAGTAAGTTAGTCTGTAAGTCTGTAGTCTATTCTTCCTTTTTCTTTAATTACTTGATACCATATTTGTTACAGATCTGTGTTCACTAGTAATAGTATTTGTAATACCATCTTTATTTTTTACTAGCAGTATAGCCCGACATTGCTTGGGTGTAATGAAAGCTTTAAAACTAATCCATGGTCCTGGAGCTCAGATTCATCCTAAAGAAAATTTGTGTGAAGTTTGGTGAGAATTGGATAAAAATTGTGGATTTGTATAAAGAACATACAGACAGATAAACAGCCACACACACGAATATCTTGCTTTTATATATATATTATCAATTTTCTGCCCTATTGTAAGAACTGCAACCTAGAAGCTTCTGAATATCGTTGTCTTTGCCTATGAGTGTATCAAACTTGATTAAAATCAGACCACTCCTTCTATAACCCAATTTTTTTCGATTATCATTATTTATCAGGGGTATCTTGACACAAAACCTAGCTAAGAACACTCGCAGACGCTTATAGTACAACTGTGTAAATTTTCAAGAAAATTGGTTCAGCCATTTCAGAGTCTATAGGTAATGGACACACGGACACACACACACACACACACACACACACACACACACAGACAAAGTTCCATTTATAAATAAGTTTAGATTTATTAGATAAAGCATTTTTAGTCATTATTAATTTTGAACTAGTATTTCTTTTATCCTAATTTCAATTGTTTATTTGCACTAATAGTACTAATAGTAGCAATATTGTCCTTGATTTTATTAGAAATACTGTCAACCATTATTAAATTTTTACTAATATTTCTTTCATCTTAATTTCACTTTTTATCGTGACTATTACAACTGTAAATTTGTGGCTGTGAGTAAACAGCATAGAACAGAAATGAGATACAGGTTTCAGGTAGGACTAATGACCAGATTAGTTGCAATGAAAATCAAATAAAGATGAAGGAATTGCTAGGTGAAAATTAGACATGAAGTTAATTTAATTGGGAATACAACCATCCTTGACTGAGAGGCGAGAATTACTGCTGCTGCTGTTTATTCTTTATCATTGATTATTTTTTTAAATAAAGTTCCAGAAGATAAATCAAAAACTAGTGGACATTGTCAAAGCTATGTCTCCTATTTCACTCTCTATTCTTTGAGAGAATTCTAAATATGCTGAGAATTCTTGCCAGGAACTCCTTACAAGAAGTAAAATCAATATGTAACTGCCAATGGCCTTTCTTAACCTAATCCTTAAATAAGAATAATGGATCTGTAGCCTTACAATCAATTGCAAAGATTGATTGAGTTGCTCCTGATAAAATTCATCATGCACAAAAGAAAGTTCACAGTAGATTGTCATCACACACTACCTCCTTCCACTTGGTCAAGGATAAGAAGTAATTTGCCAATAATTCTCCATATTTTCCTAAGTGTAAACTGTAGAAATCATTCAACAAATTTACAAAGCAAATTAGGATATGATCACAAAATTATGGTGGTTTGAAATAAATTACTTCCTTTAAGAATATAATCAATTGAAATTGTCATTAAGATTGTATAAAAAGAGCTACAAAACAAAATCTATATTATCTAAAGAAAAAATCTTTCAAGCATAATTATTCCTGATTTATTGATCTGGTTCAAGTGTTTCAAACAGACTATGGCAGCCATCTTGGAAAACTGTATTCTATGTTTGTCTCAGTATAAGTAAGAGAAAAGTAGGTATGCTTAAATCAGGAAGCAATAAAGATAATAAAGTAATTATTAGATGACATTTTAGAGAAAGGAAGAAAGAATTCTTTATTTTTTCATGTATATTGGTGTACAATGGAAAAAGATAATAAAAATGGAGCCCTTGTTTAATTAAGAGATGCTATACATGAAAATATGAGTTAAAGTTAATAATAATGGCTTACAATACTTCATCTAATAAAAATAAAACAATGAAATTAAATTAAAATAAATAATAAAAATAGGATTAAGAGTAATATAATATATAAGAGAAATAATAATAGATGATAAAATAATATTTTATAAGATAATATATAAAAATTAATAAGTAAATAATAACAATAATAACAATAATAATAATAATAGTTAATATTAATCATATTAAAGCAAAAATAAATATAACACTGATGAAAATCATTTAGTTTAAATGTTAAAATGGTCAGATTAATTTGTCCTTATGTCATCAAAGTTTCTTTCTCTTATAGCAGCTTGGAATTTAACCAGGCTTCCCTGGGGGTAAAAAAGGAACTGGTGTTCAAGTCTTACCAAGCATCTATCTTGCTGGATTATATATATTATAAATATCTGTCTTGGAGTCTAAACATGAAGCAGTGATTAGCAAGATAATTTCATTGTTTGTTCCTATTGTAGTGAGTTAGATTTTCACCAACCGACTGTGATTCTCACTAAGTGAGGATTCACATTTTCAGCTCTGTGTCATACTAGATTAAACTGAGGAAATATCAATAAAGAACCAATTTTATCCATTTTGGCTGGGACATCAGTTGTATGACAGATTTAACACCAAAAGTTTTATCAATATAACTTGGTGGGGGAGGTATGGCTGAATGATTCTGATTTGCATGCAAACAACAACGACAAAGGTTTGAGCAGCTGATTGAATCTAAGTTACATTCGTCTGTTAAATCAAAAATATGATTTTCTCAAATAAAAAAATTCACAAGAAGAAAGCTTATAACTTTCAAAAAATAATTCTTCTTTTTCTATGTGATGTGTTCATTCAGGATGTGGGCGATCATGGTTCTATACAACTTCCTGTTCTTTGTAGCTCTTAGTAAGATTTGTTTTTTCCTTATCTCTCTGTTCTGCCATTGATTGACACAAGCTTGTTAGTTTACTCACTGCTTTCTTCACCACTATCTCCTGTGAGTGTCAGATTTTCCTCATTATATGTCGTATCTTAGTCAAGCATAAAACAACATTAATGTAGCAGCCATTATGAATGAAACTCACTAAAGTAGAAATCATTTTTAACCACTGCTCAAAATGGAAAGAAATTTAAATAACTGTGACTATATCTGTCTTTTGTATATGTCAAGCATTTAATACTCCATAATTTGTTCTGTTTAAGGATTAGACTGGCCCTTCATAATAAAAAAACATATCATTTATTTTGTTAAAATATTTTCTTTACTCATAACAGTAAGTTAATTGCCATATGTAATACATGCTTAGGTGATCATGTTTCAAAAGAGACATGACTGACTAGGCAGAAGATTTTTCCCCAGTAGATTTCCCATTACTTTCTGCAGTAGACTGGTTGACAACCAAGGCTACAGAACCCAATCTGTCTTGCTACTTAATAGCTGGAGGGAGAAGAGACAAGTTTATACCTTTCCCAAGGGTATTTGTGCATAAATGAATGCAACAAATTTATTTGGAATTTGAACTTGGTTCTCTGATTTCTTGTTCTGAGCCAATATCCACTGCACCACAATGCTTCCAAAATCTGTCCAGAAAATATCTAACATATTCTGAATATCTTATGAGCTGGTTGAGCAGCCTTGATGAAAATTGGTAAACAATCAGAGGGAGCTTTCCAGCATATATAGCAGGCATTCTCCTGTGAAATCAGTCAGTTGGCAATGAAATGCCACTTACTGATATTGTGTGCTTTGTAATTATCACATTTATGATAATGCAGAGTTCTTTTGGCAAAACATCACATCAACCCAATTTGTCTTCTCTTTATGCTTCAGATTTGACTCTCGTACTCAAAACATGACTTTCCTGGCCACTTCTTGATTTTCCCTTGTTAATATTGCTGTTGAAATGTCTTAGGTAAGATTAAGGATACTAAAACAAGGCAGCTGAGGGTAGTCTAGAAAAAGGATTTTACATACTGTTTGAAAATATATATATATATATATATATATATTTTTTTTTTTTTTTTTTTTTAATCGTATCACCCCGAGCAAAGCGGTAATGCCACTGATGTGCAGGGGGCTACATAATAGTGAAAAGATCGGAAAAGAGAAAGCCGGAAACCATATCCTAAACAGGGAACAAGGGATGAGCCTCTTAACCTGTTCAATAGACATGGGTGGAGTGTGAACCAGATGTACAAGGTCATAAAAAAAGGAGAATTAAGGGACCATTGCTCTTGAAAATCTAAGCTTTCACTAATGGATGGCTATCTTCGGGACAGATCTCACAGACATTCTTTATCAGCTAAAAAGAGTGTCAGAATTTTTATTTGCTCTTAGAAAGATATTTTCTACATATATACAAATCTTATCACATATATTTTTGACAACAAACAAATGAGCATATAGGATAACTAGATTCATATTCAAATTATGAAATTTTGTTTTTAATCATCTCACCCAATCAAAGCAATAAAGCTACTAAGACACAAGGTGTTACTAGGAGTGAAAAAATGTTACCAAGAAGAAAGGACAATAAAGAAAGAAGATGATGATTGATGTTGAATTTAAAATTTTGGAGATTGTAGCTGGCAGGAAAGCAAGAAGCTAATTATTAGAATGGTTACTCTACATATACTAAAACATGGCTACCAATCTAGTACTATACTTAAATTCATTATGTCAAGATACCAAAGAAGAAAGCCATGAAAATATTTATAGTAGAGGCACTGGGAAACTATAATACAGCAATGGGAAAGTGATTGAAACCAAGATATTAGGTCAGGACCAGTAATATTGCAGATTCTTCCATGGATTCTGTCAAGAATCTCTAAATACATAGCAGAAGCACCAAAACAGGTGTGGCAACAATATTCAATGCTCAAACAAATGATAGACTTATAAATGTTCAAAATAGATGCAGACAAAAAAAATTGTCTGGTGAATATGACAAGTGGGGTAACACATCCCAGCCAAGCTGCAACAATTTTTGCCAAAGAAACGTGAGCTCTGGCATTATCCTGATGGAAAACAACACCTTCTTGTTTGCCAATTGTGTACATTTTTCTTGAATTGCTGGCTTTTATTCATCCAGTTGTGAGCAGTACTTTTCATAATCAGTTCACTGGTTATTTGACAGAAACTCATAATACAGACTTTCTTTCCAATTCTAACAAATGTACAGCATGACTTTCTTAAGATAAAGACTTGCTTTTGGGAGTGGCTAAAGTTGATCTATATTGCTTGTCTCAGGATCTTTTTCACTAAACATTGTTGTAAACAATCCATTCCTCATTACCTGTCATAATTTGCTTCAAAAAAGGTGTATTTTTATTGTGTTTATACAATAAATCATAGATAGAAAAGTGATCCAAAAAATTATTTTTATTCAAATCATGTGGCACCAAAACGTGATCATACCCCAGGCTTCACTAATTGCTCATAGATGGTAGATTAGTGTTTCCGCCAATTCTCTCATTGTGTAATGTGGGTTATTCTCAATTAATATCTTCATTTAGTTGTCATCTTTAGTGAAGGGGGGGGGGGGTCTGCCTAAGTGTTCTTTATCAGTAAGGCTACAATCACCAACTCTAAACTTAGCAAACCATTTCCATACAGTTCTGTCAGCTAAAGCACCTCCACCTTACACAGAAGATATCTTTTTTGTTGCTTGTGCAGCATTTTTGCCTTTATGGTAATAAAAAAAAACATCAAGTGTCTAAAAACACCTTATAATCTTTCATTTTCATAGGGATGAAAAAATGACACGATTTAAGTAATTTTAAACTTTCTTTCTCAAGAGATAGTTTGAAGTATACTCTAATTGGAAATGTAATTAAAATAGTCAATAAATTTGACATGTTCTAACATGTCGGAACATGAATGACTAAAAACCAGCATAAACTTTCCACCTGTTAAAATGAGATGTCAGTGTTATTTTCATTTTTGCATAATTCAGATGACAATTTTTCAGTCACAACTTGTACATACATTGTAAATCAATCATACCCTTTATAGCCAGATCATTTGCTTCCCTAAAAATGCCAGCATATGATTGTATTAAATGTTTTGAGCATCTTGCAACACCTCTGATAGCTGGCACCCCAGCCAAGACAATCCAGTGCACACTTTTGGGGAACCTGTATGTTAGTTCATTCTTGTGATGCTTCTTGTCTTTTTCACTGAATCTGTGTATGACTTCTATATACTCCTGGATCTAAGAATTGATCTCACAACAACCAGATAACTAGATCCACTTAATCTTTTATCTATTAGGCCATGTGCCCAAAGAACAGTCTGATTATCTGTCCATATAATAAGAATAATGGTCTATTTCAGAAATTCAAAAATAAAAAGTAAATGTTGCATTGTTAAAGAGATGGTGTTCAGAGAATGTTATTTTTTTTTCTATATTTATGTGATAAAAATTGGTGTATGTAATTACAATTGATTGGTATGTGTTATATTCATATTTAAATCTTCACCTTATAAATAGCAGGTGATAAAGCTGGAGGCTAAACAAATCCTAACATTGAAGATGAAACTACTAGAGAAATAGTAGTGAATACATTTACCAGTGAATACATTTAACTAATTATAGTTTACAACATTCTATTCACTAATATTTCTCTAGTAGTTTTGTTTTCAAAGTTTGCATTCATTTAGCCTCCAGCTGTATCAACTGCTATTTATAAGGTGGAGACTTGAATATGAATACAGCAGTATGTTAATGATTTCACTTCAAGTAAGGCAATAAAGCCACTAAAATACACTGGATTACTGATAGTCAAAGAAAATGAGAAAACATTATTGAGGAGAGATAGAACAATAAACAAACAGGAATTAAGAAGACAGAAGATAATAATTGACATTATATTTAAATTTTTAAAGTTTGATAGGAAAGCAGTTAAAAGGAAAGCAAGAAACTCGATAAGAGTTCCACAAGTACAAAGTGTGAGAGTAAAAGCTGTTAGCACAGAATTTATGGTTACATTTAGCAATTTCCACATTAAAATAATGGGATCTAACTGCCAATCTAGTACGATGCTTAAAATCAAGGTACCAAGGAGGAAAGCTCATCAGAACAATTGCCATCAAAATATCTATAAAAAAGGTATAGGAAAGTTATGTTACAGCAGTGGGAAAATGACAGAAGCCAAGATGCCAGGCCAGGATTAATAACATTACAGATTTTTCTTTGGATTTTGTCAAGGACCTTGAGGTATAAAGCAGCAGCCTCATACCAGATGAATAGGTATGTGAACTTGCAAAATTATTAAATGTATTTATATTGAATTTAAAAAATAAAGTAAAACTTTTTTCTCGCCATACTTCACTCTCTTTATTACATTCACTTTTTTATTTAACCAATTAAAATTTATTTAACCAATTAAAATTTATTTAACCAATTAAAATTTATTTAACCAATTAAAATTTCACAAAAAATTCAACCTAAAATCAATTTTTAAATGTTTAAAATATATATTTTTTTTTTATGCTTATTGATTTTGGCAGCAAGTGGGAAAGATTCTGTATCTAAGCAAATTCTAAGAAATCTTAATAAAGTGTGCTTTCCACTTAAGACAAATTTTATTCAATACTTACATAATAGGCTGAGTTTTACCACCGGATTTCCAAATATTTTCTATAAAATCAGGGTGACATTTTCCTTCAGCCTGATCCATTAATTTACGAAATGGAAGATCACTTTGAAGGAAAAGATGAAATGTTGAATTTGAATTATAATTCTTGATCTGTATGCATCTGAAAAATGACACAGATGAACCTTTAAATGAGTTCACAATAAAATGTACAATATGGAGTTTAAAATCGCAAAAAGTAATGAAAAATAATTCTATTAAAAAGAAAAAACTTTTTTCTGAAAATTTTACAAATAAAAACCTATTTTTCTAAATTTTAAGTATATTTTTAATTTTAAATTTAATTCAAAATTAAAAATTTTATGTATATTTTTTTTAATATTTAGGTATTTTCTTTTTTAATGTTTATGTATAATTCAATTTTTATATTTATATATATTTTTCTGAAATTCAAGACATTTTCTATTTTTGGAAGAAGAAAAATCAATAAACATATCCAGATTCTATAAAAGTTCATTGATCATAAAAAAAATTCAAAAGCAATGAATTAAAAATTAAGAGAATGAATGTTCTTCTTTCAAATAAACAACATTGAAAAAATTGTTACACAAAATTCTAACTTATTCTCAATTTTTATTTCTTGTTAAAAGCATAATTCTTCATTGGTTAGACATTTGGAAATTTTACACATGTTATCATTCCTTTTGAGTCTATATTTCTGCAGTTATTGATATAATAAGACTATTGTTTGCATAATTAATATAAATTTACATGCGTAAAACTAACAAGGTGATTAAGAATAAATGATTGATTGATTCATTTATTTTTTCTGGCTTATCAACCTTTTACAGGTTCCTCTTTTAAATAAAGCCAGAAAATATTTTTAAATTGTAAGAATTTTTAAAGGGAGATAATAATGGTTTAATAATACAAGCCTTACTAATTAACTCATAGCTGGGGGGAAATGAATATAATGAACCCAACAGGAATTAGAACTCTGTTCGCCACTTAATAATACTGATTCATTATCTATTACACAACTCATCTATTTAAGTTTACAGCATCTGGCATTCTCAAATGGTCACCTATCTAGATACTGATCAGACTCTATGTTGCTTAACTAAAGGGATCATTAGGGAATCGATGTTTCAACATGCTGTGGCTGTAAGCCAAAAATAAAAGGAAGAAAGTGTGGGAAAGCATTCATAGAAAAAAATCACTGAGACACTTTAGCTACAGATAGATATCCCATGAGATCAGCAGAGTAAAGGTTACCAAGTCTGGTTCTGTTTGCAAAGAAATAATTAATTAATCTGCATACAATTATTTACGATACATACTAACAGTTAAGTCACACCTTTTTTACCAAAATTTTCTTCAAAATATAGGGGTGCGACCTATATACTCAACATATCTGTAAAATTGGCATTAACTTTTTAGTAACTGTCATTACAGTAACACATAGATCTAGATACAAGTACCAGAATGTGTACGTTAAGCATTGGAAAGCTGTCCTCTGCTAATAAAGTATTAAATGTTCCTACCAACTCACAGCTTTATGCTAATCTGATGCTGTTAGAAATATATATATATATATATATATACATGACTTAAATGGCCAAAATAAAATATATTTGGGTTCAACCAAAGACACCTTTAAGACCAGGTTGTACAATCACAAGTCTACATTCAAAATAGAAAACTGTACAAAACTGTCTAGCCACATGTGGAAATTAAAATCAAAATATGGAAAAGACCCAGACATAACATGGAGTATAGTAAAAACAGCCAAGCCTTACAAAGGTGACAAAATATGTAGACTGTGCCAAGAAGAAAAGTTAGAGATTATGCTGTTCCCAAACAAAAGCGAACTGTTGAATGAAGGAACGGAAATTATGACAAAGTGTAACCATATTAAAAAAATACCTCTTAGGTTAATACAACCATGGATGAAAATGCCATAATTCCTTGTACTTTTAAAAATTGCATGTACAAAAATTCTCTGCCACATGAGCGTTAAAACAAACAGCGTTATGTAAGCGTTCATAAAAAAATTAAGAAAAAACAGTATCCGGTAAAATCAGTTATTGCAAATTGCCTGAAGACACCACTCATGGTAGAAACCTAGGTCACGTAATAACCTGTTTACAAATGGAAAATATATATATATATTTATTACAATAAAATTGCATAATATTCCCATTTCCAGCCCTCGTATATTTGACACTGTTTATAGCTGGAATTATGACCTCGCCCTATGTCATGCATCAAGCATGGATATTTGGATATATTTTCACATGTGGTGTGGTTGCTGTTTACGCACTGTGTAGGCTTGTATTCCAAGATTTTGTAGCAGAATTACAGAATTGTACTTTGAACATTTAATACTTGCAAATCCTAATCATGAGTAAGAGAAAAAGTTATGAAGCCAGTTTTTAATATATGTGAGCAAAGTTTTGAAATAAAAGTGAATATTTGAAAATATTTAACAAATATTAGTTATGATTATAATAAAAAAAAAAGGCTATGTAACGCCTTAGATTATAGTGCAACCTATCTGTGAGTTAACCATAAATAGCCTTTTTGACAAACCTAAACTAAGAGTGTGACCTATATACTGGTGCAACCCATCTGTGAATATATATGGTAAATCTAAACTTATTTATAAATGGAACTTTGTGTGTGTGTGTGTGCGTGCGTGCGTGTGTGTCCATTACCTATAGACTCCGAAACAACTGAACCGATTTTCTTGAAAATTTCCACAGTTGTACTATAAACATCTGCGAGTGTTCTTAGCTAGGTTTTGTGTCGAGGTACCCCCGATAAATATCAAAAATCGATAATCAAAAAAATCGGGTTATAGAAGGAATGGTTCAATTTTAATCATATTTGATACACTCATAGACAAAGACATAAGAAACGAAAAGTTTCAAGGTTGCAGTTCTTACAATAGTGCAGAACATTTGATATCGATACCAGGAAATCAAAATTGGACTTACATCCATTCATTTTTCTTTCAGCCTACGGTTTCACTTTAACTGGAAACAACTATTGCTTTTTAGTTTTTCGTGCCAACGTCCAAAGAGTCTGAGCTCCAGGACCATGGATTAGTTTTAAAGTTTTCATTACACCCAAGCAACGCCAGGCTATACTGCTAGTAGATAGATAAATAAATACAGACTAAGATAGATAGATACAAATAGACTAACTAGCACAGCAGATTACTGAAATATTCTTTCACTTGGTGGTACAAGCACCAAATTTAGTATACATGTGCTCCAGGACCCATTCTCTCAGAAAAGTACATTACGCACGTTGAAAAGCACAAGGGCCACCATTTTTCAAAATGGCCATCTCATAAAATTGGAAAAAGGGTTTTCAGTGCTAAACATCTATAAATAGGAACATGATAGATATGAACATTCTAATATATATACAGAGATGCTAACAAACTAAAAAACTAACATAGATATGAACATAGGTAGTTAACATAGATAGTGAACAGACTAAGGTTGATAGATTTCATTGCTACCCACCTACACACACAAACATCTACATAACATCAGCATAGCAACAGACATCAATATCTTTTAACATACAAACCAATGAAATAACTTTCTGCTTAAATCCAAAATCTTGCCTGGGAGCCTACTCATGGTTATTTAAGAAACAGACCCAGATAATAAAATCAGAGAACAAGACATACAAAAACACAAACAGATGTATGATGCTGTTGTCATCTTTACAATTAGTTTGAGAGATCTTATCTCAGACAGTTGAAGAATACATATGAATTACTGAACCCTAGAAATAAATATAAAGTCAAACAACAACTTCATCTTCTTCTTCTATGTGCCCTGTCCCTTCAGGACATAGGCGATCATGGTTCTCCACGTCTCCCTATCCATTGTGACTCTTAGTATGTTTGCTCCTGTTACACCTTGCAACCCACATTTCATCATCCACCTGATCAGGCTCTGCAAATATATTATCCACTGCCTTCCTCTGTCTCTTTTTCCTACTATCTGGCCTATCAGTATCAGGTTCTCCAAGCTCTCCTTCCTTATTGCATGTCCCAGGAACTTCAGTTGTCTCTTCCTGATGCTCAGCATTAATTTCCTTTTTGTTGCCATTCTTTCCAACACCTCACCGTTGCTTGCATACTCAGTCCACAATATCCGCAGCATCCTTCTGTAGAACCACATTTCCGCTGCTTCAAGTTTTGTCCTCATTTTTGATGATATTGTCCAGCATTCACTGCTGTATTGAAGAACTGACATCACATAGCAATCCAGCACTCTTTTCTTTGTTTCTAGTGAAATTTTCCTGTGTGTTAGTACTTTACTTAGCTTCTGGAATGCATCCTTTGCCATGCCAATTCACCTTTGAATCTCTATGTCGCACTTTCCATCTCCTGTTAGAACACTTCCTAGTTATTTAAATTTTTGTACTTGCTTGATTCTGGTATCCCCCCACCTGTATTTGGCATTTTGGGTTACAACTCACAAATTAATTATACTCAAAATAACAAAAGATTAAATCCAAGCATGATTTTTAACATCATCTGTATGAACTCCAAAAACTTTGACCCACTGAAGATAAAAAATTATGCAAAAATTAAAATGATAAATTTCTCTAAATCTATCATTTAGCACTGCATTCATATCTACTGTGAATAAATTCACTTAATTTCATTGTTGCATTTTATTTCTGCAAATAAGCATTGTTTTTAATATTCAGCATTGTTTTTCCTCATGTAGCATAGTGGAAAAACAGAATACATTTCCATCAAAATCCTTCTGATATTTATACAGGCCAAATTCCACCTTCTCATCATCCACAACAATAAACAGATATGAACCGTCTAACATTGATAGATAAAAGTATGTTTCCATGAGTTTTCTATTTCATAATTTTCCATTTATGCTACATCTAATTCTGTGTTCTACTCAAAATTACATATTAGTTTGTTTGCTTATTTCATGCCAAAATTTAATTTTCTTGGGCACTTTGAAATAATAAAAATATGATATATATTCTTCTTCTTTCACAATTGAGTACATGGTAGATGATGCTCAGCTTTTGTTCATATACATATTTGTGTGTACATAATTACTAGAGGTAGTGATATGTGCATTTTATGTTGTAGTTTTATTAAAATTATATTTTGGAATACAGTTTGATTTCTTTAAGAAATTGTAAAATATTATGTAGATTAATATCATGAAAGAGTTCTTTCATATTGGTTGGTTGGTTGATTTTGTTTAGTGGCGTGTCAATTTCTATAGGTTATTTAATCCCTAAAGTTTTTGAATGCAACTGCATGCTTTCAACTACCAATAAAATGTATTATTAGTAATTTTACTAGAAAAAATGTATTTTTATGCATTTATGATATTTTTGGGGAAATGGGTGACAATTTTTCCATAACTGAGACCCTAACAGGTACCTGGGAACAACAGCAATTAAGTGGTGATTCCACGCTCCTTTAAACATCCAATCTCTCGATCAGAGGCCCTGATGCTAAATGTAGTTTATCATCATACCTTGGGGTACATAACAGTTGGCATGGCTGACAAGAAGAAGCAGGAGAAAAAACTACTTTATCAAAAGTTTTTATTCACTATATGTAAAAAAAAAAAACTTGTATCTTATTTTTATTCTATGAAATAAATATCCCAAATGAAATTGACTATTTATGGAAAAACAAAATCAAAATGGTAATTGGTTTTAAATTATAAAGTAATGGCTGTCTTGCATTAAAAATCTAAAGAAAATGTTAAATTTATTTTACATTGTTTTAAATGAGCTTAAGGAAGCAATATTAAAAATAAACCTTAAAATCTCTTGGTATTCATTAGTTAATCTCATTCTACATTCAGAAAATAGAAAATAGTCGTCCAATGGACACATTTTTTAATGCCTGTTTCCATGTTGGACATTTAAATCATGACAAGAATCATTTAATTTTATTTACCTGTTTACTATGACCACTGTTAAAAAACTAACAAACAAAAATATCATATATGACATAAGCTTTTATATAATATGAAACACATGACAATTATAAACAAGAGAAATAGTTTTGATAAAAAGATTTACTAATAATAATCTGATTTATTTTTTTAAAGTAAACAAGTTAATCTATACTACCATAAATTATCTTACCAGATAAAACCTTAATAAGTAAAAAGTAGGTTGTTATTAAAGATTGACTAAATAACTATAACAGTTAAATGTCATTAAGTTAATTTGTGATAGTTTCCCTTCTTCATTTAAAAATAAATAGTTTTCCTTCTTTATTTAAATGTACTAATTTGTTTTTATATTTGTATAATATTTATTATAAAATAGCAAAATGGCACACCATAGTAAGAGTTTTATTAGCACAATATTGTTAAAATGCTTTAGTTTAGAGAATAAATCAATTTATAATCTAATTTTTAAATTAATACAAAGAAATGCTGACGAGTTCTTTGCCTAACCAAAACACCCTTCCATAAAAAATTAGATGTGTTGTCATTTGACCAGTTTTTAGAAAGTGAACCAGACCAAGAACTTCTCAGCACCTGCTCATAGACATGCTCATTAATTGATTGGGGCACATGATGTTGCATCAAAGATTTAAAATGTTTATTTTTTTAAATCATATTCAGATCATTTCTAACACTCATGTTCTAATCTGATTTCTCTTTGCGAATTTTGCTAAAATGGGGATAAAAATCCATTAACATGGTGTGTATTGAATAAACTAAAGCACAAAACTATATCAGTTCTCTGATATGGCAATGAATACTGGACAATTTCCTAAAAGATAAAGGGAACACTTGAGGCAACAGTGATGTGGTTTTAAAGAAGGATACTGAGAATACTATGGATGGAACTAGAGTAATAATGAAATTTTAAGGACACTTGTATTATAGAATCAGAAAAAATAACAGTTGAATTTTCTTGGAAAGAAGGACATATTGAAGGATGGTGGGTGCAAACTAATGGAAAGACTGAATAAACTTCCTAACAAGTTTGTACGAGTGGATAGCAAAAAATAGACAGGAGAGATATTAAGGGGACAAATATTGCTTAGATCTATGAAGGATGGGAAGTTATAGAGAGCCATGATTGCCCATGTTCTGAAGGGACACTGCATATAGAAGAAAAAGATAATGAAAAAACACACTTAAACATTTACTAACACACACACACACACACACACACACACACACACACACACACACACACACACATTACATTTTGCATTATCTCAGATTGGTAGGTCAAGAATGGATAGGAGACACAAAGAAGACAATAATGCCACAGAGAGAATGGATAGGAAGAAGAATGGGTAGGTAGAGAAAACCCTCAGTAAAGATTTTCGATAGAATTCTGCTGACATATGTCTGTAACCACAATTTAAAACAGAGTTCTCCAAACTGGTATGTTTTAACACTAGTTTAAGTTCTAACAAATATCATCATAGAGATATTACTTTATCATCAAGACTCTAAAGTCAATACCCTGCAGAAAAGTTGACCAATATTGACTATGCAGATGAACCTAGCTATCATTGCAGGCAACTTTACTAATGTCACAGTTTTCCTAAATCATCTAGAAAATGCTGGCAATGATTTTGAACTCCTCCTTTAAAACTGAATTCATAGGCTTCAACTAGCAAGGCTCAATACAAACTGAGTGAGTCAATAAAATCTGTTGAATCTTTTACATACCTAAAAAGCAAGACAAAAACTTACTAAAAAGTATGTGGAAACTGGCATAGCTAAAACCTGGATCACTTTGAATAAAATGGATGTAATTTGGAAATCTGATCTACCAGACAACCTCAAGCAGAGATTCTTTTGAGCCACTGGTGTTAATGTATGGTGTTACTGCCTGAACATTAACTAAAACCTTAAAGTCTAAGTTTAATGGAATCTACTTTCAGATGCAGAGAGCTATACTTGACTTCTCCAGGGAACAACATTCAACTAAACTACAACTCTATGGACCCATCCCTGATATTTCTACAATCTTACATGAACTCAGAATAGGCATTGCTGGACACTGCTGGTGAGCAAAGCAAGAACTTGCAAGTGATCTAGTGCTCTGGACACCTCACCATGATGCAGTCACCCAGCAACCACTTACATTGACCAGCTATGTTATGACAGAAAGCCACCCTAATGACCTTCTGACTTTGATGCAGGATCATGAGGGTTGGCATGATAGAATGTTCAAGCTAGCTCGACTGAATATATAATTAAATAATTGCTCATTCTTTCTTTAAATATCAAATGAATTCTTCATTGAATTATATCTATTTAAAATATACATTTTTAATTATATATTTGGTCTGACTAACAAAATGTAATGTCTCACAAAAATTAGTATTTTTCAAAAGTGTGTCACCAATAACTTTTGGCCGGAAGTGGAGTAAATATTTCTCTGTATTTTAGATGGAAGAAGATGTCCGATCTTGGGGATTTTAACCCTGCAGCGGCACCTTTCTCATTGCAGTAAGTGAGGTGGAATTGGTGTAATATCAATGCCATCATGACAGTGGTCATGGAAGCTGGGCCAAAATCTTTCTTAGCCTATATATATATATATATATATATATACACATATGTGCATGGCACTCCCAACATAAATACAACCTTGTGGGGAGGCCAATTAAATATACCAATGCTAAAAAACTGAGGTTTGATTTCCATGGCCCAGCTAAGTTGGACAATGTTGGCAAAATTCCTAGAGTGTAGGTTACCATTTAGTTTCTTTCAATTAGGTAGAGGCTGATCTACTTGATGAGATCTGCTGCCCCAGAGAGAGGTGCAACCATAGGGCCATCTGGAGCAGAGAGTACTCACTAATCCTGGGGATAACAGTAATAAAGTAAGATGTTTTGAATATTATAGACATGATATACAGAGTTTGTCAAAAACATGTATGCACACTTCAGAAAAAGAAAATCTTGTCTTTCATAGTTTTATTAAACCGCAATAAGCCTGTTTACTATGGAGGACCCTAAAGGATGTTTTATATTGCAGAAAACCGAATCTAAAGACCACTATTTTGAGCATTCCTTGTAATTGTAGATCCCAAAGGTAACTTGTATTAATCTTGTGATGACTGAATAAATTTAGTATTACAATATCTATACAAGTTTTTTCCTTTTTTGAAGTGTGTATACATTTTCCTAGAGGACTTTGTATTTTTATTTTTTAAACTTTTCTATATATAATATACAATTATTATATATCTATAGGAATAGAAAGGTTCACCTATCATCTGGTTCACACTTCCCCTCAGTTTTTTGAACAGGAGTAGAGATTTATCTTTTGTTTCCTGTTTAGGATTGGATTTCCAATTCCTTCTGACATTTTCTCATTCTCCTTCACTCCCATTAACCACTGGCATTTTTGTGGCATTATTGTCTTCTTTGTGTTGAATTGATTAAAGAAATAAATCTCCCCAGTCTCTCCTTGTTGTGGAATTGCTATATTTATATATTTATTGTTTGTAGCAATTTACTAAAATTACTCTTTCAAGTTCCTTTTCCAGTTTCAGTTGCAAATTTGTAAATATGAAAACAAGTCAACTTACTCTTGCAAAAATCTTTCCAGGCCCTTCATCCGATGAGCTATGGAGCTCGGATCAAATTTTTCAGAGAAATACAAATTTGAGGGTAATTTTGGAGCATTTCTGAAAAATAAGATTAGTTGAATTTATTGTATATTTTTTATTTAATACACATACATGAACAAAACAACTTCTCTGACTTAAGATTTTGTCTCATCTTTCCTCAAAACTTTCTTGTTCTCTTTGCTTTTGTTTATCTTATCAATTACCTTGTTTTTTCTTGTCTTACTGTTTACTAGCACATTTGTGTAAAGTTTGGTGAGAATCGGATAAAAATTGTGGATTTGTATAAAGGACATACAGACAGATAAACCAACACACACACAAACATCTTGCCTTTTATATATATATATATATATATATATATATATATATATATATATATATATATATTATCAGTTTTCTGCACTATTGTAAGAACTGCAACCTTGAAACATTTGAATATCATTTCTTAAGTCTTTGTCTATGAGTGTATCAAATTTGATTAAAATCAGACCACTCCTTCTATAACCCAATTTTTTCGATTATCGATTTTTGATATTTATCAGGGGTACCTCGACACAAAACCTATCTAAGAACACTCACAGATGTTTATAGTACAACTGTGTAAATTTTCAAGAAAATCGGTTCAGCTGTTTTGGAGTCTATAGGTAACGGACACACACACACACACATACACACACACACACACACACACACACAGAGACAAAGTTCCATTTATAAATAAGTTTAGATTAAATTAAATATTGTGAGGCTAAGTGAAAAAGTTGGCAAGGGCCTCTTTTTTTTTCAATTATTTTTCATTTGTCTCCTATTCTTTTGAACTACTAAAACTATTTTCTTTTCTTATGTATGTTGTGAGAAAGGAAATTAGGAAAATGTGACGTTGTCATTATTCTCAAGTGATACAAGTTCTTTTACTACTTTTACTCCATTCCCAAAAGTGCTGGCAGAGTAATATACTTGCCATCCCAAGGTAATAAGGACCAAGCAAGCTGAAACCCATCAACATCTGAAACCCCTTTTTTTTTTAGCACTACAATTTTTATCAGACAAAGAATCGAATTTCCCAAGAAGTTTTCAGTCTAGTTTCAATATATCATTTTCCGTGATGACCTTGAAGATAATATTTAAAACAATTGTAGTTTATGTACTGATAAGGTGACTAATCTTTAAAAACATGGAATCCTAATTCAGATGATAGTAGTTCCAGTAATTCTGATTTAAATGACCAAAAAATTTAAGTAATTCGAAGATATCATTTTTGGGAAGATAAATAACTTGTAAAAAATACACGATTTCTTTTACTATTAAAATTTACACATTTTAGGAGGAAACTGTTACAGTAATATTCAAAAGTTAACAATTAAAAAAGCTAATGTGCAAAGATTCGGAGGGATGTCAACACGTTTTTAAAAAGTGGATAAATATATATAAAACAGGATCCAGAAAAATCTGAATTAAGAATTAAAATTTGCAGAAGTGGGTAGAAAATACATAAAGTATGAAAAGAAAATTTTCAACCAATCACTGTTGATGGGAATAAATTTAAAACCTTCAAGTTTGTATCCCCTGAAAAGAAATAAAAATACAAAATTTTGCAACTGGTTGTGATGTGTCAACTCAAAAATGCCAGCTCATTTACACAAATTTGCACCTAGTGAATAAGCCTGTTATAACTGAGGATGTAGTGATAGAAAAATAAATAAATAAAAATAAATAACAAGAAGACCAAAATTTCATCATCCCTAAAAATAGACAGATAATAAAAATCACCAAGCAAACAGAGTTATAGATCAAACTACCAATTAGAATTTTTTCACATCCAGGCTATAAGTCAGTGAGCCAATGAGAAGTGAGTGACCTTTTCAAAGCAGACTTATAGATGTGTATATAAACAAATGGAAAATCAACCATAATAGATAAATTTTGTCCATTCTTCAGTGATGCTGTCATCATAACATGCCCAGAAATGATGTACAACATTTGTATGACTAGCTGGTGATTTTTTACACAGCTAAACTGTCTTTGATACGTTGAAAACAAACATACCTTTCTTCACTATGTGGTCAAGTAGCTACTACATTTGGATGCATACATATACATATATATTTACTTCCACCTGAAGCCTTTCTCAAAAATGATGTCAACTAATTTTAGTGTACAATTTCTGACTGCAGATTTAAAAGGTCACCCCTCACTGAAAGTAATCTGACAACAGGTCTACAATTAACACTCTTACCTCCAAAGAAATTAATAAAGTAGTGTCATACATGATACATGATTAGGTGATCATGTCTCTTTCGATCCAAGGCTGACAAAACAGAAGGTATTCCTAAAGTAGGTTGCCATTTCTTTCTACAGTAGATTGGTTACCAACCAAGTCTATAGAACAGCCAGTTAAGTGCCATACATGATACACAATTGGGTGATCATGTCTCTTTTGATCCATGACTGACAACACAGAAGATTTTTCTGTAATTGGTTGCCATTATTTTATGCAATAGACTGGTTGCCAACCAAGGATATAGAACCCAATTTGTCCTGGCATTCTACCCTTAGCTGAAAGGAGAAGAGATGGATTCATACAATTAATATCAGTCGGTCAGTTAAGTGCCATATGTGAGACATGATTGGGCAATCATGTCTCTTTTGATCTAAGACTGACAGGACAGAAGATTTTTCTACAGTAGGTTGTCATTTCTTTCTGTGGTAGATTGATTTCCAACCAAGTCTATAGAACCCAATCTCTTCTGCTATTTAACCCATAGCTATAGGGAGAAGAAATTAATTAATACATTTCCCAAAGGTATTTGTGCAAAAATGAATGCAACCAAATCAAGTGGAATTGAAACTTGCTTCTGAGTTCTCATTCTGAGCTGATATTCATTTCAACACAATGCCATAAATCGGAAACCTCACTGAAACTACATGCCAGCTTCTCTAAGGCAGTATGCTTGTATTTCCTTTTTTTTCCATAAACTAAGAAGGTTAGGTCTCTGTGGCAAGCCAGAAAGTGTTGGTTGTTTTTGTCAGAATCAATCTTGCACATTTACAAATCTATTATTTGTCTATGCATTAAATAATGTTGCCATACCTGGTTGGGTATTCCTGCTATTCATCTTGAGGTTCTTGACAAAATCCAAAGAGAGATCTGCAGTGACTTGGTATCTCAACTGCAGTCACAAAAAAATTAAGTGTGCTACTGGATTGGCATCTAGGTAGCACCCTTTTACTGTTGAAATAGTTAAATGTAAATGTCACTTCTACTCCAACAGTCTCTTTTCTCAAACTTCCCGCATGTAGAACTCCCTTCCATTTACTTGCTTCCCTGATAGCTACAATCTTTCAAGATTTAAATGCAACGTCAATTGCCATCTTCTATTTTCTAGAATCCCAATCATCTTTTATCCTTTCTTCAATACCCCCCTGTACCCAATCTTTTCTCTTGCTGTAACTCCCTGCACACTAGTGATGGTACCACCTTGCTTGGAGTGAAATGATTTACTAAAATGTATTAACCTTTTTTTACATACCACACACACATATTCATTTATATGTACAGTTCAAATAATAATTTACTAGGAAATGTTACACTCACAGAAAATCAACTTGCACACACTTTTTTGCAGTAAAAATGCAAATACATTGCAGTTTTAAATTTTCTCTCAATCATTAGTAGTTTATCTTCTATATTAATGATATGTATGATAAATTATTAATGCTACTCAAATAAGACTTTTATAAAAAAACAAATTTCCATAAACAACTTATTTATATTTATATTTATGTTCTTAATAATAGCAACAGTAATCTACTCAACCAAATGAATGGCAATTTTTTGGCTTTTCTTTCCAATGTCTCCTGGAATCTGTCATTTATATTTAATACCTTCATGAATCATCTCCATTATAACAAAGACCGGTGTGTATTTATTTGAGGGATATATATACACACACAGATATACTCTCCCCATGAGCATGTCAGGAGGGATATATATATATATATATATATATATATGCAGGGCCATAGCTGATGCTAAAAAAACACAGGGCACAGAGAAAATTGCCTGGATTTATTAGTTGACAATGTGATGACATCATCAGTGTCATCCGTTTCCAGAAACTATGATTTTTGTGGATTTTTTTTGGCTATTCTAATGAAAATTAGGCACAGAACATGAAAGAAAGCAGAAAATTGGGTTCAGACTTTCTGAGTATAACCAGTCTTTTCTCCAAAAATTAATAATAAACAAACAGATTTTTACTGCGTTCATTCGGATATTTTCTTCGTTTTTCTTTCTTTCTTTCTTTGTGAATTGTTTAGTTTGATTTCTGACGAAGACATTTTTCCTTGCCCGGAATTTCACTATGATTGCACGGATCAGCCCGGACCCATGCCCGGTGTGCCCGGTAGTCAGATACGGCCATGTATATATATATATATAGCCTTTGAGATTTGAAAAAAACTCACTCGACCAGCGGTCAAGAGCAAGGGAAAATTTATTCGCCCGACTCTATTTTCTTAATAGTCACATTTACATAAACATAGCATGAACTGCTGACAGAAAACAAACACTGAAATTTTTATTAAAATTCCGAACATGTTAGAAAGGATTTAAAAAATTAACAAAAAATAATAACAAAATTGGATCTTTCCTCTTAATAATAGCATAAACATTTTGATGATAAAACTTTGCTTTTATTAAGTTTGAGGCCTTTTAACATCATCATATGCTGTTTTTTGTTTTGTTTTGTTTTTTTGTTTTTTTTTGGCAATTGAGTAGAGGTTCCTAAATTCGTAGTTTCTTTCTTCTGTTTGACTACAACCTCCATCTCATAGATGATAAAAATAAAAAATCTGATTTTCTCAATGATTTTCTATAAAAAGAATTACTTAGTTGTATCATTTGTTTTTCGGTGCGTGATTGAAAGAAGTATGTGTATTTTTTCTTTCTTTCAAATGTTCGTTTTTACTTTTTGTAAGCAGGGAGGGAATATAGATGTTGAGTCAAGGGTAACATTTTTCCAAATGAATTTCTAGAAATCTGGGCGACAGAGACATTTTGGCTCCACTCTGGAAGCGTTAATTAAACAAATGTTTACAATGACCTGGACGATAAAAGCAAGACAGGAGCTTGTCAATCTAAATTCCATTTGTCAGATCTTGCTTTGATGATTGCAGGATGTCACTGTCTTTCATTTAACCAGACATATGTTACTATTGCATAAGACCAAAGAGTTCAATAATGTCATTGCAGGTCATTCTAAGTAACTAAGTAACTTGTGAATCTTCAATTGCATACTTTTGGGTTGTAAAAGGGATCAGATTTCCTTTTTCTATGTTTGAAGGGACATGTTTCATTGAAAGATTTTTAATCGACTGTGGGGGAGTAATCGCCCAATAAAGTTTTTAATCAACTGAGTCGATTGAGCAATTGGATGTCTAGGAGCTGTGATACAGCGAAACAGGATGGTGAAAATATATATATATATATATATCCTCCTGTCACATTCATGGGAAGAGAGACAATAGCGAGGCAGTGTCAGCACAGTTCATTAGAGAGACGATAGCAAAGTTGCAAGCATTGGCTCAGTTCATTCTCTTTACTACCAGTTATTAAAACTCTTGAAGCATGTTAACTCTTTAACAGTGCCTTATTTTTTATTTTTTTGCAATAATTATGTTGTGAAGAATATACGTCCTGTCTATTATATAATAAAGACTATTGTGTATTTATCTGTGTATATATATATATATATATATATATATATATATATATATATATATATTTCCCTCCTGTCATTTGTATTATTCTGTTTTTTTTTGGGTTTTTTTTGCTCAATAGTAGGTACATCAGTATATATGTTGCCGTCATTTTAGATGTTATATCGATATAGATATTTTGCTATCATTTCTGACAGCAAAAGCCCACTTGTTAAAAATAAAAAATGTCTATGGTTCTTTCCTTTTTACCATCTTGTGTATTATATATATATATATATATATATATATATATATATATGTGTGTGTGTGTGTGTGTGTGTATGTATAGTGTGTATGTGTGTGTGTGCAATGAGTAAATTATCACCATTTTATATTATTAATTTTGCACATGCACATTGCATGTTTTTGATTTTGTCAACTGCACAATATAGTAGGGTCTGTTGGGCACAGTCTGTGAGAAAAAGAGCATCATGATGCAATTCACTCTACAAAAGAGGTTAAAATTTATGCATCTTCAGTGACTGTAACCTGCCCAGTAGGCCTACATTGTCATGGTACCTTCAGCTATCCTTAACAGTACAGGTAAGTTCCTGCAGTCTGATTACTATAGGATAGACTATTTCAGTTGGTAAATGAACTAAACATACAGGTTGCAATGGGTAAATTGTTGCAGTATTATATTTTTAATTTTGTGCATGGGCATTGTTTGTTTTTATTTTGTCAACTGTACAGTATAGTCGGGTCAGTCGGGCACTATCTGTAAAAAAGAGAACTATGATGCAATTCACTCTGCCAGAAATTTGAAAATGACATCAAAACAAACACTTTAAAGTGCTTAGGTGTCAATCAGAGGATAGGACAGAGGATTTTGAAAGAGTTGGATAATATATCCAGTCAACATCATGGAGTTTGGAGTGATCACTAGTGATAACAATATCATATCACCATTCATCTTTTCACCGGGCCTCAGACTCAACACGAAGACCCAATTACCTTGGGGAGGTAGTGCTACCCTAGATCAAGAATATGGCTGCAGGAAAACCTATGTCTAGCAACAGAACTCTGCATCATGCCACACAAGCAGAAGAACTCAATCATGGCTGCAAACTTATCACCCCCTTACATCTGGCCACCTAACTCCCCTGACTGCAACCCACTTGATTATTATCTGTGGGGCACAGTTGAGCAAGAAACCAACAAAAGTCCTTGTAACCCCAAAGATAAACTGAAAGTAAGGATTATGGCAGTATTCATCAAGTTAAACAAGGAGACTGTTCAAAAGAGTTGTATAAGATTCTGAAGCTGTCTGGAGGCCATGGTTGAAGCCAACAGCAATTTTATTTAATAAATTTACTCTTTAGTATTTCCAGATATATTTGTGTAATTTAGGTAAATATATATTAAAATGAATATCAGTGTTATTTTCATTTTTGCGTAATTTATCTGACAATTTACCCATCACACCATGTGTGTGTGTGTGTGTGTGTGTGTATTTCAGTAAATACTATAGTCATATTGTGTATACTAATTTTTATACTCATCCTATCCAGTTGTTTAATCAGTTTCTTGATTTTAAGATGAAATTCAATAAAGGGGCACCATAGTTATTTCAACCCAAGTACCTTCGATCTTTTCTAAGATAACCTTTGGGGTTAAATTACAAAGACAAACTTATAATAAATGCACATGTTTTTTAAAAATCACTATCACAATAAAATGCAGGTTTCATATTATTCAATGAAACATGTTTGAATGTCATTCTTCTTCTTCTTCATGTGCTGTGTCCCTTCAGGATGTAGGTGATCATGGACTTCCACTTGGCTCTGTCACTTGTCACTTTCAAAATTCTTCCTCTTGGTATCTCTCTCAAAGCTCGCTCTGCCATCCATTTGTTCAGGCCTATCAAGTAGGTCTCGCGCTGCTTTCCCTCTATCCGTCCTGTGAGTATTAAATTCTCCAGGCCGTCTTTTGTCATTACATATCCAAGAAACCTCATCTGCCTCTTCCTTAAATTAAGTATGAGTTAGTCATGTGCTCAGTCCATGGCCTCCTCAGCATCCTCCTGTAAAACCACATTTCTGCTGCCTCAAGCCTCTCCTTCATCCTTGTAGAGATCATCCAACATTCACTGCCATACAGAAGGACAGACATGACATAGCAATCCAGCACTCTCTTCTTTGTTTCCAATGAGATTTTTCAGTCTCTCAGTGCTCTGATTAGTTTTTAAAATGTGTCCTTGGCCAACAGGCCAATGCATCTTTGGATCTCAACATTGCACTTTTCATTTTCTGTCATGCTGCTTAAATATATGTCCCTACACACACAGAGAGACACAAACACACACACACACACATATATATGTATATATATATATATATATATATATATATGATAAAAATAGTTTTAAGGTAAGCTATAATATATGTGTGTTAAAAAGTGGACATTGATGTCAACACCCTCCAGTAGTGACAGTCTGTTGCATTTAAGCATGAAACAGGTTGTTGTCACTAGGTATTCACCTCAACATCCACTTTATATATCTATATATAATAATAACTATTGAAAATCGATTATCGAAAAAATCGGGTTATAGAAGGAGTGGTCTGATTTTAATCAAATTTGATACACTCATAGTCAAAGACATAAGATTGCAGTTCTTATAATAGTGCAGAAAATCAATAATATATATATATATATAAAAGGCAAGATGTTTGTGCGTGCGTTTGTTTATCTGCCTGTATGTCTGTATTTTTCAGCCCTTTTATTTTAGCTTTTGCTTCGGGTTTGGCTCTAAGTAGGTATAATTATAGTTCTTAGTCTCAGCCATGATACTATTTACTCAAAGAACTTATTTAGCCTTCAAAATTCAGTTTACGACGAAAAAACTTATTTGATATCGATACCAGGAAATCAAAATTTGACTTACATCCATTCATTTTTCTTTCAGTCTACGGTTTTGCTTTAACTGGAAACAACTATTGCTTTTTAGTCTTTCATGCCAACGTCCAAAGAGTCTGAGCTCCAGGACCATGGATTAGTTTTAAAGCTTTCATTACACCCGAGCAACGCTGACCTATACTGCTAGTATATATATATATATATATATATATATATATATATATATTCTCAATCTTATGAGTTAACCATTTGAATGTGTAATCTATATTAATGTTCTAATTAATCTAAAACCCTGTTAATATCACATCCATCCTTGTAAAATCAGTTTCTTTTACCAATTAAAACAGAGAATGGAAAGTGTAACACTGATCTCCAAAGGTATATTGGCATTGCCAAGGATGCATCCCAAAAGCTGAGTAGAGTATTAAGAGACAGGAAAATTATGTTGAAAACAAAGAAAAGAATACTGGACTGTGATGTGATATCTGTCCTCCTATATAGCAGCGAATGCTAGACAACTTCCTCAAAGATGAAGGAAAGACTCAAAGCAACAGAAATTTGGTTCTACAGAAGGATGCTGAGGATACCATGATCCAAACATGTAAGGTTTTGGAGAGAATGGAAATGAAAAGGAAATTTTGGCTAAACATCAGGAAGAGACAGTTGAAGTTTCTTGGACACATAATGAGGAAGAAGGGCTTGAAGAATCTGATACTCACAGGGCAGATAGAGGGAAAGAGAGACAGGGGAAAACAACATATGACATGCTTGATGGATCAAAGCAAATAGTTTACAGAGCAGGGTTTGGGAAAAAAACATGGCAAAATATATTCAAAGCTACAAGGGACAGGAAGATGTGAAGGGTCATGATCACCTACGTCCTGAAGGGACATGGCACTTAAAAGGAGAAGATATTCTACTGACATCTGATAGCTTCTTTTTTTCTTTATGTATTGTGGCCATTTTGATTAAAGCTCATATTTTCTAATTTCAGATGAAAACTTGGAAATCTTTCAATATATTTCAGTGAAATTTTCATTTTCTGAAATTATTATTTATAATTATAGTCTAGATGGAAAATAAAAATAGACCTCAGTTTAAAGTGATGCTAAGAGATTATATGCTAAAGAAAAGATTTAATTTTCATGGGCCAAATGTACTCAACTTTTGGAAAATATCTTTTTCATTTTAATTTTGTTCTACTATTCAATGTACATATTTGCTTTTAACTAAAAACGGGACAAAATGAAAAAATATACGTACATATAAGGATAATCACTCTGAAGCTGCTTACGTAACCATGCAAATTCGCAAAATCGACGCCGGATTTTAGAATAAGGTAATGCAAAGCAAGCATCCTGTGTCTGCAGAAATATAAAAAAATTTATAATTTTAAAAACAAATTCATCTGAAAAACGACTATGAAATGCAGTCAATAAAATGTGTTTGATTTTAATTTATTAAGAATATATATAATTTATCATATTCTTTAATTTGAAACATGAGAATATTTTCAATTTATATATATATGAAAAACTACTGAAAAGTTGTAAGTTTAAAAATGTACTTTTTTGACAGTATTTATTTATTTCTATTATTATATATATATATATATATATATATATATATATATATATATATTTGATATTTCAGATCAGCCTCAGCCTTTCATCAGAAACATGATTTTAAAATTTAAACTAGAAGCGTTTGTCCTGAGGAGTGTCTTTCATGAGATGTTTACATAACATGACGTAGAAAGCGATAGAGTTTTTGAATATTTTTAAAAACATAAGCCTAACTGTAATAATACTTTTTAAATGTTGTTTTAAAGAAAACTTTTTTAAGTGTATCTAAAAAATGTTTAACTATTGAAATATTTATAAAGATTCAAAATGCCTAAGTCCCTATTTAACCCTAGCCTATATGTATTTAATTTTAAAATTCAGATTTTAAAATTAAATACATATAGGCTAGGGTTAAATACATTTTTAAACTTACAACTTTTCAGTAGTTTTTCCTATACATATTAAGACAGTATACGTGGATCATCATTATGTTATTCAATTTATATATATATATATATATATATATATATATATATATATATATATATAATTCTTTTAAACATTATTTTCTTTTTTAATGTATGCTTATATTTGAACAGATACTCCGTTTTTATTATTAAACAGTATATTTATTCATTTATATTTATTGGCCTGAATATTGAAGAAATCTTGTTAGGAAGATATGCATTTTCCAGCAGGATTTGAATTTGTGTACTCAAGGGAGAGCCATATTTAAATCTAATGTGCCGTAGACCACTCAAACATGTAGGACCACTTGAGCAAACAAAGCCTGAATAGTGCTTTTGAACATACATGTCTTCGGATTCTCAAAATATATACATCTGCTCTGTTTCAAACCCTAACATAAACAAAGACAATTTTTTAGAAAAGAGATTAAATCCAACATATTTTAATTTCTTAAATATAACATAAACTTCAAATAAATAAAGGCTTACAGCTATCACATTGAATACACCAGTTCTTGCTCGATCACCGAAGTTAATAATGTTGAGCCTGATCAGTACTTAGATGGTTGACCACTTGAGAATACCAGGTGCCGTAAGCATTTAGTGACAGATGTGCATTGTGGTGCATTGTGGATATCGCCTCGGAAAGAGAAATCAGTGAGCCAAGTTTGAATTCCAGTTGAATACTCTACATCCACTTAAGAGCTGGTAGCCTTGGGAAAGGTATTAATCCGTCCCTTCCCTCCAGTTATGGGTTAAATAACAAGGGTAGGACTTTGGGACCCTGCCCTTAAAAACAAATTCCAATGAATGATACTCGAAAAAGAAAATGTATTACTAGACACAAAACTTATAAAAAAAAACAATAAATTGTTGAAAAAAGAAGATATTACCAGCAATAAATAAATAAAAGTTTAGTTGGCAATAAATGACCTGCTGAGGTTGATTTGCCATAAAAACAAACCAACCAACCAAATCAAATAAATAAACAAAATAAATATAATATAAACCACAAACATACACATATAAATAAGAATTTAATTATAAATCCAACTTTTTACAATTAACACTTTATCCCACTCCAAAATCAAATGGGAAATCATAAAAAGAACAATCCCACACAATATTAACAGTAAAAATTGTACATTATGCTAAGATAAAAAAAACTAGCAATAATTAGATTTAAAAAACAAAAATAATTTTAAACCAGACAAATGAGAAAATAATAAATAAAGGCAGGCTCATAAGCACATAAATACTTAAATTACCAACTAAAACATATAAAAAATAAATATAACAAACAAATAAAGTAATACAAATAATACAATCTGCAAGCATACACACATAAACCTAAACAATATATAATAAATAAAAATTCAATAACAAATCCAAATTTTTACAATTAACACTTAAAATTATTATAATATCATAAAAATAAGAAACAAATGAAAAAATATAAAATCATGTGCATATGCACATACATGTACCTAGGCATGTAAGCACAAATGTACATATATTATAGACATGTGTATATGTGTGTGTATGTGCATATATACAAAAATTCAAAATTCAAACATTAAACAATCATGACACTTCTATGAACAATAACCATAAATCAACACAAAAAAAATTTTGAAAGAAAAACAAGAAAAAGGAAAAAGTTAAAAAGCAAAGAGATATGACTATAACACCCTACAACTGCTAAGCAAGAAATACAAGCACACAAACACACAGACAGTCAATTCACAACAATATAACAAAAAGCAAAAATTTAGAAATATTAACAGTAAACTGCGAAATACCTTGAATAGTGGGTGCAAAAAATCCGCCTACAAAACTCTGGAGTCAAAATGCTGAAGGAAACATAAATCAGCTAAGTGACAATCTTTTACTCATATATATATATATATTATAAATTATTCTTTAGAACATATACAAATTGTACATTTTATTTCGACATTGAAAGAAAATGTCTCATCAGGTAGTTAATTATGATGGTAATAAACGTTATTTTTGAGAAGAAAATTTATAAAAATTCGCTTTCTTTTATTATTGGAAAAAATTTTTGTACAAGGTAAAGAGGATAGGAAAGATGAGAAAACAGAAAGAGAAACCAAAAAAGGTGGGGAATGAAAGAGGAAAGAGAAGGACACAGAGGAAATAAAAAACAAAGAGGAAAATGAGAGAAAGAAAGAAACAAACAAACAGAAAGAGCCAATGAAAAACAGCTCAGAGAAAAAGAAATAGACCCCAAATTTAGGTAGGAAGTAAAATATAGGCATATACAGATATCACTCATGAGATGTCTGGGCTTAACAAAGAGGAAAAGTGAGAAAATGCACAGAGGGGAAAGAAAGTGAGAAAAAAATGAGAAAATGCACAGGTGGAAGAAAGTGGGAGGGAGACAACAGAAGCTGCAAAGAAATAGAAATTTCAAACTTGTGCCATAAATGAATTGTAGATAGATACATTTGTTCTTAACATTGTATAAAGCTAAATCCTTTGACATTTTTTAAAAACATAGAAATTATTCAAAAAGTGCAGATCTGAGGACATTTAAAAATACAAGATGAAGATATAAATTCATTAATGCTAATATGATAAATTAGAAAAAAAATAATTTGTTTTGAAAATTAAATTAAAAAATAATAAAAATTAAAGGAAAAATTAATGTTAAAAATAAGATAAAACAAAAATAAGAATTTAAATTGAATTTAAATTTAAAACATTAAATAGATCACAATTTGTAATAGAAAAAAAAGATCAAAATAAAGATAAAATAACATAAGAAGAAAGATCATATTGTTAAAGTAAATTATCAGGAGAGTAAGATTAATACTGTTTATAATTGCTTAAGTTTCAAACCTTAGATTTTATAATTCTAGCAGGATTGTAAGGTTAATTCTTTAATACCTTTACAATTTACTGTAATTTCATGCCTCTGATTCAGTAATATGTCACTCTTCATGCAGTTAATTATTTCCATTTTTCTTGTAGACAAGGAAACGTGGTTCATTTACCAATCTAGCTATTCTAGCCTGTTTGAGAATTTTCCATTTAACTTTGGGTATTTTATTTTCTTCTTTTAACTTCCAAAAATATTTAGAAAGTGATATTTTGTTTATCCTTATTAGTAAAAGATGTGAGATGATTGTAAAAACGATTTTTAAAAGAGTTCATTGTATTACCAATAAAAACTTTAGTAACCCTAGGATTCTCTACAGATGAGATAGAGCACATGTAAACCAGGAATTTAGTTAAACACTTGTTAGATAAGGGGCATTGGTTAGGGTTTCTACAATTACAGAAGTTTTTATTATGGGGCAAATTAAAATTAGTAGTAGAATTGTTTTTGTTATATAATTTCAATATTTTATTGTTATGTAATTTAATTATTTTTTCTAAATTGTTAGAGCAACTATAACTGAATTTTAGTGAACTCCTATTGAAAATTTTGCTCAAAGGGTTATTTTTGGGAAAATGTTAATCAGTTAATTTAAGAAATTTATGTCCCAGTTTAAAACTAACTGATTAAATGGAGGATTATACCATGTGATTTTTCTGTTTCTATATTTCTTTCTGGAACTACTATATTTTTCCACAAAATGGATCTCAGAAAATTGGTAACTGCTATCCCTAAGGATTTTATCAGAAATTGTTTTATGTTTTTCAAATATTTCTTTGCTAGAGGAGTGTATGTTAACGCGACATTCAACTGTTGGTGGAATATATTTTATAATGGATGGTGGATGATTAGAGCTAGGGTTTATATAAATTGGGTTAGCTTTATTTTTCTGATGAGAAACTACCTGATGAACCATAGTTCTTTCAATGTCAAAACAAAATGTACAATTTTGTAGTAGATTGTAGTTTGTACATATTCTAAAGTATAATTTATAATAAACTAGCAGTATAGCCCAGCGTTGCTCAGGTGTAATGAAAGCTTTAAAACTAATCCATGGTCCTGGAGCCCAGACTCTTTGGACGTTGGCACAAAAGACTAAAAGTAATAGTTGTTTCCAGTTAAAGCGAAACCGTAGACTAAAAGAAAAATGAATGGATGTAAGTCAAATTTTGATTTCCTGGTATCGATTTACATATATATATATATATATATATATATTATCAATTTTCTGCAATATTGTAAGAACTGCAACCTTGAAACTTCTGAATATCATTTCTTATGTCTTTGTCTATGAGTGTATCAAATTTGATTAAAATCAGACCACTCCTTCTATAACCCGATTTTTTTGATTATCAATTTTTGATATTTATTGGGGGTACCTCGACACAAACCCTAGCTAAGAACACTCGCAGACACATATAGTACAACTGTGGAAATTTTCAAGAAAATCGGTTCAGCCGTTTCAGAGTCTATAGGTAACGGACACACGGACACACACACACACACACACACACACACACACACACACACACACAAAGTTTCATTTATAAATAAGTTTAGATATTCATTTTTCTATTTTTATATTGAATACTGTTTTAAATTAATGTTTTGAATGTTGCAAATATTTTCTTCATAATAAGAAATTCATTTGAATATATATATATAATGAAATCCATTTGAATATATATATATAATGTTTTGAATGTTGCAAATATTTTCTTCATAATAAGAAATTCATTTGAATATATATATATAAAGTGCAAGAAGCCATGAACGTTTTGTTTAAAGTGTATATTTATTGTTATTATTATTATTATTATTATTATTAATATTACATGCTTTTTATATAATATATTAAGTGTCCATAATGATATTTCATGTCCAAAGTTGACTCTCTTCAGGCAAATAAACTTGTGACTTTACACATCAAGATATATATATATGGGAACATGGTTAAGTGGTTAAAATGTTCACTTTCTGACCATGAAGACAGGGTTCAAATTTCACCATGGTCAATTTGTCAGAAAGGTGACTTCTTGATATTATCGGTCTGGAGGAAGCAATCCCAGCATGTGGAACCTTTGAAAAGTGTCTGAAAACTATACCATGAATTGACCCAAGCCTCGTGAGTGAAATTGGGTAGACAGCTTTCTGAAGAGTCATTGATGGTTGAGCTAGCTCAAAGTCACAAGTCATCATGACTGGTTTGAGCATCCTGGCTTTGTTCAGACTGTTATTCATGCTAGATAACGCTCTCTCTCCCAGAAACTGTAACTAAGGTCTGCTCAGCGTAGTTGCAGTGTAAACAAGTGGACTCTTTGGGTGTTGAACAAGTGTGCCTGAGCAGGCATCTGCAATGGGGATTAAATAGCTGCTCCGGTAAACAGGTATCCTTGAATACAAGTGGCCAGCTATTATATATATATATATATATATATATATATATATATATATATATATATATATATGTGTGTATATATATATATGCATGCATTGTATTTGTTAAATTACTTATAATTTTTCATAAACAATTCTACTCTGTTTATATTTAAAGAGGACATAAGTTTCAAAATTGTGGGCAAAGTATTTCAAGTTGAACTTTGACTATTGGTCTATTACCATCAATTTCATTATCATTTATAATTTAAACATTTTTCCTCACAACATTTGCTTATAATTTTATTCTTTTATACTGTGCTTATTTATTAATTGCAATGTGACATTTTTTTTATGGATGAAGACATATTTTCAAATATTTTCAAAGTCATTATATTTTAAAAAATCTTTATTTCTAAAAAGCTAGAGACCTAAAGCACATGACTTCATTATTTAATTCAAGTCTTTGTCATTTGATATTTTAAACAGGATGCGAAATTCATTGATCTTTAAGAAAGAGTAGATAATCCTTTCCCTTTGCCTTCCTCGAGAGAAATCATTATGAGTCCATAAAAAAGTAGCAAATTCTTCATAAATACATTTAAATGAAAACTGTACTGCTTAAATACACAATAAAATATCTTACTAATAAATTCTTATTTTGAGAAACTTTCTTATTATTTTCCTATTTTCAAATTTTATGACTAATTTTTCATTATTAAAATTTTAAGTGTGCTCCAGAAATTTAGTTATTCTTCAAGTGTGCTCTGAAGTAAAAACAGTTGAAAAACACACACACACACACACACACATATATATATATATATATACATAATTAGTTTTTAGTCATAATCAAATTAGATCAGTACCCAATTGTATTAAAAATAGCTCAATAAATTTATATTGTAGAGCTTTTGAATATTTTTAATTTGGAAATGAGTTGCTTCTGCAACCTGGGTTTCAACCTTTTAATATCTTCAGGCAATTTATAATTACTGATTTTCCAACGTTTTTCAAATGTACAACAGGGATTCTTAAGAACATGTGACTGGAATTTTTAAACAACTGAAAACTTTCAAAATTAGGGAGGAGTTACTTAAGAGTCTTAAAATACTTTCATTCAGGTTTTTATGATCCTAAGATGTTTTTATGGGTGTGGTTACATCTGGCCATTACTTCTGACCTTTCATTTATTTATTCATTTTCTTTTCTGGAAACAATATTATGGCTAACTTTTCTTCTTGGCACAATCTGCAGACATCACTCACACTGTAAGGTTTAACTTTTTTTTACTATACTCCATATTATATCAGGGTCTTTTCCAATTTTTTGTTTTAATTTCCACCTGTGGCTCACTAGTTTGGTACAATTTTTAAAGTTTTCTAGCTTAAATGTAGATTTGTGACTATTCCATCCATTTTTTAAAATTCTTTTTGTAGAACCCAAATGTTTTTCTTTTCATGTATCTGCTTAGCAAGTAATCCTTTTTGTTTTACAAAGTCCGTCAAGTGGGTATTTGTTTTTGTCCCTACAGTTACATTATTTATTTTATTTTTTAGGTTTCTGGCATTGTTTATGTAATTTTTGTTTTTTATGTAATTTTCTAAATTACTAGTACAGCTATGACTTAATTTAATTGAATTCTTATTGAATATTTTAATTTAATTCTGAGTTTTTTGGGGAAGAGTTTATTAATTTAAAAAATATTTGCACTATTTTGGATTATACTTCTAAATTAAATGGTGGGTTGAATCAAATAATGTTTTGATTTCTAGTATTATTTTTCATTTGTTTGTTTAACTGAGGTTTGTAATCTAATTTTTTTTATGGCCACTTTTATTTAAGGCCATTTTATAATCTTTTTTTCGCCTGATAGTCTAGATTCTATTCCCTTAGAGATGTGTTTGATTATGCCAGTCGGAGTATTAGATCTAGTGTTTGTATACTTTAAAGTTGTGTTTGTTTTCATTCTAACTCAAAATTGAGGTTTTTGAAAAGTTTGAAAAGCATTTTTGTTATTTTGTCATTTTTTTTTTGTTGTCCAGTGCTATCATTACTCCATTGTCTCTGTATAATCTGTAGTTGTATATGTGAATTATCTCATTAATTTTTTTAATCACCTGAATGTTGAAATCCAGGTTGCAGAAATAACTCATTTCCAAATTATATATATATATATATATATATATATATAGAGAGAGAGAGAGAGAGAGAGAGAGAGATAGTTGGTTTACTGTGTCAGTGAGACAATTTTCCTTTTCAGAAACTATTTTACATATCAGTGGGTCTACCATTCCCAATTCTTCCACACCCTGTAACACCTTGTGTTTTAGTGACATTACTGCATTACATGGGTTGATACTGATTTTAAAAAATGTGCATATAAATGTATTAGCAATAACAGACAAGATATTATCATTAAGTTTTTTTATATAGTTTTTCATGTATTCGTATCATTATTTTTCTTTTCAAAACTCAAACTATATAAGAATTGTCCAAAGCTTTTGTACTTTTGAGTGCTTTTGGCTATACTTTTAGCCATTATCAAGAACTAAGTTCCAAAAAGAAAAAATTGGATGAACACATGAAAAATTATATAAAAACTTAATGATAATACAAGGTAACCAAAAAAGTTCTGTCCGTTTTTAAAGGAAAAAAAGAAAACGTTTCACAGTATATGTAACTTATATTTAGTCTTCGAAGCAATCGCCATCAGCATCCAGCACTTTCTGCCAACATCTCTCCAGCTGTTCATTGCCCTTGTGGTAGAACTTGGGGAGTTTTGACACAAAGAAGTCCATGAGGGCTTTGCTCAAGTCTGCTTCATTGGTGAAGGATTTCCCACAAAGATGATTATCCAGGGAGTGGAAGAGGTGGTAATCGGATGCGCAAGATCAGGTGAATATGTATGGTATCCCTGACCACTTGTGCGACATGTGGCCTGGCATTGTCATGTAGGAAAAGCACACCTTTGCGATTCACCAGTGCTGGCTCCTTCTGGCGCAATGCCTGTTGCACACGTTTCAATTGCTGCGAGTATAGGTCTCCAGTGACCGTTTGGCCCATTGGTAGCAGTTCATAATGAACCACTTGATGACCTCTCCACCAGACACAAAGTATAATCTTGCATGAGTACATAGGCAGTCTTGCAGTGTGAGGGACAACATCTAGAGGAGACAATCAATGTATAGAACACTTGGGAGTTTCATACAGAACCCACTTTTCATTACTGGTAAGCACTCGATTGAATAAGAATGCAATACACAGGCTGCCACTTGTTGTCTCTTGTGGACCTCCAACAGCATTTGTGGAACACACTTGCTCAATTTGTACGTCTTATCTAGGCAGTGCAGGTGAAGTCTGTTTCATCAAAAACATTGAACTATCTTGCAAGTTAACCACATGTTAGACTACTGTCTTCTTCAATGGCTGCCTTCAGGACTCTGTCATTCAAGACCTGTGGTTGTCAACTGCGAGGCTCATCATAGAGAGACAAATCTCTCAACTTGAGTTTTCAAAACCAACGCCATGCAGTACGTTCATCCACAGCACTATCCCCAAACTCTTGACATACATGGCAACTTGATGCAGCTGCTGACAAGCCCACTTCAAAGCCGTAAAGCAAACAGTTCAAAACAAAATCTCTAGACACTTCTTCCATCCTTCTCACAGCTGTCCGGCTTATAACTGATGGCTGGGTATGGTGTGCATGTTTTTTATAACGTCTGATGTTCCTACTTCTGGCTGTCTGAATTTGAAAACAATTACTACAGGCATTTTGTATATATTTCAACTTCATTTAATGACTAATCAAAAAATGGACAGAACTTTTTTGGTTACCTTGTCTGTCATTTTTAATGAAACCTGTATAAAAGAGAGATTGTTGCCCAAATACACAATATATATATATTATGATATTATTTATTATTAAGTAATGCTTCACTTACACTATGAAAATATTATTGTTATATAAAATTGTACTTAAATTAAAAGTAGAAAAAGAAATTTTACCTCCACAGCAATTTCGTATGTTATATACTTTTTCTTTGCAGTAGTAAAATGTGTTTGTGGATTCCTCACACAAATGTCAACACGCTCCTGGTAAAAATTAAAAGTAATTAACAAGTTTACTATGTTTATAAAATTTATGAATTTTATATAAACATACAGCTAGTATTTGGGACAAATAATATCATTTATCATTAATCAGTTGCATAAGAAAACAAACAATTTATTGGGTTAGCTGAAAAAGTACTCATAAATGGCATTAGGAGTATTTAGTTTTAATGGCATTAAAAATATCTCTTTATCTCTTTATTTTATTGTGACAACTGTCATCAGGATTTGTGGTGCAGTGGATATCGGCTCGAAACAAGAAATCAGGGATCTGAGTTCGAATTCCAGTTGAATTCATTGCAATCACTTACATGCAAATACCCTTGGGAAAGGTATTAATCTGTCTCTTCCTTCCAGTTATGGGTTAAATAACAGGACAGATTGGGTTCTATAGCCTTGGTCGGCAACCAGTCTACCACAGAAAGCAATGGCAACCTACTGCAGGATAATCTTCTGCCCAGTCAGTCATGTCTCCTTCGAGACATGATCGCCCAAGCGTGTTTCATATATGGCACTTAACTGACTGACTGTCATCAGGATGCACCTTTTTTGAATTCTCAAAATTGGTGTATTTATTGATTCTAATAATGAATATAGAAGAAGATAAACATTTTCTGTGCATTTTAATTTTAAGAAAGATGAAAAATATGAATGAAATCTCAAAACATTATTGTTTAATTTTATGGATAAGGTATTGAGAATAATCAATTATGTCAAAATTTGTTTATACTGAAAATTTCCTGATGAACAAGTCTCCATAGTTGAATAGACTAGATGAGTTTGATAGAGACCAAAGCAAGAATTACTTGGAAATTAACTGCATTATATAATACAGGAAATATTTAACATACATGAAATGCCAAAATTAAGTGTTGAAAATTATTTACACCAGGTTGGTTATGATAGTCACTTTGGTGTGTGACTTTCACATAAGTGAAAAAGTCATTTGCATCAATTTGGTTATGTTACACAATTTAATGTGTGACTAACACATAAGTGAAAGAGTTCTTTATACCAATTTGGTTATGTTAGTGACTTTAATGTGAGGCTTACACATCAGTGAAAAAGTTCTTTCGATGTGAAAAAATAAGTTAAATGTTAAAAAGAATTATTTATCTTCACTTAATTGCTGACTTAAATTAAGCATTTTGTCATTTTGGTTTCTTTTTTTTCCTGTTAGAAAAAGTCAAATTTATTATTAGTTCATCTTTTTTCTGATAAGTTCTTGTTTTAATAGAAACATTCTTGAACATCTGATGAAAGCTAATAGTTTCAAATCTATAAGCCACTAGCAGTAGCCCGGCGTTACTCGGGTGTAATGAAAGCTTTAAAACTAATCCCTGGTCCTGGAGCTCAGACTCTTTGGATGTTGGCACAAAAGACTAAAAAGCAATAGTTGTTTCCAGTTAAAGCGAAACTGTAGACTGAAAGAAAAATAAATGGATGTAAGTCAAATCTTGAAGTTTGGTGAGAATCAGATAAAAATTGTGGATTTGTATAAAGGACATACAGACAGATAAACAGACACACACACAAACATCTTGCCTTTTAACTCAGTAGATGGCTTTCTTTGTAACAAGAGTTTCCGCTGAGAGAACTCAATAAAACACGACAATCGCGTCAAGTAAGAGATCGTTTTCTTTACTGATGTTTAAACATATCCCATGCATGGCCATATCTGACTACCAGGCACACCAGGCACGGGTCCGGGCCGATTCGTGCAATCATAGTGAAAATCCGGGCAAGGAAAAATGTCTTCGTCAGAAATCAGACTAAACAATTCACAAAGAAAGAAAGAAAGAAAGACAGGCGAAGAAAACATCCGAATGAACGCAGTAAAAATCTATTTATTAAGTTTGGGAGAAAAAACTGGTCATACTCAGAAAGTCCGAACCCAATTTCCTACTTTCGTTTGCGTTCTGTGCCTAATTTCCATTGGAATAGCTGAAAAAATCCGCAAAAATCAAAGTTTCTGGAAACGGATGACACTGATGACATCATCACATTGTCAACTAATAAATCCGGGCAATTTTCTTTGTGCCCGGTGTTTTTTTATCATCAGCTACAGCCCTGATCCCATGGTTTATTTTATTAAAGAGGTTACAGCAGTGACTGAATGTAAATGCTACTACTTCCCGCAAAAAAATTTCAAAACTTAAGACTGTCTTAAAAGTAGGATGCAACTGATTGTCTTGAAATCTCAAAATCTCACTCTTTGTGCTGAATTCCTGAACGCAATCTAGCGCGTCATTAATAATGAGAGGCGGTCTAATCCGCTTTGGCTCATTTTTAACGCATGAATCCAATATATCCGAATTTCCAAGTACAGAGCAGGCATTAAAGCTTCTGTAGTCTGTATTTTATCAATCTCATTGTACCTGGGATGTTCTAAGAAATATAAGACAGCTGGCAGGTTGAGGATCCATGTGTACAATATTATCGGAGTCATTTCATCTTTACTCCAGATGTTAACATCAGCCCTGACTTCTACCAGAGTCTTGAGACTTATCCCAATTGTTTCTCTGTTTGGCGATAAAAGCAGTTTGCAGCAGTGACTGAATGTAAATGCTATTAGTTTTTTGCTAAAAGCCTTTCGAGATTCAGGACTATCTGAAATGCAAGATGCAATTAATTGTCTTGAAGTCTCAAAATCTCATTCTTTTTGCTGAATTACTGAACGCAATCTCGCGCAAATCCAATGAGTAATATCCGAATCTCCATCAAAGACAGAGCAGGCATGTAAAGCTTCCATAGTCTGTATTTTATCAACCGCCTTGTACATGGGATGTTCTAAGAAAAATAATACAGCCGGCAGTTTAACACTGCATTTGGACAACATTAACGGTGTCATTCCGTATTTACTCCAGATGTTATCATCAGCCATGACATCTTCTACCAGAGCCTTGAGACTGTCCATATGCATGTCAAAAAGGGCCACATGAAATGCCGTTATTAATCCGTCCATATCTCCAGGGTTGTTGTCTACAATTTAAACTGAATTCCTTAACGCTATCTAGCACGTACTGACCAAATCTTGCCTCAAATTGATCGGTTTGAAATTTGCCAGATAATATGTATAGCATTTTCAATTCTTCTTTGCAAATACTTGGTCAGTTCTAGAAATGCATAGGTTGTATGATGCAAAGCAGTGAAATTTTCTTTTGTTAATTTGCCATTTCTTCCAGAAATGCTATTCCAAGATTCTAACCAGTCACAGTAGAGAGAGTAATTTAAAATTGTCTTCATCCCACCCACATCTATTGAACAGGTGAAGAGGCTCATCCCTTGTTTCCTGTTTAGGATGTGGTTTCCGGCTTTCTCTTTTCCATTCTTTTTACCCTTACATATCGCCTTGCTTAGGGTGATATGATTAAAAAAAAATATATATATATTATCAACTTTCTGCACTATTGTAAGAACTGCAACCTTGAAACTTCTGAATATCGTTTCTTATGTCTTTGTCTATGAGTCTATCAAATTTGATTAAAATCAGACCACTCCTTCTATAACCCGATTTTTTTTATTATCGATTTTCAATATTTATCAGAGGTACCTCAACCCAAAACCTAGCTAAGAACACTTGCAGACACTTATAGTACAACTGTGTAAATTTTCAAGAAAATCGGTTCAGCCATTTCGGAGTCTATAGGTAACGGACACACACATACACACTCACACACAGACAAAGATCCATTTAAAAAATAAGTTTAGATTTTATATTATACATATAATTTTCATATTTTGTAATGCTTCTCTTAATTCTGAAATATTAACAATACCTTATGTAAAGAGATGGGCACCAAGCATTCAAGCATCCCATACCATGTTCTAAACATCCCTATTAATAGAAGACAATAACTTTGCTTTTCCTCCTGAGATCAATGTATTGAAGATGAAAGGGCAATGCTGATAACAAAGATATTCATAGTTGAAATAAGAATGATCTTGGACAGAAAGTCAACATCCTTTACAAAGTGTTTCAATAAATAAGATTCGTAATAAACCTTTCCAAAACAGAAATTATAATCAGAAATTAAATTGCAAATGACACATACTCAGAAACCATCACAAAACTTAAGAATATGGAATTAGTAAATACCAAACACTTCAAATATCTTGGCATATGGATGTTATAACAAATTTAGTATAAAATAAAAGGAAATTGAATATAGAATAGACTGCATGAGAAGTAGTTTTACCCAACATTTTTTTTTTTTTAATCATTTCACCCCGAGCAAGGCAGAAACGCCACTGATGTGCAGGGGGTTACATAAATGTAAAAAGATTAATTAGAAAAGAGTGAGGAGTACAAACTAGTTAGAAAGGAACAATAGAAAGCTGAGAAAGCAGGTGCAATGACAGATACATAGGTGGAGAGAAAGGGAAGGTTATACAGGGGAGGGGAGAGAGCTAGAGGCCAGTGGTTGGTAGAAACAAATTGCTACAAAACCAAAACATCAACCTGAAAACTTGAGTCTGTAGTGTATCAAAGTGACGAGTGTATGCTGATTACTGGTGTTAATGGCTTGATTATACTAGCCTCATTTACATCCTGCTAGTGCCTTGTATGTAGACGGGTTAGTTCAATATTATTGGAGGTCTACCAGTATTGTGTTCAAGAATGTCCCTCTGTATAAAACATCTGATGTACATACCCCCTCCCTCATGGAACCACAAGATGTTTGAGTTGGGATCACTTGTCAGGACATTCTTGAGTACTTGTGTGACATACCCTGTTAATCTAACACCAATAAAAAGTTCATAAATTATTTTTTAACTTGATATAAAAATAAGGAAAATGAAAAAAATTGGCAGTCAATTGACTGCTGATGCATTTTAATGAGTGGACTGAATGATTATAGGATGTACGTTGTAGTGGAGTGGATATCGACTCAGAACTACAAATCAGGGAGCCGAGTTCGAATTCTACTTGAATTCCTTGCATTCATTTACACACAAATACCCTTGGGAAAGGTATTAATCTGTCTCTTCCCTCCAGTTATGGGTTAAATAATAGGACAGATTGGGTTCTATAGCCTTGGCTGGCAACCAGTCTACTGCAGAAAGCAATGGCAACCTACTGCAGGATAATCTTCTGCCCAGTCGGTCATGACTCATTTGAGACATGATCGCCCAAGCGTGTATCACGTATGGCACTTAACTGACTGAATGATTACAAAAAAAGGTTGGAGTTGGGGTGCTGAGTATAACTGTAGAGTGTCAAAGTGACAAGTGTAAACTGTTTCAAGAGCTCACTGATTACTTGGCGTGATTATACTGGCTTCATTTACAGACTGCTAGAGCCATGCATGTAGACGGGTTAGTCCAGTATTATGTCCCTCCGTATAATATGTCTGATGTACTACTCTACAACATCATGTTCTTAAATTGCCTTGCCAGATTAAGACATTCATATGAATATCATGCATGGCACCAAATCTATCCAGAAATGTCTAAACTGTCAGCTGTATACAAGTGCTTTAAAGGCTTACAGCCTATCACGTTGAATACACCGGTTCTCGCTCGATCACCAAAGTTAAGCAATGTTCAGCCTGGTCAGTACTTAGATGGGTAACCACTTGGGAATACCAGGTGCTGTAAGCGTGTAGTGACGGATGTGCGTGGTGGTGCAGTGGATATCGGCTCAGAAAGAGAAATCAGTGAGCCAAGTTCAAATTCCAGTCGAATACCCTGCATTCACTTATGCACTGGTACCCTTGGGAAAGGTATTAATCCATCCCTTCCCTCCAGTTATGGGTTAAATAACAAGGGTAGAACTTGGGAATCCTGCTCTTAAAAACAAATCCCAATGAATATTGATACTCAAAAAGAAAAATGTTATAAAAATAAAAAATAACCTTACCCAAAAATCATTGGTTATGACCTTAAATGATCCCATAAGGATTGATAGGTCATTAAACCTCAAAACAAACAAACAAAACAAACAAGTGCTTTCAAAGATTAATGATTAAAAAAGGCTTTGAGCAAGTGAAGCCTAAGTATCTTTGTGAAGATCATTCTTCTTTGAAGATTGTGAACTGGTACCACAAATTCACAAACAAAGATCTGCATCAAATAATAGAAACCACATTACTTGAGGGCAATGGATAGCACATATAATTTGAAGAGAAATTAATGACATTGTAGTGAATTCAAAGAAAAATAAAATATATAAACAAAAATAAAAAAATAAGAAAAATTAAAATAGGGCATTTGCAGACCCTCAATAAGTCCAGCAAAGCTTGAGCTATTGCCCTGGATATCCCCAAAGCATTTGATAGGGTCTGGCACACTGGCCTTCTGCACAAGCTACAGGGTTATGGTATCACTTGGTTTGAACTAATCTTTCCTATCAAACTGCGTAATGAAGGTTGTCTTGAATGAGTATGCCTCCACATTCCGCCACATGAATGCTGGTATCCACCAGGGCTCTATCCTAGCCCTGACACTCTTTCTGATCTATATAAATGATCTCCCCAACTTGATCAAATCCCAAGTAGGCATCTCTGCAGATGACACCACCATTTACTCCTGCTCCAGTAAGAAATCTGGTGAGACAGCCAAATATAACCTCACTGCTGATCTTGAAAAGGACTTTCACTCTGTGATAGACTGAAGTAAGAAATGGCTTGTAAATTTTAATGCTTCTAAAATGAACCTGCTGTCAACCACCCCAGGCAGTCCCTCCTACCCCTCTATCAGCACAGACTAAGCGAGTCTCCCTGAAGGCAATACACTGTGCCTCCTCAGCCTCACCCTCTCTTCTGACCTCAAGTGGAACCATTACATTGAATCAATAGCTAAATCCACTGCTAGGAAGGTTAAGTCACTGTGTTGGACCAGGAAGTTTTTCCTGCCTGAGTCCATCTTGCACATATACAAATCAACAATCTGACTGTGCATTGAATACTGTTGAATCAGGTCGTATGTCCCTGCTATTCATCTCAGGGTTCTTGACAGGCTTCAAAGGAGAATTTGTAGTGTGATCGACTCCAGCCTCTTTCTCACCAACAGGATGTAGTTTCCCTCTCTCTTTTCTACAAATATTTTCATGGCTTCTGTTTCATAAAGCTTTTTTTTTTTTTTTTATAATCATGTCACCCCAAGCAAGGCATTCCACTGCCACTATAACGCAGGGGGTTACACAGGGTGATAGACGAGTTAGGATGTACATAGGGGAAGAGTTGGAGAGAATGGGAGAGTTAGTGTGTTAGGAGGTGTCTATTGACCTTACATTTAAACTCCTGGAGGTTATAGCCGTCGGGGAAGCAAGCATGCAGAAGGGAATTCCACAGGCGGGAAGTGTGAGAAAAGAAGCTGTTGGAGTAGAAATTGCGGTTACATTTCATCGGTTTCACTGTAAAAGGGTGGAACCTAGTTGCCAATATGCTCCCTCCACAAGAATTTACTCAAGCAACCAGACTGGCAACAAGATCCCACCCTTTTAGAGTTATATCAAACAAATGTAGCTGTCACTTTTACTCCAGTGGCTTCTTTTCTTGTACTTCCTGCCTGTGGAACTCCCTTCTGTATACTTGCCTACCTTGACAGCTACAATCTCTAAGAATTTAAATACAATGTCAATTTCCATCTCTTATCTACTTGACTGCAGTCCTTCTCTCATCCTTTCCCCATCACCCCATGTATCTTGTTTTTTTTTCCTTTCTCACTCTACCCACACAACTGTCTTCACACCAGTATTCCCATCCTTCTCTTGCTCTTTCTCTGATACCCCCTGTAACATGTTCGTCTTTCTCTTTGCTTTCCTCCTACTCAAACTTTCACTCTTCTCTTATGTAGTCCCCTGCACACCAATAGCAGTATTACATTGCTTGGGATGAAATGATTAGAAACAATTAAAAAACCCTAATATATATATATATATATATATATATATATATATATATATATATATATCAACTTTGCTTTCTATACTTCTCTCAACTAATGATAAAAAGAAGAAAAGACTGAACCCCTTTAAAAGAAATGCCAGAAATTTATGGGATCAGAGCAAACTTATTTGCAACTGAAAAATACCAAAGATCAGGGAGGCTCCACACATAACTTCCATTTAAAAAAGAAAGGAACACCATTAAATAAATTAATTTTTGGCAGTCAAAAAATTGACACAAAAAGATTTTTGATGTTAGTTAAAACTAATGTTTGCACCAGAGTCTCAGAGCATGATCAAAAATATATAAGCTGACACCTTTAAGCTAAAAGCAGATAGACTGGCAAGAGTGATGAATAGAGATGCAACCACAGAGGAACCAGCTATGTGTGATAAATGAAGTAATTATACCCTGTTTAGGGTCGAGAAAAAACAGTAGAAAAAACAGTAGATTGACACTGACTTATTTCTAAGATGACTATAACTACTGTCAAGTGCTCACTTTACCAGGCTGAAATGGACTTTCTCCTTACAACAATATTACCACCCATCCACACTGGTGACTTCCCAATATCTAAGCTGATAACCTTCTGACATGAACAGACTTATTCACAATATATTCAAGATATTGACATTCTAGACTATATTAAATAAACATTTAGGAAGGAAACATCCTTCAATACTTAAAAGAACAATAACAGCTACTGGACTTGAGGTATTTATAATGCATTTTTATTATACATATAATACTCCTATTCTGACAGTAATACAAGTATTAATTTATAACAGAACCTTCTGGATTATGACTTGGTTTCTCTTTACTAGTCAGCCTCCCCACCTCACATGTTTAGTTTAAATCTAAGGATATGTTTAGAAAAACTGTTAACTAATAGAATCAATATAGTCATGACTATAAAAGAAAGTGATTTGCACACACACACACACACACACACACAATATTGGAGATAGAGCATTTGCATATTTATATATGAAATTATTTGTTTGAACATTATTTTTGATCGATACTTATATTTAAGTAGATATTCTGTTAATAATCAAACAGTATATATATTTATTTTGACTGACCTGATTATTTACGATAAATTTTGTCACGAAAACGTGTGTCACTCGGCAGGATTCAAACCTGCGACCCCTACCAACATATGGGAAGTTTCCTCCAACAGGACAGCCAATTCCTTGAGTGATCACTCAAAAGATGTTTCAAAATATGGACTATTCTTTTTTGTCCTTATATTACTACTCCATAAGAATATTTTTGTTGGTTGAACATTTGCCAATAAACAAAACTGTAATATTATTTTTAAATCCAAATATAAATTTTCATGATAACATTAATAACATGTTTGAAATTTGCATGTTTAGGGCATATGCATGTATAAAGCATAACCTGATCAGTTAAAAAATTAAATGGTTATATCCATGAGTATCCCTCTATCAGATGAAAATTGACAGGGGCTGCAAGTTCGAATCCTGCCGAATGACACACATTTTCGTAACAAAGTTTATCGTAAATAATCAGGCCAGTAGAAATAAATAAATAAATATACTGTTTGATTAAAAACAGAATATCTACTTAAATACGAGTATCGATCAAAAATAATGTTCAAACAAATAATTTCAAATTGTCAGTTGTTTAAAACCATTTCATTAATCTTCGTGATATATATATATATATATATATATATATATATATATGGTGAGATTATCAGTTAAATTAAGCAGAATTGAAATTGAAAATAACAGTCATTGCATTTTAACATACATTTACCAAAATTACACAAAAATAT
>JBBBDQ010000256.1:15367500-15735000 GCA_037127315.1 Ascarosepion bandense
GCCCTGTTCCTTCAGGACGTAGGCGATCTTGGTTGTACCACTCTGTTAATAAAGTAGTTTATTTGCATTATTCTGTGTTTCTCTTCATTCCATGATACAACAAATAGAATCATATTTTCTTTGTACTTAAATCAAAGCGAAAGTGAAAATTTCTCTCATCATTATTTACTAACTGCATAAATAAATGCTGGAGGCATGATAGAGTAATGGATAGCAGCTAGGATTGAAGATTAGAGAGCTGAATTTAAACTACAGTCAAGTCCGTTACATTCTCTTACATGCTAATACTCTTGGGAAAGTTATGAATCCATCCTCCAGCTATGGGTAAATAGCAGAACAGACTTGGTCCTATAACCTTAGTCCTATAACCTTGGGGAAGAACTGATCTAGGATAACTCTCAATTCAAAACCTGAGAGTCAGGTGTATGGCCTGACAGCAACCCACGTCATATTCTGTGGTTTTTGAATGTTGGTTAACAGCTTGGAAAGAAGATGGGCACTGTTATGCTATCCGAAAGCCTACCAGAAGAATCATGAGGAAGAAAAACTCAAGTCTGTTTCTTCTCCCCCACAATGATTAAAGCAGTTGAGAGTCAGATAATGATCATGAGCAAAAACAAAAAATTAGGAAATTTAATAATTTACTTACCATCTCATTATATTACTGAATATAAGATCCAACTGGTTATAACTTCTTTTGGGAGTTTATGCCAATAATGTAAAATTACTTTTAGAAATGAGATTTTAGATTAATTTTTGAACACCCATGGTTCTGTATGACTTCTAAATTTTCATGAGGTTTTATTAAAGTAAATAACATAACAAAGTCCAAATTTCTTATCATCTGTGTACAAGATTTCATTACGCCTTTTATTGGACTGAGAGAATTATCAATATTATCTGTTGTAACCTTATTTATTTTTTTTACTTAATAAACATGTCCTTATTTCCCAGATATTTTTACTTTACTTTACTTTTTTTTTCTTTCTTTTCCTCTCCCATTATCTTCACTTCCACATTTTATTAAAAAAAATTAACTTTTTAAACAATAAATATTTAAGTCCAAAGATCATTTAACCTGAGACTCCTGCTGATTACTGATTAATAAATGAATAAATTTAATTGCCTTTATTCTGATTAGTCAGATTTTATTTTTATGGCTGCCATATTTTTTTCTATTTTGATCCTACTGTAACATTCGCATACACACATGAATACATTGATAAAATAAGAGTAGTAAGGTAGATTGCTGCTTCCCTTGGGTGTGTGATCATCTGACACTACAGTAATCATGTGATACATTAGTATATGAGCAGCACCTTTGAAAAAAATATTCCTCGGCTTTCCACACTGTAACAGGACCAGATCAGCAGTAAGATACATGTATTTCAGTGACTTACTTTTGCTGTCTCCCAAGAGTATTTGTACATAAGTGAATGAAACAACTACACTTAGGAAAGGTATCTATCTCTTCTCTCTCCACCTATGGGTTAAATAGCAGGACATATTGGGTTCTATAGCCTTGGTTGGCAACCAGTCTACTGCAGAAAGTAATGGCAACTCATCCAGAAAAATCTTCTGCCTTGTCAGTCATGTCTCAAAAGAGACATAATCACCCAAACGTGTATCATATAAGACAATTAACTGACTGACTTTTGCCTTACATATATGCAATACATTACCATATACACTTAGAAATACTTGATGTCGATAGTAATAGACATGGCCTATTTAGAAACGGTTTCAAAAACTTCATATGCCAAAAATGAATATGATTTAAAAATTTAAAATATAATTATGGATTACTTGTAATTGCTTGCATGCATTTCAATATAAATAATTATTGACTAATTCTAACATTGTGATATTTTTGCATCAAATATCAAGTATTAAGAATATATTAACTAGGGTCTGCAAATTAGAGGAGAGAGTTATCAATGATAATCCATGGTTATCTTCCTTTAACTCTATCTTTGTATTTTTTATTTTTAAATGCATTTTTCAAATTTGAAAAATTTGGTGAGGTGTGAGCAAACTTTCATTTTGAAAATGCTACCCTGAGAAAAATGTTTGAGAACCATTGACCTATAATATCCTTATTACAAGATGGACTATTTCCTTTGTTTTCTGTAGAATTTTTATACCAAGAATAGATAGATAAATAGATATTATTGTTTTAATAATGCATACTGCATCTCAAAAGCCATCAAATTTCAGTACTATATATATATATATATATATATATATATACCACATCTATTATATACTCCCTCTATTAGACACATCTAACGAAAGCTGGAAGAGAACAGCGACAATGTTGTGATTAAACAATATACTTGAAGATGTTTCAAAGAAACCAGGTGGTTGGAACAGCCATCTTAACACCATGACAACCACTAGTCGAATGACAAAAATGTCTCCATTCTTCTTATGGGACCGAATCAGTGTCAAATTGCAATTACTCATTTTTAGACCAATCAGAGATATTGCTAAGACCATTTTGAAAACTATTTTTCAAGCCTAAATAAATGACACACATCTGCTTTGCTTCTTTAGTCATGGTGACAACGGTCATTGGGGTCCTTTATAAGATGTCACTATACTGTCTCTTTTAATAACATCAACACAACTTGTTAATTATTCAACACATACCAACACAGCCATAATGCAAATATTAGCTCTTTAAAGTGGCTCTATATTTGGACATCCACCATGCAAGTAATAGCTTAAAGCAGGGCCAGTGCATACTAACCCCGAACTTAATAACTGTGTGGAGCCAAGCTTTATTGGGGACCATGGCCAATGCTTTGTGACTCTCACTATCTTATCAATATTTGCTTTTTTCTACCTATATTACAAATTAAACTAAACACAACTTTCTATTAAAGAATGAAAGAATTTTGCTTTTTTGGCATCATTCTAGGTGCTTTTTTGTCTGAATCTGTCAATTTGTTTTGCTTATACTAAGTTTTAAAAAATACTATATGAAATTCACCTTTTTTTATCCTTAATACTGAATGTGTTAAAATTATTCAACTTTTAACAAGAAAAATTTTAAGTTGATATTAAAATTGCCATACAACATTGATTTATTTAAGATGGAAGTATCTTATTATAAAATGTCGTTAATTTGTATTTAGATACATTGTCTTTATTTTCAATTTTTCTAACTTAATTGTTCACCTATACTGCATGATATCATTATTGTACAGAATTAGATATGAATATTGCCTTGTGAAAATTGAGGTGGAGTAGAGTTGTGGGGGGGTCCCCATATCATTGATTTATGAGGTATGAGACTCTTGCATTGGCTTTGGTCTGAACTTAGAGTGAATGATTAAATGAATTCAACTAATAAGAACTAATAATAATAAAATATCAGCTCTTATAATTTACACCAAAGTATAGAACTTTCAACAATATATCTGAAGTCTTAAATTCTCTAATTAGAATTTCAAGAAGAATTAACCCAGATGTTCTTGTTATGTTATATTTTAAATCACTTCTTTTCAATGTCAGTTGTTAACCTTTCGTTTGTTAATGATTTCATTTCTACTATAGCATTTATATAATCTTTTTGTGATTCATATATATATATATGGATATGCATTAGAAAATATGTTTTGGGCTTGTAAAAACCAGAATTAAAGTATATATTATATTATTTCTCTAATCTTGACTAACTCCTCTCTTACACTATTTACATTATTTGGATTAATGTCCTCATTTTGGTTGCCATTTGTATGACATTTTGGCATTGTATGCTCTGGCCTTCTTGAGGTGCTAGGAATTTCAAACCAAAATCTTTATTACAATCACTGGGGTATATAATTCTCATTCCTTGTGCAAAGCCTCTTTTTAAGATAAGGACAATAGTCTGAATAATGTAAAAAAAATAGTGTAAATACTACCCCATCTCAGAAATACAGACAAATGCTAACTCCTTATTTTAAACTTCCTGCTATGTGCTCAAAAACTGTTGGATAATCAGTTTTTATTTACCCTGCTCCCCCACAGGTGTGAATTGTGACAAAAGGTCAGTTTTTTTTTTTTATGTGGGGAACCTGAGTGCAGACACACAGGCCACTCTGGGTACAAAGCTTGTTTTAGCAAGTCTAAACTTGTCTTAACCAATCCTACAGACTCATTAAAAGGCATGTCAGTGTCATGGAGAATCAGTTAAAATATAATCCTGATGATAGCTAATGATCTATTTTTCTTAAATAAACAAAATAGTCCCCATAGATGACCATAGAGATGACATACATAGAGATGACAGACTGATAATATTGCAGGACAACAAAATAACAAAGTAAGAAAAATACTTTTTAAACTCTTCAAAAGTTTCAGTTTTGATATAGAGGTCAAAATGAATAAAAAGTTGTCCAACATTTAGATGTGGAACTGAATTTACAAAATGGCACCATCTCCCCATACATGAAACCAAACACAAAATTAAAATATATAAACACTGGATCAAACCACTCCTCAATATAATCCAACACATCCCTAAAAGTATAGAATAGAGACTATTTAAAAATTCCTCTTATAAAACAATCTTTGATCAGAGGAGAAAAGTTATGAAAAAACTTTGCAAGAAAATGGACATAAAAACAAAACCCCAGATAAATTAACCAAAAAGAATACTACAAGAAAATGTAATATCATTTGTTTTTTTTTAATTTAGAAGTAAAGTTCAAAATAGAGAAAATATTTTTCAAACTACTTAACAAACACTTTCCCAAAAGCTCCAAGCTACATAAAATATTTAATAGAAATACATTTAAATTAAGTTACAGCTTGTAGGAAGGAATTATATTTACGAGTCGACTCGGTGTAACTTGGTTCATTAAATAAAGCAAGAAATAAAGTGAAATAAACTTTTGTTTATTTTCGTAAAAAAATAAAAGAATTATTTTTTGTACAAAAATGAAGTTGCCGGTAAAGCTGTAAAAAAGGAAGAAAGGAAGGAACTGGGAATGTGAGAGGGAAAGGTAGGACATGTAGCGAGCGAGATGAGAGAAAGAGAGCGTGAAAGAATGTTCGCTGATCCGTGATACTGCCTGTTGTGTGAACTGCTGGATTCTGTGTGTGTGTGTGCTCCAAGCTGTCGCGTGCCCTTTTGGTGTAAGCTGGTTGCTCGGCCCTCTGCTCTGTTGAGAGTTTCTGCCTTCCTTTTATCTGGATGGTGAGGCTCCGGGTAGATCAAGAAATGTGTTTCTTATGTTGAGCCCTGATTGGTCAAAAAATCATATTTTTGACCATGTGTTGTGCTTTCCACTACACCCGAGCTTTTGGGTGTACCATCCTTGTTTTTTGACTCCACAGGGGTGAATTGCCATGCAATTGTATATTTTTAAGATACACGTGGTGTGAATTAATTTTTATTGTGTGTGTGTGTGTGTGTGTGTGAAATAAAATAAGAAACAGCACAATACTCCCCCCCCATATTGGAAAATATATGAAAGATACATATGTTTTTCAATATATGATATATTCTTTAAAATGTTCCGGCCAGTAGACTTTTCTGTCGGTTTTTGTTGAAGGTGTGATGTCAGTATTTTGTTTTTCAGCTTCCTCATTTTCTGTGTGAATATGTTTTTGTGGAGGTATTGTATGAGGTTGTTCCTTGATGTACGCTAGTTTAATGTGATCAATAGCGATATTATCTTTCTTTTCTTTCCTCATGATAGTAAAATATTTTTCATGCCTGTCCAGAACTTGGTATGGTCCTAAATAATTTGGACAGAGTGGTTTTTTAACTGTGTCATTCCTGATAAATATATATTTGCAGGTGTGAAGATCGTTTGGGATATAGGTTTGTTTCTCTGCTTTCCTGGTGGGTGTAAAGTTGAGAAGAGACATTTTATGTTTTAATTAAGTTACAGCTATACTTTCAATTTAGAATATCACATAAATAGGCAAAATACCAAAAATTTAAAAACAATGTATGGCAGAATATGGTTAATGAAAAATGTAACTGTAAAGATGAAAAGAAATGTTCACTTCAATAAGTTTGTAAAACCAAAAGAGTCATCTACAGAGCAGACGTAAAAAAAATAAAATATACTTAGGATACTGAAAGCAGTTTTAAAATATGATGGAATAATCAGAAGTCCACATTCAAACTAGAAAAACATAAAAAGAGCACCAAACTAGACAACAATGTATGGAAATTAAATGAAAAGAATGGCAGAAACCCCCACGTGATGTGGAAAATATTAGTAAAGGCCAAACCCTTTATGGTGGTGATATCTGCAAATTGGCCAAGAAGAAAAGTATATTTTATATTATAGCATTATTTCCATAACAACAAAAGCTACTAAATGAAAGGTCCGAAATAATGTCTGGATGTAGACACAATAAAAAATATTTTCTAGCTCATAGAAACCTGGATGAAAGGATTCCCAATAACAAACCACTCCCTTACTTTGAACTTCCAGTTATGAACTCATAAAAGTGTTAACTGGTCAACCATCAATCAAAACAAATCACCTGATGAAACTGTAAAGGCCAAAACCATGATAGTATAATCAGCTGATCTTCCCTTATATATATATATATATATATATATATATATATATATATAGGGAAGATCAGCTGAGTATATATATATATATATATATATATATATATATACTAACAGTATAGTCCGGCATTGCTCGGGTGTAATGAAAGCTTTAAAACTAATCTATGGTCCTGGAGCTCAGACTTTTTGGACACTGGAATGAAAGACTAAAAAGCAATAGCTGTTTCCAGTTAAAGCAAAACCATAGATTGAAAGAAAAATGAATGGATGTAAATCAAATTTTGATTTCCTGGTATCGATATCAAATTTTCTGCACTATTGTAAGAACTGCAACCTTGAAACTTCTGAATATCATTTCTTATGTCTTTATCTATAAGTGTATCAAATTTGATTAAAATCAGACCACTCCTTCAATTTTTCAATTATCGATTTTCAATATTTATTGGGGGTACCTCGACACAAAACCTAGCTAAGAACACTCGCAGACGCTTATAGTACAACTGAGTAAATTTTCAAGAAAATCGGTTCAGCCGTTTCAGAGTCTATAGGTAACAGACACACACACACACACAGACAAAGTTCCATTTATAAATAAGTTTAGATATAGGTTCAATCTTCACTGGACACTATATATATATATAGACTTATGCCAGAGTATCCAAAGCTTAGTAAACATATATATGTTTGTGTCTGGGGGGGTATATATGTATGTTCTATGACTTTAGTAGATGGAGGTAAAAATATTGATGTTTTAATTGATTCTTATTACTAGATAATAATTTTTAATTTACTATTAATATATAATTCATTTGCAACTGCAAGTTGTCTTTTATCTACGAATGTTGGCATCACAACTTGAAAACATTTTGAGGCCCTTAAAAGACTTGAATATTTGCAATATGTTAATGATTTCAATTCTATGATTAAATATTTTAAATTAATTTTAGAATAATTATTTCTTCATTTTCTAATTGTTCCAACTTTCTAGCTTGAATGCCCTCTGACCATTACAATAGAAATAAAGTAGTAACTACCGACAAGTCTTGAATTTAAATCCTGTTTCCTAAAAGCTCATATTTCAGTCACAGAAGTTTTTAACTAGACGCATGGAGCACAAATATACATTTACTAGCAGTATAGCCCGGTGTTGCTTGGGTGTAATGAAAGCTTTAAAACTAATCCATGGTCCTGGAGCTCAGACTCAGCCTAAAGAATATTTGTGTGAAGTTTGGTGAGAATCGGATAAAAATTGTGGATTTGTATAAATTAGCGTAATGAGTCTATGAATAAAACTCACGTTTTGATGTCACATGGAATAAACTGAATATTTAATTATAGCTAAAGTTTTTTACAGTTCTTATGTATCTGGGAAAAATCACAAGCAACACTGATTGATACTTTAAGAATAGGGAAAGAAGTGACTGCTACTTTTTTTTTTCAAATTGTTCACCTAATATAAGGCCCAAAAGTCACTCAAGGTAGAGGGTAACTGAATGAGGCTGTTTTATGAGTATTTGAGGAAGAGGTAAGACATGCAGATTACAAGGATATGTAGCAAAGATAACACTTGACCCTTGACTTGAAGAGGTTAAGATTGTAATGATGTGAGAAGCATGCTCGAGGAATTATGTTCCACAAAGTAATGATTCTCAAAAAGAAGCTGTCTGAATAGAACTTCTTTCTTACTAATGGAATACAAAGAAAGTGAGGATGATTCATCTTTGTGTACCTAGCATGGCAAGTCTTAGCTGTTAAGGTCTGAACGAGTGGAACTAAGGAATATTAGTGATTAGCTTTGTTGATGAAAACATAACCAATTAGTATTACCTAACAATAGGTCATCAGCAACTGACAAATTAAGTTTAGAGTGATTGAGAAGAAGCAATGACAGAAAGTAAAAGCCACACTAAAAAATGAGCTTCATTTTTCACCAAAATAAAGAAAGAATGAATGACACAAGATTAACAAAAAAGAAGAAATAGTAGTAAAACCAGATATGAGACCCTGATATAAGAGAAACTCGGATATAAGAGAGATTTTCTCTGGTCCCAAATTAGAGCCTGTGGTAATGTATATAAAATAGACCAAACCCGGATATAAGATTTAAAAATATCTCTTATATCCGGGTTATCTAAGTGAGAGAGAGTTCTCAAGGGAGATAATCATCATCAAGAAGGTAACTCCTGTTGGTCTATGCCACATTAGGTACATCTGCTCTATGCTTGTTCGTTGTGTAAGCAGGTTTTTTAAAGTTGTTTTCCATGAATATTGGTGGTTGTGCATGCCGCTAAATTTGATAGGTTTAAATCCCATAAATTCCTAAATGGAAAAGAAAGTTTATTTTGTAGTTCCTGCAAATCAAATTTGGCACCATGGATTTTCATTGGTCAAAGAGCATTGTGTAACTGTTTACTAAAAGTACTGCCACATGTTTATTTTTTATTGATTGATTTATTGATTTTTACACTCTAGTCTGGTATCAGTGTTTTTCATGTGAGATGTGAATTTATTTTCTGTGTGCATGAGAATATATATAAAATATATCTAGAATATATATATATATATATATATATATATATATATATATATCAAATAAGTTAGATTCCATTATGCAAGTTAACATTTTCACAATAAACTTGGTATTAACCAATGTTGTGAAAATTCTCAGGATATATTTATATGAGCAATATATTGTGTGGGTTTCAGTTTATAATAACTTGCATTATTAAAATTACTGATACCTCCTGAAGAGTGGACAAACAGGTCCGCCCATGAAAATCTGGAGTTGGGATGCTAAGGGTAACATCAATCAGCTAAATGAAAGACTTTTGCTTTATTTTATATATATATATATATATATATATATATATATAAGCATACGGTGTAGATAAGAAGAATCCAAAGGAGTATCCTGTACATACAGTGGTAGGATAACTCTCTAAGAGAGCTCTAAATATATATGTATATAAATACATATTGAGCAAATATAAGAAAAATTAAGGCAGACATGTTATTTCATGGTAAATCGGAAGAATAGGCCTATTTCAGGTGAACCATCATTAGCTTCCGTCTTTATTGTACAATCGTGTAAAATCCTTTGTAAAATAAAGACGGAAACTGATGATGGTTCACCTGAAATAGGCCTACACTTCCGATTTACCATGAAATAACGTGTCTGGCTTAATTTTTTTTTATATGGTGTTCATAACCTGTTTGGCAAGGTCAGGTTTTATTATGTAAAGTAAGTGCAACTTAATATTCTATTTAGAAATGAAAAAAAAATTAAATAAATATATAACTGTATAGTTGATTAATACAATCTCCCATATACCTGTAAGATTTACAGCCATATCTTGTAGGATAATCAAAGTGAAGCAATATCAAGTCTGGTCACTACCTAGATGGGTGACTACTTGGGAATACCAGGTGTTATAAGCTTGGATGTTTGGATGGTGTAATGGATAAAAACTTGGAATTGGAGAGCTGTGTTCCAATTTCAGTCAAGTTCATTCATATATGCACAAATATCATTGAAAAAAAATATGACTCAGGCTCTTCTTCCCCAAGCTATGATCTGACACTGCGCCTGCCTTTACTGACTGACACTATTTATTTCTTGTATAGAATATAAAAAATTGACACAAAGCCGAAAAGGGGAGGAATAGAGGTTGGTTCTCGCTTAACTCTCCTATACCTAGCTAAACACTATCATGACCCATTCACTCATTACAATTTGCACAATTACCACAAGAACCCATCCATCAATTCCCAATCCTTTGTGGTGATACCAACCGAACAAAAGCGATGAACCGGATGTGTGCTCTCTCACAACTAAGAGTCAAATGAATAAAAATCGTCATGCGTATCCAAGTTCACGCAGATGTTCCAGTTAAAAGATAAAAATTAATCAAATATCAAATTACCAATTTGCATTTATCAGCCAATGAGAAGCCCGGATCCAAATACAAGGAAGAAATTCAAAACAAGCCAGTTGATCCAAAATGCTGTTATAAAAAGCAGAGACTAAGCATAAAAAAACAGACAGGCACAGACAGAAGAGAAGAGAGTAATTAGTTTCTTCCTCGACCTATGTCAAGCTGCTACTATGCTCGCCTTCTTCTTCCTCACCTGTTCTCAAAGTACTAACTGACCTTTTCTAAGACATTCCACACAAACCAACTCACTGACTCATTGACCTTAGAAAGGGCAACTTGAAAATGAACATTCTTTTCTTTCAACTCATCATACCTTCCATGAACTCTTTTAGCTCCGTTGAACTTTTATTTCAAGTATTACTTATTTTGTAAAACATTGATTGAAATGTATATATGTATAAATGTTATTTTACACTCCAAAATTGCCTTTCTTGAATTTATGAATTATAGTGGGCTATCTTCCCACAAGGCCAAATTCTGTTAACATGCTACAGAATCTTACTACCCCTCACTACAAATGAAATAAAAGAAGAGATACCCACTATACCTTCATACACCACAATGCCACAAACTTACAAGGGACACCTAAAAAAAATTGGGAAATAACCCATGACAATAAAAATGTATTTATGACCTGCTGACTGGCTGCTGTGACCGGTCAGGGGCCATCCTTAAATATCAAAATCTAATCACTGGTAGGCTCCCAGGTCATTTTTTTCTTTAGCTGTAAAAAAAAAATAACAGTGATGTCATTTAAATTTTCAATTTGTCAACCAATTAGGATCCAGAGTATCTCTTTTCACACTGACTTGTGAAAAAGAAAAGCTTTTAGCCCTTTTTTGTTCCCAAATGCTTTTAGTCGTTTGAATCTGATTTTGCATTTGAATCTGATTTTGAGGGTGTGTAATTTATTTTGTGTTTTTTTTAGTTGGTTGATGGATGATAAAGGATTCATATCCTATAAAACCCTAAAAATGTGAATCAACTAATACAATGAAATGTTTATCATTTATCAGTTTCTAAAGAAATATTTGTTTTATAGTTCATTGATATTTTTATAAAAAACTTAATTTTTTAATAAAAAGATTTCTTTTCACATTTATTTCTTTATAAAATGGTAAATAATAGATTTTCTAAAAGAAAAAGATAAATATTGCATTGTATTTGGTTCACATATTTTTATAATCTAGTAAATAAACGTAACTGAGAGACTGAAGGTAGTACAAAATAATAATGGTGTCAAGGGAAAAGCCAACTTTTTGACACATAAAGTTTACCAAATATTTATTGTAAGTTTTATCATTTTATTCTATAGGCCTTTAGAATAACATTATTTTCCTAGCTTATTGGTTACATAAGGTTAAAAATGATTATTTTAAAATATAAACGAAACCAGTTTTGTTTTGGTCATTTTTGCATTGACTTTAATTTGAAACAGTTCTTTTTCTTGTGGAAGTTAATTTCTAATTAGGTGGAACACACATTTAAAGGGTTTTTTCGCTATAAGGAAACGTAAGTCAAACTTTTCCAAATCTCTGTTAATTAATTTAATTATCATTACTAATTTTCTTTGAAATAAATCACTAGAACAAAAATTTGATTTTTAATAAATTTTTAAAATGTTTTGAATTTTCCGTCAACATTTTTCAATTAAAATGGCGGATAGATTGTAAATTTGACATAACGGTATTTTAAAAATGTCTTTAAAACAATAATGAAATAAATAAAAAAAATTTCTTTCTTTCTTTTAAATTAACCTCTATATTTCCATTAAAATCAAACTTTTACTAAATTTTCATTAAATTATTTATTTAAAAGACGTTTTTTCTTAGTCCATTTTTGTTTATTTTTCAGCAGTCAGTAGCTATTTCTTTCTTCTGTTGCATCCGAAGACTTCGTTTTCATGTGATAACAGGCTATATGCATTTTTCTCCTAAACACGTCGGAATGAAAAGAACTCGCGATTAGAATTAAATCACTTTCACTAGACTTGCGAATAGTAAACAAAACAGTAAGTAACGTAAACAACACTCGTGCGAGTAGAAAAGCTTTGAAACTCTCTTGTGAATGGAGAGAGATTTTGTATATTGTTGTGCTTATCAACGGTTTTAAAAGTGTAACGCCATGAACCTTTCCTTCACAGAAAAACCTTCCTCCAGGTATAATCCGAAGAGTTTGAAATTATTTTGCATAACAAAACTTTTATAGTTGAATATTCATTTTTCATAGAAAATGTATATATACTTTTGTTCTATTATAAAACTAAGTATCATCATTCTTTTAACAAGAGTTCAGAAATGTTTGTATTGAGTTTCTACAAGAAACAAACTTTTTTATGAACTTAATTAACTTTTTGTAGGAATTTTTACATTTTCTGCAGTTAATCTATTTCTGTTGTTTCGTCTTTTATTATTATTATTTAAATAGTGTGCAAAAATAAGAAGTTGTATTAACTAAAAAATAAGTCATTTTTCTTTTCTTTTTCTCTTATATCTTCAGCGAAAGGATGTCCAAATTTATTCAAGAACGTCTTTCGCATGTGGAAAAGAATTTTGGGGATTTATGTGCTACTTTCAGTTCTTACGCTAGAAAAACTGCAAAAATTAGAGACAAAGGTGCTGATTTTCTTTCTTTCATTTTTCTTTACTAAAAATTTTCTCGTTTATCGAGAAGTTTGAAAATATGAGCCTAACAATGTTATAACTTTTTTATTTTCTTTGTCTATATATTTTTAAAACTAAGACTAACTTTTAAATTAAAATATCACTTTTTCGTGTCATATGCGAGTTTCCATAGAAATTGTTAAAGAAAATTATATTTGAAAATTTTATTTAAATTACAAATAACTATCTGAAGTCTGAACAACACATTTTTGTAAAACGACAAACAAAATGAAAACCGAAAAAAAAATATTTGATTGAATGTTAAAAAGAACCATTTCAAATCGATTCGAAAATCTGTTTTTTTTTATGTTGGCAACGTTATCTGACTTTTAAGATGTGTGCAAAAATTCCCAGCGCTCTTGTTTCGAAATATGAACTCAAAAAAAGTAAATGCGGAAATTTTACTGTGTAGAGATTTATTTATTTATTATTATTTTTTTTTAATAAAAAGAAAATCAGTTTGATCGTTCCAATATAAAAAATGTATTTAATTTTTTCTTAGATGATACAGTCTGATACACATCATTTGAAACAATTTTTTTTCTTTCTGAATCTATATTTGGAATGGTTATATAAACAAACAAAAAAAACATTCCATCAGATTGGTTTGGTAGGAACTTTTCTTCTTTTCACTTCTTTCAGTCGATGAATCTCTCTCTTAGTCTCTCTAGTTGTTGCAGGAATTAGCAAAAATTCAACCACTTGCTAACCAATTTGTAAAAAAAGTTTTCGGTGTTTTGTTTTGTTTTTTTTTTTTTTTTTTCTTTCTTTCTTACGTCGTTTACTCGTCTTTCCTTAGCTGGGTGCTTTTTTTTTTTTTTTTTTGGTAGTAAGTACACATCATTATTTACTTCCACAAAATCGCTGAAAAAATCAGCATACTGTGATGTGTGATGTACTAGTGATTTTCTCAACGTAGTTTAGATAACACAAAGCCGAAAGTATGAGGCACCCAGTGAGTATCGAAGTCACTGCTCAATCAATTGTTCTCTAGCGAGTCAAGCTTGCTAACACGTCGAGGGGCACATAACTTTTTTTAGTATAGCAAATTTTAGCATTTTTTTGTTTTGTTTTTTTTTGTTGTTGTTTTTACATAATTTAGAAATTCTAGTAAAAATAAAATAATTATTGGATTTTGATTAAATTTTCAGGACTTAATCAAGAAATAAATAAAATTATTTTTTTTTTTTTTTTTTTATTTTTTCCTTAAAAAATATTGGTTACTTATCTGTTTTACTGTTTAACTTTCAACCCTTTTAACTTAATTGTATTTTTATGAAAACATGAGAAATTCAACGTGATAATTTTTTAGTGACTATTTAATTAAAAGCAGGATACCTCCACTTTAAAAAATAGTTTAAAATAGCATCATAGTATGAATAAAAAAATCCCCAAATTTAATAAAAACGAACTTTTTCCATCAAAATGTTATTGTTAAGAGGAAAGATAAAAGTATTTTTTAATTATTTTTTAAAGTTTTTTTTAATCCCTTCTAACACGTTCGAAATATTGATGAAAATTCTTGTTTTGATTTGCGTGTAACCAAAACCAAATCGTTACGAGAGTTTTTCAATGGAATGTAACATAACTCATTTATTTGGAAATTCTTGCAAAAATCAAAGTGTCGGATTTCAATGACACTTTCAGGACATTCACAAATGAATTAAATTATTTTTTACATTATTTTTTTTTAAATCTTGGTAAAAATATCTTTTTTATACATCTGTTACCCTCTCCCTCCACGTAAATTCATGAAATTTTAAGAAATTAAATTTAAATGGTTTTAAACGCAGGACACATTGGGAAATGTAAATCATCTATTATTTTTTGTTTGAAAAATTTTGCCTATATTTCTGAAAATCTACTCCGAATAGTAAAATAAAAAATTCAATATAACTATGACATTATTTAATTTGATAAGCTTTTAATTGCTTGAATAATTAATAACAAGAGACATAGTCTGAAGAAAAAGAAAAAAACATCTTTCCCCCCCACCCGATTACTAATGAAATTTTAAAAGAATTGTTTTCATGTTTTTTTTTTGTTTTTTTTTTTTAATTATAATAATTCATCAAGTTTCAAAAATATTTTTTTAAATACTTTAAAGATTTGTATTGTTGGGGTTAGTTTAAAAACTAATTAAGTGAAGATTATATTTAGTAATAAAAAAATTAAAAAGTTTAATACAAATCGTTCTGTCTCTCTATTTTTAAAATAATTTAAAATTTTTTTTTTGTGTATTTGATTTTTTTTTTTTTTTGTATGGTAATTTCTATTTAGAAATTAAAAGGTCATGTTATTCAGAGTTTTCTCCCCTTACCCGAAAAATAATTTGTACAATTATGTCACTTGTAATCACCATACACTTAACTTATCTCTAATCTGACCACCTTTCAACACATTTAATATACGGCAGGCAGGTGAAAATGTTCAACTCTGTAATTAAGAAATGATTTTATTCTAAATTTCATGCTATAAATAAGTAATACTTGTGTAAATCTGATTAATTTAACATAATTTTTGCTAATTTTCCAAAAATAATATCTTGCAGATGTATATTTTATTTTTGAAAGATTTTTAAAACCAAGAATTAACTTTTTACAAATGTGTCAATCACTTAAAAATGGTTGTAAAAGTTTAAATTCTAATCAGTATAATTTCTGTTTGAAATAAACCAGAGTATTTTACTTACTGGAAATAGTAAATTTAATCATTTAACTTTCAATTCAAAATAAAATAAGTTTCAAGAAAACATTTTTATTTTAAAAAAATTAAATTTAAAATTTAGATATTGAAAATGAGTAGAGGTACCTATAAAAAACGCAACAAAACTAAGACATTAAAGAAGCTTTTAGTTGTTTTTATGAATAATAAAGACAATATTTTCTGAAGATAAATGTTTTTTTGTTGTTGTTTTTTTTTATGAAAAATTAATTTTTACAAGACTTTTTTATTGTTTACAATTAAAAAATTGAATAATTTTATAAAGTTTTTACATCTTTTAAAATTCAGTTTAAATGGTATAATCTAGGTATTATGGTGAATACAGAATTAAAAGTAACTCTATTCTTTTCACTTTTTACAAATTTCACAATCCAGTATGAAATCTTAATTTTGACCTGGACATAATGTCTTGACATGCATTCGTTCTCCCTTTTCCTCTCAAGTGCTATTTTCTTCATCCTCACCATTCTCGCCGTCAACAAAGATGACAATGACAGCAGCAACAACAAGATACTTCAACTGACTCTTAACAATTTACTTCAATAACTCCAATTTTCTTTTATTGCTTTACGGAATTGACACTGTACTAAAGGAAAAAGAAGCCAAATTTTGCAATCCAATGTTAAATTAATTTTCTAACGAATGAAAGGGTGCAATTTGCAAGACTGAGAGAGAATCTAACAAGCCAGTATGAAAAGTCTTTTGCTATGAAAACAAAAAGAAAGTTGAATCAGTTAGATGTAGGTGAGGTCAGACACCGCCAAGATGTGACAAAAGAAACTTCAAGCCACTGACCCAGACATAACGTCCCAACACACATTTGTTTTCCCTTTTGCTCTCAGGTGCTATTTTCTTCATCCTCACCATTCTCGCCGTCAATAAAGATGACAACAACAACAACAACAACATGATACTTCAACTGACTTATATTAATTAACTTCAATAATTACAATTTTCCTTTATTGCTTTACCTTCCTTTTCACTTTTTCACTAGCCATCTAAAAGGGAAATGAACACAGACTTCATTACTATTCTGTTAATCTTTGCATACACACAACTAAAACTGCTACTTAGAACTAGAACTCTGAATTCACTTAACTATGTACTGCACTTTCTCTTTGAACATTTAACTCCTACAAATTGATATTATTCTATTCTGTTAATAAAATTCTACTTTAACATATGAATGAGATACTTTTATTCTTCCGACCTTCTGATGATTCTGATAATCTTAAGTTGTAAAGAGTTCAGTTATGTTTGACACAAAACCAATTTAGTAAACATTCAACCTTCTCCTTACTACAGTGCCTCCGCTAAATTGATGAAAAAACAGCATATTATGAAGAAAAATGCTCCCAAACTTAAAGAAAACAAACTTCTTTCCATTAAAATGTTTATTATTAAGAAGAGGAAGGATCAAAGTATTTTTCAATTATTTAAGAAATTTTTTAATACTTTCTAACATGTTCAAAATTTTTGTAAAAAATCTTGTTTTTATTTTCGTTAACGAGTAATCAAATTGTTATGAAAGTTTACAATGGAAAATGTAATATTACATAACTCAATGTGTTTGTCACCGGAAAAAAAAACTAATTTGGAAATTCTTGCAAAAATCAAATAATTGTCGTATTTTAATGAAACTTTTGGGACTACTTCACAAATGAATGAAATTATTTTTTTAAATCATTACTTTTAAAATATTTTGGTAAAAATATTTTATAGGCAAAATTGGTTTTATTAGCTAAACACAGGACTAATTGGGAAATGTAAATCATCTATTTTTTCTTTTTCCAATCCTTTGGCCTCCTTTTTCTGAAAATCTGCTCCCAATAATAAATTCAAAAATGTAATAAAACTATCTATTTAATTAGATAAGCTTTTAATTGCTTTAATAAATAATATAAATTAAGGACATTATAGTCTGAAGAAAATAATTTTTTTTTGATTAATGATAAATTTTAAAAGAATTGTTTTTATTTTATTTTTTAATTATAATAATTTATAGTTTCAAATATATCTTTAAAACATTTCAAAGACTTGTAGATGTTAAGTTATTAAGTGAACATTATATTTACTAATTGAAAAGTTTAATACAAATCATCAAGCCATTGTATTTTAAAATAATTTGTTTGTTTTTTTTGTGTGTGTATTTGTGTGTAGTCTGCAAATAAAAACTTAAGCCAGGGAAAATTTTTTTCAGTTGACAAACCCTTCTGGGACAGCATCTTGTAAGGGATTATGGAGTAAGTGATAAGAAGTGTGGTGTAGCATCTTTCTTTTTAAGCGGACTACAACTGCCATCATCATTACTACTATTCTAGCTACTCTGTCTTGAGACTGTTGTGGGTCACAGCATTTGTGAGAACATGTTTCTCATGTTTTGGACTATAAGTTCATTTGAACATATGTATTGAAAAATATTTTGATACATTCATCCTCTGGTCATGTAGCAATTTTTTTTTTTTATATACTGTCTGAATTTGTGATGAGGAGTCATTATTTACATGCAAACTGTTGTCCTCATCTTTGTTGTTGTTATCAACAGTTTCAGCCATTGTCCCCTCCAGCCTTCATCAGGTTTTTATCAAACCAAGCAGCTTGAGTCATTTTGAAGGGAGATTTCTCCACCTGTTTCCTTGAGAAATGAGAAATCCTAACTCAAGCTGCCAGGACATGCCTCATGTCTTCTGCAGCAAGGGTTAACTAGTTTTCCAACTTCAGATTGAAACCATTTATTTAATCTATAGGGCAGATTGTTCTCACACCACTGACCGTGCCTAGGGATATCCTGTCTAGTTTTTATTTAGTACTGTTTATTTATTGTTTACTTTATAGACAAAAAGAAAAACAAATGTTAAAATAAATTGTATTTTATTTAAATTACAAATAAATATAAATTTCAAGAACAGCACACTTTATTAAACATACACAACAAAGTGAAAAGGATATTTTGGCTGAATTTTAAGTAACATCAAAATCCAGTTTGGCAATCTTAATAACTTAAACTAGTTAAGACCTTGAAACAATTACAAGTACTGATTTTGTATTTGAATATTTTCACATCAACTTCTGAAATTAATTCCCATTCCACCCAGCCACCAGGTACAGAATCACTCACTTCTAAAATCCACACCATTAAATGTTACAATAATGGTAGAACAAAAAGCAATCCTATATTCAAAACATGGTACCACTTGTGTGACATGCATTGCTGCAAGTAGGTTGGTTGTACCAATATGTTTGCTATTACCACTTTTCTATTAGGCTCTGAAGGTGTCTGGTTTCTGAGGATCTGTTTCCCAAGAAGTACCTCACCATTTCACTCAAAGGAGTAGGTTCAGTGAGCACTGATAGCTGTGGCAATGTACTGCATGTACTTGCATAAAAGCTGACTTCATATATTTTGTGACTCCTGAAATTTTTGCATGAATTTGAACCCTTCCAGAAAAAAATGAAATTGCATGATTTTTAACAATAAAAAAAAGTAGGGAAGGGTGCTTTTTTTGTCAAAAGTTGCCCAGATCAATTAGTACAGCATATACTTGAGGATAGTGCAAATGTTCATGATCAGGGGTTTTTTTGTTTTTTTGTTTACTATCCTCAAGTATATGCTGTACTAACGGATCTGAGCAACTTTTGGCACAAGGCATACAAATTTGTGTGGATTCACTTTTTTAAAAAGGCCTTATGCCACAAGACAAATACTCAAAATGAGAGAATTAATTTCTTATTGATTGATGTACATCTTGACTACTGTAGTTTGCATTACTGAAAGACTATAAAAATAATTCACGTCTAGATTCAAGAAATTATGCAGTTTCTAAGATCAAGAAATCTAAAATGTAACAATTTAATACAATTGGACCAGATTATATATATATATATATATATATATATATATATATATATATATATATATATGAGATTTCAAATTAAAACAAATAAAACAACGCACTAATAATGTCAGGAACAATTTACATCTCTTTAAGATTATTTGACATCCACTCTTCTTAACATCACTTTGTGGAAAATGAGTCACTTTAGGTTTGATTGCCAATAGTAGACCTGAACAAAACACATGTAATTATGTATATATATATATTTTTTTTTTTTTTTCAGAGCTAAATAAAAATATACTTTTACTCTATTACATTATCAGAGTTTAGAAACATTTCTTTTTACTATCATGAAAAGTTTATACTTCTAACTCATGTCTTTCAGCTAAAAAATTTGATTTTTGAAATAATGTAAACTAGCTTGTAAAATTATAGATTTTATATATTAACATTTCCCTGCTCTAATTGTTATGAAATTGTTGCATGGCTGTGCTAGCCTGTTTGGTGGTGGGTGGGGAAATTGTCACTTACTGAAAATAAATGACTATAAAAATGCTGATTACAATTTCTCATTAGTGCTACTATTTTATTTTCAATCTGATGCAATGCAGACTAAGCTAAATGACGCCTCCCGATACACATTCTACCTATATATAAATATTTCTTGAATTCCATTAGTCCATCCATCACACACTTTAAGACAGCCATACATTGATCAATTAAAACCAAATTTTTGGGAGAAGTGCAAACAGGTAAGAGGGGTACAAATACTGTTGGTTTTACTAGGATGCATAACTTCATACAATAAATTTTCATTAATTTTTCTGGAAAAATTAAATCTTATTTAACATACAAAAATACTCTCACTATTTTAAAAACAATTTAATGATTAAAATACCAAATACTTATTCAATACGAATGCAATATTTTTTTTTTTTTTGTATATCTTTTCTTCATTTTTATATATACAAGAATTCAATTTCCAGTTTGCCTTGTTTTACAAGAACTATAAACAAATCACAAAGTCAAAATCTTCAAAAAATTGGAACTTTGCTCCAGAAAGAAATATTTATGCATGACCAGTTGAAATTTTGGTTTCAAAAATATTTACCATGAATTCCTTTAAAATTAGATTAAGGAAATTATTAAACTGCGAAGTAGGGTTTTTGTCAAAGTATTTTTTCCAAACAAATCAGCTTATTCAAATTTCATCAATTGATTTATGAAATTGAACAAAATGTACAATTTGTAAATCTTGACAAAAATCAAATAATTCATTGATGTATTACAAAAAAATTCTAGTATGATAAAATTACATTTCAAAACAAGTCATATTGTATGCTAATATGTTTTGAAATAGTACTAAGCACAAGTGAAGTTATGTCTTGGATAATGTGTGTGTGTGTGTGTGTGTATAAGTTTTGTAAAAGATCTAAATATGTGTTAAATGCACTTACAGTAAACATTTAAAAATTGGAAAAATGAATTCTTTTATTAATAACCAATTAATTACCTTTTTAGTGGCACTAGTAATCGAGTGAGGAAAGTTCTTTCTGTCAGTTGTTTTAAATATTAAATTGATATATAAGCAACATTTAATGATGGCTAAATAATCACAGTTTATTTTATTCTTATGGGCAGGTGATGAACTCTCAAAACAGATTTCCAGTTATGTTGAGACTGAAGTTTTAAATCTTTCATCAAAAGAACAATTAACGTTATTTGCTGAAAATTTATCAACTATTCAAGACTACAGACAAGCACAAGTAAGTGTGAAACGTTTTCCTTCTATTTTTGATTTTATGACACTTAGAATCTCTCTTTACAAACTAAAATATACAGAATTTTTTCTAGTATTAAGACTGAATGAGTTTTATCATAATTATTGATCATTGATATCTTGGTTATCTATCAAATGTTGCAGCATTTTTTTTGTTCATTTTATCTCCAATAGAGTAGTTATTTTAGTCCCTGGCAGCATATCATCAAATAGTACAAGAATCAATTGTACATATTTATATTTAACAGCAGGACACTATTTAGTGATAACATCATTCCTAGCTTTTATTACAGTATATTATTATAATTGTTGTAGTTTATTAGATGTTGATCTGTTGTGCCAAATTTATATATTAAACTTGGTGTTTCTAAAGGGAAAGATATAGTATTTAATATTATCTGATCTTTAGGTATCTGCTTGGAGTTCCTGAAATATATCTACAACCCACAGATAAGAGGTGACAGAAGGACCACTGTAATCTTTTTAGTTTGTTAGTTAGTCAGTTAAGTGCCATACGTGATACACGCTTGGGCGATCAGGTCTCGAAAGAGACATGACTGACCGGGCAGAAGATTATCCGGCAGTAGGTTGCCATTGCTTTCTGCCGTAGACTGGTTGCTGACCAAGGCTATAGAACCCAATCTGTCCTGCTATTTAACCCATAACTGGAAGGAAGAGGCGGATTAATACCTTTCCCAAGGGTATTTGCGCGTAAGTGAATACAATGGATTCAACTGGAATTCAAACTCGGCTCCCCGGTTTCTCGTTCCACTGTACCACAACGCACATCCTTAGTTTGTTAACACAAAAGAAAAAATATCTACCTACAAGCTACTTATACATAACATAGATGAAGAGTGTAAGAATTTCTTTTTATGAGAAGAAATCCGACTTCTTTTAAAAAGAAATTGTTATAAATGATGTTCTTGATAAAATGATTTTTGGTTGGTTACTTTTCTGTAGAAATTTTTCTTGGCTGCATGTTTGTGTGAGTGTGTGCATGGCAGTGTATAGAGTTGAATGAACAAAACCCAAGGCTCAAAATAACTGTTTAACTGATTTTGTTTGTGGTTGAAAAGAGAGTGAAAGTGTAGCATATTAGTATTTTAAAGGAAAACAGTTGGGTTTCCCAATTAACAAAGTTCTTGAGTAGATGTTTTGTAGAGAGATTTCTCCACTTGTTTTCACGGGGGTGTAAGGACTAGAAATCTGAGTGTGAAACTGCTAGGAGTGGTACAAGTCTACTGCGGCAAGAGTTGTGAGCCATCCTTTAGGCAGGTGTCTTGAAGAGAGATTTCTCCTCTTGTTCCCACGAGGAATGAGAAATCTCAAGTTAAGCTGCTAAGACATGCCTTGTGTCTTCTGCAACAAGAGTTGAGTGGCCCTTTGAACTGAGACTGTGAAGGTAGAGGCCGAGTGGAAGAAAGACTGAATAGGGCTCAGTCAGTATTTTTAAGGGTTTTGGCATTTTTGTACTCTGCTGATTTGTCTTGAGTAAAGTAAGGAAGCCCCTACATGCTACAATAACCAACAAATGAGATAGTTTCTCTTGAAAAACTTGCAAACCAATACAAAATAAAATGTAAAAATAACAATTGTAAACTTGAATTAAATTATAATCTTAGGATTAAAATTCATATAGCATTTTTATTTAAATGTAATATCAATGGATTTATTTAATTGATTTAAAAATTAGATAATGATGAACGGTTTCCTTAAAACATTTTCTTTTCTTGAGTGATTCCTTTATTTTTCTTAACAACATTAGTAAGTAGATTATTGATGCTCACCAGTAATGTAATTGTAAAAGAAAAAAATGTTCAATTTGTATCAATTAGAAATGTATTCATGATAGTAGCTCAAATCTTTTTGCAAAGAGAAATTTGAAGCTAAGATAATATTAAAATACACACAAAAAAATAACGCTATTTTTATTGAAAAAAATACTTGATCTTTCACTTAATGAATTGTCAATATTTTAGGTTCAACGTCTCGATGCCAATGTAATCAAACATTTTGCATCTTACGGACTAAAATGTAAAAATAAAAAGGTAAGAATTTTTGTATTGATTAAATGACGTTAACATTTTTATTTACTTAATCTCAATTTTTTAAGAAAAAGCATTTATTAATGAATGTTTAAAATATAAACAATTATAAACAAAATATAATTTCTTTCAATGTAACAATGCTTATTTAATAAGTTAATCAATTAACAATTGTCTATCTTTTATCTTGTTAATAAGTTTTTGTTTTAATTTATTAAAGTGTTCAAATATTTTTCTTTTCATTTCACTATTTTGACATTTATATAATGTCTCACTTTTCTATTGTCACTTACTGAGTGTCAGTTATTCTGATGTTCCTGAGTGAGTGTCTGCCTTTCATAATATTTTCACTTAAATTCTTTGTCTTAGATTTATAAAATCATATTCAAAACCAAATGACATGTATCATCTTGCTATGAGAGTGAAGATTTGAATTATAATTAATAATTACTGAATTTGTTGATGTCAAATGATTTCTTGAAACTTTTTCTACTATTGAAATTATTGCTCAGTTGTTCTTTTCTTTAGGGTTTTTTTTTTTGTTTTTCCTTTCAATCTCTTTTACATTTTTGAAAATATTTAATGAATTTAATTTTACATTTAATATTTCTCAAAAAGAACTGTAAAAGACAAAGCTATTTACCTGAGTCATTCCTTAATATTTTTGTTTTCTTCTAGAATGAGCTGAGGGCTTCATTTGGAGCACAACAACTTGAAGAAAGAAAAAAACAAGACCTCAACAAACTAATGCAGAAAAATCCATCCAGTCAATTTCAGATTGTATCCTCCAAGGCAATAAGAGATTTCTTTTTTGTTTTTATTTAAATAGATCTACTTACAATAGATTTGCTTCTTTTCACAGTGGCACTGATCAATTTATTTCACTTTTACTTTATAAGAATGTTCATTTTTCTTTTTTTATTTGGATAAATTTCATTCGGCTCTCTAACACTTGAATGTTGCTTTTATCAAAATAATAAGAAAATGTAATGTGCATGATAAGTCAACACACTTAGGATTGAATGAAAACTAATTTCCATTTTACAAATTTTATTTAAATTAGATTTAATCCATTCTTGTAACCTAAAATGTGTGTTCTTTTTAAAGATATTTTTTAAAGTTTTATTGACTCAGTCTTGTGTGAAGATTTAAAAAAGCTGAGTTTTAAAATTCTTGAAATTTGTCCTGATTAAAGAATTGATGTGTACATTAAATCATTTTTGTACAAACAGCAATTATAAATTATAAAAACTGATGTGCCATACAGTTTCAGTCTATTTTGTCAAGCAAAACAATGGCTGCTATAAGAGAGAAGTTAGTTTATTCTGCACCCCACCCCCTCATAAGAGAAGAATGCAAACTCTCAAGAGGCAAATATTGAGCAAGTTATTCCATTACCAATTTAAGAAGTAAAAATCATGTTACTAGAAGAGTGTATCTGTTGATCATCTTTCAAAAAGATTAAAAAAAAAAAAATGTAGGAAGGTTTCTTTAAATAGACGTGAAAAGTTCCTTCAAGATAAGAAAATATAATTTGTCATCAACACATCTGATGTAATATCATTGGTTTCTCACCTGAAAAGAAACTGCTTGTATGTGTGATTCTTCTATATGTTATGACCCTTCAGGATGTGAGTGATCATGGCCCTCCACAATTTCCTGTCTTTTGTAGCTCTTAATAAACTGTCATTGGAAATTAGTCTGATATAGCTTAAAGAAGTAAGGCACTGCCTATAAAAAAAGATAATCAGCAAATTTAATTCAGATTTACTCATATGGCTACATCCACTTTGTGATTTGAACAGTAGAGGATGCAGGTTCAAATTTCATTGAAAGCTAATTTCCAGTCTTTGTTTAACAGTTCTAAAATGCAAAAAACAATTTGAAGTATTGCAAAATAAAAATAAGAAAAAACACTAATAATGTTTATTATGTCTGTTACTATACGCAACAAAAATATGAAAAACATAAAAACAAAGTTAATGATAATGCTTCATTTAAGAAATTTACATGACAATACGTTACTTTCTCTTTATATTATCTTAGATATTAAATTTAAGCACGCATTTTTGTTTGCAATTTTCTGAACGATTTTGTTTGTTCTTTTTTTCCCTTCCCTAAATTAAATTTCTTAACTGCACAGTCAGAGGTTCGGCTATTTTCTTTTTCAGCATGGCATGTTGCAGTTTTGCCTGATACAACACATCTGCTTTTTCTCTTTTTTATTTTTTTAACTTTTAAGCTGTCATTACCTGTCAAAAAGAAAACCTATTTTTAACCAAGTATTTCATCAATATTTTCTTTTTGTCTCTCATTATTTGCATTTATACATTTCTTATTTGATTTTCTGTTTATTTTTAATGCAAAAAAAATCAGTTTTTATTTATTTTTGTTTTAAGACAAACATTTTCACTTTTCCTTTTAAATAAAATAATTGAACTGTTCATAAATTACTATAAATTTGCAAAATATTTTCTGTCTTAAATTCTGTTGTTTTATAGCAACCTACTCTCCCATGCTTAAGTTAGCTGAGAAGTCAGCCTCTTTTCTTTTCTTTTTTTTTCCCTCCCACCCACCAATTATATTCACTTATGATGACCCCTGCAACTTAAGTTTTTTAATGCTTCATGCTGACCCCTCAAATTGAAAGTGTTAGTGGTGCTAACTTATTTTAAAAGTACCAACCCCAAATAAGAATTTGCAAGAAATTTTTAATCCATTCTCTCAGTTCTTAGTACACCCACCATTCCTTGACTTAGAAAGGCATGGGAGAGTAAATGCTCTTTAAGGTAAAGGACGTCTTTTAAATAATTTCAGTTTGTTAGTTTATTTACTTTTATGGAGATCAAATGATTCTTAAATACAACATACAATTTCTTGACTCTTTCTCCACAAATAGAAAAACAAATTTACAGTTCTTAATATTTCTTTGCATCTACAAAAACAGGAATATTTAAATTGTTATGAGTATTTGTAATGTAATTTGTTTATAAAACTATTCATTAATAAATATTTATGAGGATTATTAATGTTTTAATATCAACTGTTGAATTTGGCCTCTACAAGCATGAATCTGTAAGTCTGATATAAGATATATGAATTCTGATCTGAAATTTTCACTGTATAATTCTGATCTGAAATTTTCACTGTATAATTATTGACTTGTGTGACTAATTGAGACGCATTAGATTAAATGCTCAGATAAAAATGAAAATTCTTGGAATGAAATTTGTAAAAAAAAAAAAAAATTTGAAAGCACCAGTGTTGATCTTTAATTTGAGGCATTTATTTTAAATGAATAATTCTGTAAAAATAGCAAAATTATTTAATGATTGTAATCACATTCCTTGAATTTTGAAAGTAAAAATATTCTTGATAGTAAATTGTTATGAAGCATTAGAGAAAAAGTAAAAACATCAGAATATTCAAGAAATAACATTTGTTATGAAATGTAAGTTTTGTATTTGGTAAATTTATATCAAAATATAATTAAAATGCTGATTTTTTTTTTTTTGATTTTTTTTTTTTTTATTATTGTATCCCTGAAGGCGAAATCTGAATTGGCTAAAGCTAGTGCAGATGCTTCTGTTGCCAGTAAAACATTAGAAAAAGAGATGGATGTTTTTGAGCTGCAAAAATTGACAGATATGAAGGTAAAGAATTTTATGTCTTTGTAAATTTGTTTCTCCTGAAAAGCACAGTTTATTTTCATGTTTAATCTTCGTATTGTAAATCATGGCTTATAATTTTATGCACAAATAAATTTAATTGAATTACGATGATTTCTACAATCCCCTAGTGGCTTCAATTACCTGTAGTTAAATCCTACTTCCAAGTAAAAAAAAAAAAAAACAACAAAATACGCAATTCACAAGTCTTATTTAATATTTGGTCCTGAAACACAAGAGTACTTCTAATATGCCAAATACTTTTGGCTTATTTGAATTGTTAAGATCATTACAAAGAGAAGTGAAAATCTTTAATTTAATAAGGAAAGAAAAAAATTGTATGCTGCAGTTGCTATAGTAACAAAAAAATCTATTCATCACATATAACTTTGATTACAGTATATTATCATAATTGTTCTATTTTATTATTATTTTAATTAAATTAGACACAATAAGAGATTAACTAAACTTTATCAAAGGTAGGTATGTATAGGAAAAAAAACGTGTGTACCTAAGTTCAGTACTATCCATTTTCAGGCATTTACTCAGGTTGTTGAAACAATATTCCCTGTGGATAAAAGTGTGACAATTGTATCCATTGAGCAATTCAATAGCTATTATGAAGGAGTTGTCGTTTGAAAAGGTTTAAAGTCTGAAGGTATTTCTTCTTGAGTATAATTTATCTGAAGTAAAATGAGATTTTTTTTTTGCTCATTTATAGAACTGCCCATAATGGTGAGCAAACATTTGCCCATTTAAATTTTTTTTTCACCACTTATTTTCACCACTTATTTTCATTTGAAGTTAAAAAAATCTAAATATTTTGATGTCTCTTACATTTTCTGCAAGAGTATCTTCAGTAAATCCTGGTCTATTTTTTTTTAATTCCCTCTTTTTATTTTTTCTAATCATTTCACTCCAAGCAAGGCAGTTTTACTGCCACTGTTGCACAGGGGGTTTCATAGAGGAAAATGATGAGAAAGAGGAGTTAGTTATAGGGGATGTCAGAAGAAGGGTAATAGATGGGTGAAAACACTGGTGTAATGGGGGGTGAAATGGATGGAGAAAGTAAATGTCTATTGACCTTACATTTAAATTCCTGGAGATTGTAGCTGTTGGGGAAGCAAGTATATGGAAGGGAATTCCACAGACGCAAAGTGCAAGGAAAGCTATTAAAGTAGAAATTGTGGTTACATTTTATCGGTTTCACTATAAAAGGGTGGGACCTAGTTGCTAGTCTAGTAGCTCATGTAAATTCATACATAGGGGACACCAGTGATCTAAGTTTATTGGAGCAGAAGTCATGGAAGCATTTGTAGAAGAGGCACAGGGAAGCCACGTCACTCCAGTGAGAGAGCAACTGCAGCTGAGCTGACAACTCAGTATCGATCATATTACAGATTCTCCGTTGGATTTTGTCAAGAGGTGAATAGCAGAGGCACTCAACCAGATGTGGCAACAGTATTCAATACACGGGCGTATGGTAGATTTATATAGGTGCAGGATGGATTCAGACGGAAAAAAACTTCCTGGCCCTGCACAGTGAGCCAACCTTCTTAGCAGCAAATTTAGCTATGGATTTGATATAGTCATTCCACTTGAGGTCCGCTGAGAATGTTAGGCTAAGGAGGCATAGTGTTTTGCTCTCAGGGAGGCTAGCCTGATCCATGCTTTAGGAGCGATTGTCTATGATAGTTAATAGATAGCAGCTTCGTTTTGGAATCAAAAAAATTTACAAATTATTTCTTACCCCAGTCCACCACAGATTAGAGGTCCTTCTCAAGCTCAGCAGTGAGGTTACCTTTGTCAAACTCAGCAGATTTTTGATCGAGCAGCTTCTTTTACTTACAGTAACCTCTACCCCCAACTCTTTACATCTTAATGGCTTTCATCACCTTGCTTGAGATTTTTAAAAAAAAAAAAAATCAACATGTGTCAAAAGTAATTTAACTTTTAAATCTTTTTTTTTTTTTTTTAAATGTTCTTCATATGGGACCTTTTTGAAGATTCTAGTTGTTCTAACAGTCTTTAAATGCCTGTGATTGGGTTGTGTTCTCTATCTTATTGATTATGATGCTTAAAAACACAGACAAATCATCACTCTTAAAATGCTTAAACTGGTTTAGGGTTAGAAAACATTTAATTTCTATTCCCCAATTTGTTATCAGTTTTGATGCCCAGTCTAAAAATAATGCCTGAAATATGTTTCTTCCATTATAAGATCTGAAATGAAAAGTACAACTAAAGAGTATTATGTTATGATATAATACTCTATAGTCATAGATATTTTTTTAAATGTGTACATGAATGAAATAATCTTTGGTGTAAAGGTTTGATTTTATTTTTTTTATTTTTTTTTTTTTAAATTTGCTTTTGATGCAGTTTTATATATACACTGATAAAAGCTAAGAAAAACTTCCAAAAATTTTATATTAAACTAGACAATTTTCTTTACCAAAATCTATCTGAAATATTCCTAAGTCTATCATTCATCCTAGCTTTGAATATTGCTGCCACTTCTGGTCTGATGTTCCTGATATGTTTAGAGATTCTTGATAAAATACCATTGCAGAGGCTTCTTTGTATCTCAGTTTGTCCCTTCCTCGCCTCTTTAATGTAGCTTTTCTCAATTTTTTCTATAAATACTTTCATGGTAATTGTTCTGATGAACTTTCCTCTAGGGTACCTAGACTTTATGAATTTTAAATACAGTACTAGATTTAAGAGCAAAGCCTCATCAGTTTACAGTTCAAATGGCTAGATGTAACTATTTTATGCTAATCATTTCTTCTATCGCACTTCTTACTTGTGGAACTCTCTTCTGGCTTCCCAGTCAACTTTGCATTTAAAATTTTAAAGTTTAAATGCAATCTGAACTGTTATCTTTAGTATTCTTAATTCCAGTTCTTTTGTTGTTCTCTCTCCTTAATAGCTTGTTTTCCCCTCATATTCTCTTAAATTCAGTAATCCCTTGTGTTTGAGTGACTTTATTGCCTTACTTAGAGTGAAATGTTTACAGAAGGAAACTTACTTTCAAATTTGTAGTTAGAGCAATTAAAATGAATAATGAAACATGATTAAAATATATTTTTCAATTTGGTTTACTACAAAGTAGCTACAAATGAAGTAAATGTCAGAGTTTGTCTAAGTAACTTGATGTGCTGTTAAATTTTTTTTTTTTTTGCAGAAACTGCTGATGAATTTTGTGAATATTGAAATGACATTTCACTGTAAAGCACTAGAGTTGTACACACAATGCTACCAAAACCTCTCGGAAATAAATGTTGATAAAGATCTTGAGGTATGAAATAAATTTTTATGCAAAATATTTACAAAAGGTTTAGAGAAACATGTTGGAAGGTTCCAGTCAAAATTAAAGTTTAAAAATAAAAATACATATATAAAGGGAAAAACTAATTGATAGCTATAATTATTGCAAGGTAACACTTCAGTTATACAGTGATTCTTTTGGACCATTTTGTCTTCTTCAGTTTTCCTCAGGCATTTTTCATTCATGGGAATAACATGGTTGTCATGTCCAATGTAGAGAATTGTTTCAGAACTGTTCAGCTGGTGTCTATTTCTGCACCACCTGGCAGTGATTGAACTCAGAACTCTAGTGATTTATTGTTAATGTCAGCAAAAATTGAAGAAAAACTAAATGTTACAATTGTGATAAGTTATTGAATTTCTAATGTATTGGATAAAAAGTTGACTGAATCTCAAAACTGGCATGCAATATTTTCTTCACAATGACTTTCTTGAAACTGTTCTGGTTATGCAGATGGTACAATGAATAGTGGCTCAGAATGAGAAATCAGAGCAGAGTTCAAATATCCTTGGGAAAGGCCTGAATCATCTTCTTCCCCCAGCTATGGGTTAAATTGTAGGACTTGTATCTCAAAGAATCGTTATTGCAGTATTCACCTACATAAAAACAGATTTTTGCAATCCAAAACACACTGTAAAAAAATAAATAAATAAAATCTTGAAACAGGTTGTGCGGGTAGCATAACTGTTATCAGCACACTGAGTTCAAATTTTAACAAATTTCCTAAAATAAGTCTTGGCAATTCACAGATATTAAAAGAAAAGAAATCTGGGGCACCTGGACATGGTATTTCAAAAGTTATTTACTTTTAATTACCTTTTAAATTTTCTACAAGCAACAATCATTTTTAGATTTTTTTATTTAAAAGTCTACATCTGTTACTTCGTAATGCATAACACGTTACATTTATCTGAAATCTTTGAGAAAAAAAATTGTCACCGCAATCACAACATTGCTTTCTACAAATGAGTCTTAAAATCACGTATTTATTTTATATTTTTTTAGGGATTTCGAAAACATATTCACCCCCCCAATGTCTGCATCTCGATTGGAAATAGCTCGTAAAATATCTGCTGGAAATATTACTCCTATGAAATCTATTATCAGCCCAAGTAACAGACAACCCAGTGTTATGGTGAATATAAATATGTATTTCAAATTTATTTGCTATTGCTTGTCTATTTTAGAAAACTCTGATGATAGCTTTTTAAATACTTTTGTTTAGTTTCTCTAAATTTTAAATGAACCTTTTGATAGAGTTTGTGAAACATTGGCTTGCCTCATGGTTGACACAGTTATGTATTTCTTTAATGATTCTAGTGGTTGATGTTAAAAGCAGCGTTTCTAATGCTCATTTTTTTGATTTCTGGAGTTCTGCCCTGAAGCAAACATCATGTTATGAATTCACCTCAGATGAATCTGTTTTAAAGGCAGCATATAAAGCATATTTTATCAAATTTGCTTCAAGTTTCTCTCTTGTGGGTAGATGGTAAATAGTATCCTCTACCCCATACAGGATGCAAACTAACAAACACCAGAATTAACTTTCTCAAATTTGAAAAATTTAGACAAGATAACTTCCGATTTGTTATTGTAATAAGAAACTTTTTCATATTGTTAACATATGACTGTACATTATGAAGCTGAAAAATAACTACTGGTTCCTTAGTTAGTGTTTAAGTGATTTGCATATGCATCAAGCTAACACATGCAAATATGTCTTACTATTTGTGCTAAAATAGCACATCAACAAGAAGAAAAAAAAAAAACTAGTCTTGTACTGGTTGCATATGTGCGTTGTGGTGCATTAGATATCGGCCGGAACAACAAATCGGGGAGCAGAGTTCAAATTCCAGCTGAATTCATTGCATTCACTTACGCGCAAATAGCCTTGGGAAAGGTATTAATCCGTCTATTCCTTCCAGTTGCCGACCAAGGCTATAGCCTTGGTCGGCAACCAGTCTACCGCAGAATAATGTTCTGCCCAGTCAGTCATGTCTCTTTCAAGACATGATCACCCAAGTGTGTATCACGTATGGCACTTAACTGACTGACTGAAGTCACTACTTGATTGCTTGCTTACATTATGGTTGTTAAAATAGCTTATATTATGATTGAAGCATTTACTGTCTACATATATTTACAAGAGAACATGTCTACAAATTGATGATGTTATGGTGACTGCTAAAAATATTTCTGCGTTTATTTTCTGAAATTGACAAGAAATTGTCATGTAATGAAGCAGTCATAAAACATCCTGAACTCAAAGCAAAATCAAATCCTTTTTTTTTTTTTTCTAGTTCACTATTAGACAATTTCTACTGTAATTAATTTTCCAACAGTTTTTTAAAGATGTAATTTCAACAAACATGGAACATTGTGCTTGCAAAACATTAAAGTATCAAAAGGGCAGTTTTTTCATTGACACTGCTATTATTTTAACTTCCTTCACCCTTGGGCAATATTTATCATTTTCAAGTGACAATTAAAACTGTAATAATACCTAAATATATAAAAGTTAATTTATAGATTTTTTTTTCTTTTAGTATTTGCAACAAAAAACATTAATCACCATTTACAACATTCTAAAAACTTGATACAATTATTTTAAAACCAATGCAATATTTATCATTTACCAATAAAAAATTTTTCATGTTTCTTTATAAGTTTTTAAACATTTGCTAAATTATCTGTGAATCAATTGTAAAGAAATCTTTTTTATAAAGCTTTAATCAATTGCCAATTGGTCAATGTTTTACCAACCATTTCAATAAACAGTATAACAGTGTTTGTTCTTGAGAATTGACAACAAAAATAATAAAGAAAATTTATAAATTCACTTTCATATGATCAGGTCTTATTACAATTCTAACCATCATTTTTTAAAACACATATTGCTGAGATGGAAAAATTGTCCTTTTTGTTTGGGCAGGCACAAAGATCCAAGTTTATAATAACTACAGAAATTAAGACAATTTTTCATGGTGTTTTTGTAGACCTACAATGAAGATGACGACGATGATGAGGAGGAGGATGATGAGGATGAATATGATGAAGGCAGCAGCAGTAATGACAGTGAAGATCTTTCTAGACCATCCGTTACCAGAAAAAGTAATGCAACCTCTAAATAGCTAAGTGAATCAAGTTATTTAGACGTTCAAATACTTGGTACATGAATTCAATTAGTAAAAGATTATATTTACATTTTTCCTAATTTTTTTTTTTCTTGACACTAAAGATGAAATGTCAATTTTGGAAAGAAAAACAAACCCCTTAATTATCACAATTCTAAGGAACACTTATCTACTGTGTTCAAATATAGTCAACTTAGAAAACATGAACTGTATTGTTTTATATAACATATATTGATTTCTCTTCTTTTACACCAATGATAATTGTCATATTCTTAAAGTTAGAATTCAAATCAATTGGTATAAAAGTAAACACAGTTCAGTTAAAATAGGAAGTCGATTGTGTGTGTGTGTGTGTGTTTTTAACGTCTTGAGAAAGACAGTTGGATGGTTTAAATTCAGTGTAGTCCTCCTAAGCTAACTGCCACCTAAAGCTATCATGCCCAGTCATTTAACTCCTGGCTAAGGGAGGGTAGAAAAAATAGATTCAGGATAGAAATTTATGTGCAAGTAAACAACTGATTAGAACCTGTGCTCATAACCCTTAGACTAACTGCACATTCATTAGGAAGAAATTCAGTTATTTAAAAATTAATCGTGAAAATTCATTAATGTTTTCTTTTTGCTATATTATAAAACCAGTTGAGATTTAAATCCACAATTTGTGTAAAACTTAGCTTTGTTGCCATTTTTTATGCTTATTACTGCAAACAAAAAAATTCAATCTTGTATTGACTGAATCAATTTGAAATTTAGGAAACTGTAAATTAAAACTCATAACAAAATAGAGCTTACCCTGTCTTTCATATACCATAGGCCAATATTCTTAAAGCAACAGTCCATCCTGCTGTTAAGCCCAAACTTTACCAGGGGAAAACAAATAGATAATTAAATCATTTTAACGCTCTGTTTTCTTCTAGTGTTAATTTTACTAATAATGAAAAAAAGAAAACAGAACATTAACTCTACTAATAATAAAAGAGTTTAAAACATTTTAAAGTTCAACAAAAGAAATGCTATTTACATCTTTGTTGTTGCTCTTATCACACCGGCTTGTCAATCTAGGGCATATTTATTTAATCTATGGAGATTAGATTGTTGTTCTTCCACTTACCATATCTAGGGATTCAACTCACAATTGCTGTTAAATTCACAAACCAATATTTTAATCTAGTAGGGGTTGCTGCTTCATTTTTTTTTTCTTAACATTACAATTTTCTATTCACTAAAGCAGAAAATTGTTGAAAATGGTAACAGCAATTTGTTGACTTTCAAATGCTTTGACAACCATAGGCAATCCAAAAGGATTGCTAGTTTTTCTCCAGGGCTACTTGGATATTTTTTTTATCAATGTCAATGCTCGCAGCTTTTGGATCAAGATCGACCAAACATTTAAAAATATGCTCTTTCACCAGTTACCATTCCACATCTTTGTTTTCGGGGAGGTCTCACAAATTGGAAGAGGCAGAGATATTGTTCTGTTCAACTTTTATAGAAAAACATTTCATCAAAATCTAACTAAATCAACAATCTCACGATAACATTAAAAACTCCACTTTTTTTGGCATTACAACAGAGGTTGAGAGGTTATTAAACAAAACTCAAGCTCAAGATTGCTACTACATTTTGGGTTATTCATAAGAAACTCAATCCAAGTTAGCATAAAAGAAAAAAAAAATAGCTCCACTGACTGCCAATCTAGTAACTCTGTATATATTTTAGCCATACTTAAATATTGAAGTGCAAATTTATAAACATAATTGGAGACAACATCATCAAATACTGACAAATGAAAATTACTTAAAAGCCAAAGATCATGGACAAATAATTTTACTTCATAAAAATATGAAATACATTTTCAATATAATCAGTTAAATAAAAAGAATTATTACAAGATACATTGTTTTTTAGGATAATGCAAATAAGAAATCTTGTTTCGAAACACTTTAAAAATATACTTGAAAATATTTTTAGTTATTTTTGTTACTTTACACACTTGAAAAGAATATATTTATATAAAAAAAATTATTTGTTCAAATGATTTACTTGATATATCTTATAGAATTGGTTATTCAACATCTATACAAATATACGAGATGTTTTGAAAATAAAATCACCTCAGATTTATTTATACTTGAAAGTTTTTCCTTTTGTTTATTGATTGTATGTTGAAACCACAATTAGGAAAAAAAAATGAATGCAAATTGATTGGACAGAGCACATAAGGAAAATAAACTCACAACACTTATACTTAAAAAAGAGCGGGATGAGATGGGTAAATACTTGCCATTTTATATTTAGCGTATACACGTTTGCAGTTGACAAAATCAAGAACAGAGTATCATAGGGTCTGTTGGGCACCATCTGTGAGGAAATAAAAGCACCATGGCACAATTCACTCCACCAGAAATTGTTAAATTGCATGCTGTACTGCTTGGCATTCATGCTGGAAACATCAATACAAACATTTCAGTGTTTGGGTGTCAATCCAAAGACAGTGCAAAGGATCTGGAAATAGTTGGATGAATTAAATAGTGATTATGAATGTATGGTATAGTTCTGACAAAAAAAAGTGAGAGTCTCAGACACAACAGGGAGACTTTTGAGAAGGGAGTGCTGTCCTGGATCAAGAGGGTGGCTGCTGGAAGAACCTATGTCTAACAACAGGACTGCATTATGTCTGTCCACCTAACTCCCAAGATTGCACCCCCTTGATTTGTGTGTGGGGCACAGTTGAGCAAGATACCAACAAAACTCCTTATAATACCAAAGATGAACTGAAGGCAAGGATTATGGCAGAATTCACCAACTTAAACAAGGAAACCATCCAGAAGAGTTGCAGGAGATTCTGAAGTCGGCTGAGGTTGAAGTCAATAGCAATTTTTATTGAATATATTTACTTTAGTATTTCAAGATATTTTTGTGTAATTTTGGTAAATATCTGTTAAAATGAGATGTCAGTGTTATTTTCATTTTGTATAATTTAGACAACAATTTATCCATCACATCCTGTATAATAAAGACAGAGGGCTGAGAAAATTTGACACTCATAGGACATAATAAGAACAAAAAGGGAAACCACAAGTAACCTAATGAGCTTGTGTAAATGGATGATATATATGAAATAATTTTAGATATAAAAAACAATATTAGGGAAATCGCATTTTGTAGTGGAAAAAGTTAACAAAAGAACAAAATGTGTCACAAATTATGTTGATACAACTGCACGTTATATTCAAAGGATATAGTTATTGTTTAAAAAAAAATTTCCTGTAAATGATTTTAAGTATGTTTCTTGAATGTGAATAAAACTTTTAAAATGAAAAAAAATTTCCCTATTTAGTGATTATTACAGGAATATTTTATAATACATGAAATAATGGTAGCGGAAAAGAGTACATGCACAAAATAACAAACCAATTGATTTACGACGCAAAATAACATTTATTAAAACTATTAACAAAAGGAAAGTTTAAAAATAGTTTTTGTCAGAAGTAAATTGTGTACACTGACATGTTTATGAATATATTTGAGTGTGACTGTGTTGATGGGTATCATGTGAAGTGTTCAGTTCTTTTAGCTTCAGCATGGAAAGTACACGCCACCAGCTCCAAAGAGGAAAACTCGGGAGCGAGAGAGAGAGTTACCTTAGGGTCCATGTGTTTTTATATTCGAGAACTGCTGATATTACATTTAAGAGCTGCTACTGATATTAAAGAGCAATACAGAACCCCCTTTCAACCAAGATAGTTGTACAACAATCTCAAGAGAATTTTATTAAATCTGGTAAGAAAATGGTTTCTTAGGTCATCTAATATGAAAACTGCTCTTTGAAATTATAAGTTGTCTTCTGCTTAGTGGTTTCTAAGGATTCATCAATATTTTCTAAATGTGCTGGTTTTAGTCGATTAGTGGAAATTCTCTCTTTATTATTAATTACAACTAAAATGTTTCTCTGAACATTTTACTACCTCAAAGTTTTCAGTAAGCTGGTTGAATTGTGTTTTACTAGTGCAAGGTTGCAGTATTTGAGTGGTTCTGGTACATGTTTGATTGTCCAGAAGATGTGGATATTACTTGAGACATCTTCAATCTCAACATATCTACAAATGAAGTAGGATCCAAAAGTTGTTCATTTGGTTTGATTATTAATTCTCCTGGTAGACATAAAAGTGTGACATATACAAATTTGGCTGCAGAACTCTGTGAATCAGATTTTACAGTTGCTCTTAGCCCAGAAAATATGAATGGAATATTCTGAAGCCAAAAAGTATAGTTCAGTGCAGTTTTCAGGGGATTCCTTCAGAAAAAGATGAAAATGTTCTATCATGTCATTATCTTCAAAATGGTAAGTGGTTGTACAAATTCTAGTTTTAGCAAGCAGGTACACCAAATTTGCTGACCCAACAAGTTATAAAACCCTGTGAAACTGATTGCACACTGGTAAGAAGAATTTTTCCAGCCAGCAGGTGAATCTATCAATGCAGGTGAGGAGGTAATAAGGTTCATGGAAAGGAGGGAATAGTCCAGTGATGTTATGGATATGATTAAATCAAGTGTTAGGAATGAGAAAAAAATCTTGGAACTGATTAAGTGTGTCTCACTACTTAAGCTTTTTGACATGGTACACAATGACATGTCCAATTTCTCATACCCTTGTTTATTCTGGCCCAGATATAATTTTTGCTAATTCACCTGCAAGCCGGTTTTATACATGGGTGAGATATTGAGTGCAGAGAATCAAATAGTTTTCTACTGAGTTTTTGGAATAAAAAGCCACAAATTTCCTGTAGAAATGTTGCACCAAATGGAATGTTTAATTTGTGCCAAATATATATATATATATATATATATATATATATATAGCCTTCATTTGTAATGAAGAATTATTATCCTCTAGAAGAGATTTTACTTTTTCATCTTTTTAGGAAGCTGTAATAGCTTCAAAATTGATGACTGGATTTATATTAATTGTAGAAATATTCCTTTAGAGTGTGTATGCTAAAATGTTTGCATAGCTTTTGATACATCAAATATGTAAATTAGCTGATGAAATCAAGTTGCCTAAGTTCCTGAGGAGAACAGTTACCCAATTTTGCCTTGATTGCTCTGATTAAAGGTTTGTGGTCTATGAGCACATGAAAAGACCTACCTTCTAAAGTGTCAAATGACAGTACACTACTCTTAACCCTCGTTCAAAAGTGCTGTACTGAGTAGCAGTTTCTAATAACATCTTTGAGAAAAAAAAGATACAAGTAACGATTCATCTGATGCATGTTGTTGCAAGACTGCTTCATTGGCAAAATTCGAGGCATTTACTGCCAAGGATAACTCTGCTTAATGATTGGGAAAAATCCGGTTACTAACATTAGCTAACTTTTCTTTTGCTAAATTAAATTGCTGAAAACTCTTCTTCAGAATTATTTATATCACAGTTCTTTTTCTTTTGTCCTTGAAGAACATTCTTCAATGGGGAAACTATTTCTGCCAAGTTAGGGATAAATTTCCTATAAAAACTCACTATGCTAAGGAATCGGCATAGATTTTTTTTACATTTTTTTTGAACCAGGAAACAGCAAATAGCTTTGATTCTTTCAGGTAATGATCTTATACCATTTTTATCAATCTTATAACCTAAAATGTCAACTTCAGACAATCCAAATTTACATGGGATTCACTACAACACCATATTTTTTAAATATTTCAAAAACCTCTTGTAAATGCCATTTTTTGTTCTAATCAAGAGCTGGCAATAAGGACATCATTGATGTAGCAGAAAACTGAATCTAGTCCTTGAAGAACTTGGTTCATAAATCTCTGGACTACAGAATGCAACCCAATCCTCTCAAATGGTAAACTTAAAAATTCATAAGGCCCAAATGGCGTTGTTATGACCATCTTTATGTCTGAGTGATCTACAGGTATTTGATAGTAAGCTTGAATGAAGTCAAATTTTGAAAAGATTTTAGTTCTATGTAGCTGGCTGGTAAAATCTTGAATATTAGCACTTCAGTAGGCACATTTATTTTATGGTAATAATGACAAGGTCTCCATGAGGTGACTTCTGTTTTAGTACCATTTGTAAAGGTGAAGACCACTCACTTTTTGAAGGATGAGTTGCTCTGAGATTTGCTAAGTGCTGGAATTCTTCTTTGGCAATCTTGGGTTTATCAGGGGCAAGTTGAATTGCAATTGACGCTGGTGTCGATCTAAGACATTAACTATTTTATCTTTATACTGCTCGTTGTCTTTCTCTTTTTTCCATTTATCAATTGTCTATATTTTATTTTTATTTCTCTCTTTGGGTTTTTTTTTTGGATGAGCGAGGAATTGTTTTTGTAGATTACTTACAAATGTCTATTCTAGACATGGGCATGTGAGCGTAACTATATATATATATATATATATATATAACTTCTGTTATCAGCTCCATCACACATCTTATTCATGGGTATTTGTCTCCCATTGCTGTTAAGGAAACCTGCAGCGTTCCTATAAATACGTGTTGTAAAACACAATCATCCAGAGTTTGTAAATAATGCAGGAGTTGAGATGGTTTTCTATCTCCCAATGCTTCAGTTTCCAATAATTGTTGCAGTCTCCTCCTCTCAGACAATGAAGATCAGAGTATTTACTTCTACTTTTATTTTGTCGTAGGGGTTGGTTTGTGGTGGGTTTATCACAAGATCCCATAGGCATGTGGCCGTTTCTTCAGATAATGCAGAAACTTCTCAAACAAATTTTTGTTTTTATGATGAAATATTTTTCAGCAGATAAACAGGTTCTAGACAGTTAAAAAACAATTCAGGGTCATTGTTGGAGAATACAGGTTTTTAAAGTCAGCGGCTAATTTAGATTCCTTCATTTTTTATTGTGTGTCAGTTTGTTGTCCTTTATAGCAATTTTACAAGTTTTGTAAAAAAATATAAATAAATGCATGTGCAGTATCAACAGGTTGTATGTAAAAATATTTTTATTCACCACTTAATTTTATGGAATATTATTTTAGAAAAAATATTCTGAGAAAAATTCTCAATGGAAAACAATTATCATGTCATAAGATTTAGAATAGAGTGGCGATATTGCTCATTTTGTAAAAATAAATTTCTTTCCTTATTTGTCTTAATAGATTATTTGCTATTTACCTCACACTGCCTTCTTTAAAAATAAAATAGGCCCACTCTGTGTTTGAATAGTAGTAATTAGGCCAGTAGGGTGTTGAGATAGGGGAAAAAATGGCAAAAATAAGATGGAGTCAGTTGAGGTTATAGTGTATATTTCACAACTTTCTAAGAAATTTTGTGAAGGAGAAAAAATATATTTTAATGTTATTAAGGGTCATTGTTAAAATATATATATATATAGATAATATTTTATTAATTCAATGTCAATTCTAGTGAAAGATTTTTGGTTTTCTCCAAAAATTACTAAGAGAAAATCCTGTGTGAAAAGATTTAAAAAATTAAAGAAAGGGAAATATATCTGTAGTTAGTGTAAGTAATAGTTACAGAAAATAGCACAAATTTATTTATTTTAAAGAAAAATCTGTTTAAATTAAAAACTGAAACTTTACTTCTGAAGTTTTAATACACTATTTTTTTTAAGAAAAAAATAATGCATTCTTTTTTTAGCATAAAAGCTTTTTTGTCATGGTCATCAGTTCAGTGATTAGCTACTTCAATTATTAAGTGTATAAGTTTTCTTACAGGATTATTTTTTAGTACATGAAATAATGGTAGTGAGAAAGAGTACATGCCCAAAATAACAAACCAATTGATTTGCAATACAAGATAACGTTTGTTAAATCAAAATTAACAAAAGGAAAATTTAAAACGAGAGTTTCTTTTGTTAGATGTAAAACACATGCACTACGAAACGTTCATAAATATGTTTGAACAGAACTTATTGTGTTAGTGTGTTTTTAGTGTGAAGTGGTCACAGTTTTTTTTCTTCAGCATGGAAAGTTCATGTCGCCATCTCATAAGCAGAAAACCCAGGAGAGGGTTAGCTTAGGGTTCATGTGTTTTTTATATTCAAGAGCTGCTGCTGATATTAAAGAACACTACACCTATCAATTAACCCTTAAATAGCAGGCATCATCAATTGATGATTTGAACTTTTTCTAATGATATATGGTCATTATTCATTCGTGATATTAGCAACTTATGGGGCCGCATCATTTCCTGAAGTATTTACCTGCAAAAACCTAAAAGAACAAACTAAAAACAGCAGTGCTGTGCCTGCATGCAAACTTCTTGTGAAAAAAGGCGGGAAAAGACAACTTGGTACAAAGAATGCACAACTCCATTTTGCGTGAGATGCTTTAAGGAATATCACGCTGGTCCTGAAATTTTATATTTTTAACAAACATTTGATTTATTTATTTTTAAAATGTAAAAAAATTTAAAATACTTTTTATACATAAGTAGAGTGAAAATGGATACAAAATCTACTCTTAATAAAATAGATAATAATTTTATTATTTTTTTACCTGTTTGGCATGTACATTTATGCAAGCCTTTTCCCACCATTTAAGAGTTAAAGAATGAACATAATATTTCATTTTGCTACATACAGGAAAGGATTTGGAGCAGTGGATATCAGCTTGGAATGAGAAACCAGCAGCACCAAGTTCGAATTCTAGTTGAATTCATTGCATTCACTTACGTGCAAATACCCTTGGGAAAGGTATTAATTCATCTCTTCTCCCTCCAGCTATGAGTTAAATAGTGGGACAGATTGGGTTCTATAGCATTGGTTGGCAATCAATCTACTGCAGAAAGTAATAACAAATTACTGTGGGAAAATATTTTGCTCAGTCAGTCATGTCTCTTTCAAGACATGATCACCCAATCATGTATCACGTATGGCACTTAACTCACTGAAAACTTGGCCCAAAGGAGGCAACCCACATAGTATTTTTTTTCTTTTTATATGCTTCATATAGTCTATTTAGAGATATCAAGAAAAACACTCAAAAAAAGAAAGCAAATTAAATCTCTTATCCTAATTGTCCTTCCCCTCATTAGTTAACATGACCATTACACCCTGTCAATAATGAACTATTTCATGCTTTAATCACATAGAAAGACAGGAAAAGACTACTTGGTTTCAGTGAAAAAAGGGAAGATAGAAGTGAAGAGAGAGCAAATAAGCTGATAAGAGATACTACACTTCAATCTCAGCCAAAAAGTTATGATATAAAACAGCAATAACAAACGAAGGAAACAGTTATGTAATACCCTAAAAACCAACTGCCATAAATAAAATAACATTGCCTGAATTTTTTTAAAATAATTATTAATAGAAATGTTCATAAGACAGGGCTGCCTAATAAATAATGGACTATTCTGTTTTGATTGTATAGAAAAACAAGACATATCAAAGAAAGAAAGGGAAAACAGAAGTGTTTAACTGCTGTTTCAATGAAATTGCCGAAGTTGCTAATGTCAAATCTTTTCATTTGTACCCACCTCATGAAATAACAACCAGTGTACATATTTATGATTGTTAAGCTTAAATATTTAACAATGTGAGAGGGAAATTTCCATTGTTGTAGAACTTGTCATGAGTTTTTTAAATCATTAACTGAAGAATTAGATTCATCAGAAAATTTGAATAGAAAACCGTGAAATTTTCACAGGTATTTCTAGTATTTCTAATTGTGGCATCAAACTAGAAATACACTTGATTACAAGACCATCTTTAATTAACTTCTCTCCATTTCTCAGTATTGTAATGAGTGTTTTAGAAAAAAAACATTTTAAATAATAAGCATTCATAATATGGTGGCAATAAAGAATTACCATAAAAAATACATAACTAAGAAATTACTTATTGTGTCAAAAATAATTATAATTAACATTAATTCACTCATTCTAAATCAACGAGAATCAACCCCACTTTTCTCCTCTACACACACACACACTTGACATTAAAACATGGACTGGTCAATAACACATGCATCAAAGAAAACTTCATTTCTTTTTCAGGCCATAATAGTAACATTTCTCTATGAGCATTGGATAAAAATTTGAAGAAAGAAAACCCACAGACAATTCTTGTATTATTTTTCCAACTAAATTACATCTAATATTAAAACAAAACAAAAAAAAACATACTTGAAAGACTGTATACCTTTTACTAATCATTTATCTTATTGTTGGATTCTAATCTATATTTGAGCTACATTTGACCCCAAACTCACAATTTTGCTCGGTATTGCTGTCTCATTTTTCCCCACACCAGATAATAAATAATACTAGTTTTGTTGTTTCTACATCTTAATGTTTCTCCTTTTTACAAAGTGTGTGTATGTTAGGCAGGGTTATAATTATTTACTTAGTTATAACTCCCTTGCAAGAAAGAGAAAAAGATGTCCATCTGAAAATAAAATATTCCAGAATCACATGTAAAAAAAAAAAAAAAAATTTCAAGGACAAGAAAACAGAAAAAGAAAATGTAAGACCAATAAAGATGAAATTAAGTTTGTCTCACTTCTGTCTCATAAATGTTAAACTTATATGTTTTTTGTATGCAAATATAACAACTATTATGGGATGGATTTAGTAAAATAAAAAATTAAATAGTTAAACAGAAAAAGTCAATCTCTAAAATGAAGAAAAATTGCTTTTAATTCAAGAATTATTTGGTAATGAAAACAATGTATTAATAAATATTAATGTGACAGTTAAAACTCAGTAGAGTTTTAACTGTCACATGTATGATACAAGACCATAGCTGTTGAGCACCCAGTGAAGACTGAACTCATTATGGTAGTAATAGCAAAAAAACAAAAAAAAAAAACTTACCACTGGTCTTCAGCAAGTTGTCTTTTTAGCCTGGTATGAAAGCATTAGTGTCTGATACTAAATGAACTCTCTACAGCATTTATGGTCTAAGAGTAAGGTTTTCTCTATTGTGCGGCACCTAAAGATTAATATGTCTTATGTGACAATAGAAAAGATATGTTGTTATATCAAAAGGATATAATTTAAAATAACAATGTTTCAATAAACAGTTTATCATTTTAAAGAAAATAATGAAATTAGACAAAAAATAAGAAAATAGAAAGAAAATAAGAATGGATGTCCCCCACACACACACATCCATGCTCTCACAAGGAAAAGCAATTTAAAAATTAAATACTTAAGCTGCATCTTAATTCCTATTGTTGGAGAATAAGAATAGAAAGATTGTTGTAAGCCTATTAAATTGGCATAAAAATTCTGGTATTTACTTGAGCTTGAAGATTGACTTCTGTCCCCAAAGGGAAGTGGATAATAAGCAGGAGGAATAACCAATTTATTCAATTGTTTTCTTCTTAATGTTCAGTTTATACAAATTACCATGACTTAAATGTAATTCTTAAAATAACATCACCCCAAGCAAGGTAATAAAGCCACTAAGACACAAAGGGTTATTGAGACTGAGAGAACATGAGGAAAAAAAAGCATTAAAGAGAAAGAACAATAAAAGGACAGGAATTAAGAAGCCAGAAGATAATGATTGATATTGCACTTTAACGTTTTTAAAGAGTGCTCTCCAAACAAGAAATGTAAGAAAAAACATTAGCATAGAATTTATTCATATTTAGCCATTTCAACTACAAAATTATGAGACCTAGCTCCCAATCTAGTACTGCACTTAAATTCATAAATTTTAGAAAGTCCGTTAGAACAATTATCATGAAAGTATTTAAAGAAAAGACACAAGGAAGCTACATTATGGTAGTGAGAAAGTGACTGAAGCCAAGATGCCAAGTTAGGACAAATAAAATTGCAGATTCTTCTTTGGATTTTATCTTAAATCACTAAATGCATAGTAGCAACATTCAATGAATAGACAAATAATAGAATGTTCAAAGATATTCAACCAGATCCACTTCCCAAAATTTGAACAAATGACTGTGTAGCTACAGGTGCTACAGATCAAGGAACACAAACAACTGGAATATAGGATATAATTTTACCATTATCTTTTGTGTAGACTAAGAGAATGCTCCAAAGAAAATAGTACATTTAAAATTGGGGGAGGGGAATTTCCTGTCATAAAAAACGGTCACAGTATTAAAAAAAGAAGAAGTAGTGGACAGCTATGATCTTACATATAGGAACAATAGAGAATATAGAGGAAAAGATATTGCTTATAAAAAACATAGGCTATTAACAGACTTGCAAAATATATATAAATCATTCTTAAAATTCATTCATTCTTGTGGCTAAGCTACAATTTTTTGTTTCATTGAATACAGACATTTATTTTTATAATAACCCTTTATAGTTCTCTATTCAGTTTCTTGATGTTAAGATGAAATTCGTGAAGGAAGGTGCCATACCAATAGCTTGAACAAAAAAACTGAAATTGAAATGTTATATCAAAATTTAGGAAAACTTGAAAAATTACAGCTAATTAAAACACATGCAGAAATTTATGATCTACTAAAACCAAGGCAATTAAACTGACACGAAAAGGGGAAAAACTCTTCCAAGCTCCTAACAAAAATTAAAAATCGCTGCCAAGAAACATAACCATAGTCATATAATGATAAAAAAAAATATCAGATAAAACCAATATCTTTGGTGCATTAATAACTCCGATTATAATTCAAAATTATATAAAATACTCGGAGACTACAAGCCAGGATACATGTGTAGAACTATAAAAATACATAAGCCTAACTTCACTCTTCGTCTCATTTAAAATCCCCACTTCTGATTTACCAATTAACCAAAATCATCAACTAACTCGTTACACCATACATTCCTTGTAAATGCAGAATTATAACACATGAACAAATACAAATCTTAAAAACACAAAAACCTAATAATTAAACCATAGCTTTATTTGATGTTAAAAGTTTATTTACCAATGTTCCACTTAGAGAAACAATTGATATGATTATAAAGAATATTTACAACAATCCATCCTTCCCTACCTCCACTAAAAATCAAACCTAATATCAAAAGAAAATTACTTTTGACTTGTACTACTGAGGTTCCCTTCTATGACTATCAAAATAATATCTACATACAATGTGATGGCATTTCCATGAGTTCAGTTCTGGGACCAACATTTAGTAACTTCTATATGGCTAACCTTGAAAATAAGATATTTAATACCACTAAAAAATTTTATCTTAGTTAAAATCATAGATGAAATACTTGAACTGCAAGAGAACATTGAAAAAAAAAAAAAAGTTCTTAACTTCACATATGAACTTAACAATAAAATCCCTTTTCTTGATGTATTGATACACTAATAATATATTACTTCTCATATAAAAAAAAACAACTAGTATAAACACATGCACTCTAAAGTATAAAAGTGAATACCCTATTACAAAAAAAAGATTAAATTAAAAATATTCATTAATAATGGCTTTTCTAATTACATCATTGATGATCAAATTAAACCAGTCATTAAAAATATTAACATAAATCAAAAAGAACACAATACTTCCTCAAATAACCATAAATATATCCACCTACTATACTGTAATCAAATGTATTCTAACTATAAACAAGATGAAAAAAAAAAACCCTAAAAATTAATGTTGGATAAAAAAAATCCAGCATAAAAATTGTTGTTGAGTATGACAACGGTCTGAACAATCTAAATAGCATAAAAAAGAGTTTAGCTTGTTGCCAAAATGTATAGCCAAGGTTTTCCACTCCGATAATGGTTGCTTTTACAAATATACAGATAAGGAAAATGGACAAATTGAACTAATACCAGTATTAATATTTAAGAGCAAAAATAATATGAAGAAATATTTCTAAGAATCAAAAAACTCATCTGAAATCACAAATATACCTTTTTTCTCTCTTTTTTATATTCTCTTTTTTTTTCTCTCTTTTTAGTTCTTTACTTTCTTTGCATGGAATGTCATTTAGCTACAACCTTTGACTTATTAAATTGCAATCTTCTGTTGCCAAGCGATGTTCATTTCTTCTTTACAGTTTTCAACAGCATAAGAGTTATCTTTCTGTTGTAAAAATTCAACATTGAGTTCACTGAATTGTTCACAGTTTTTCTGAACTGGAAAAATCATACGTCTTTATATTCAGTGATTAACAAAATTGGTAACTTACCATTGCTTCTTGGTTTGTGACTAGTCAATAGAATAAATGTTCATTTGTGGCATGGGATTGATGTGGACAAGTTGGACAAAATATTCAGCCTCATTTTGCAACCTTCAAATCTGTTGGTGACATGAAAAAGGAGCCATCATTCCTGAAGGTCTGCAATCCAACTTAACTCTTAATATATGCATGTTGGATACACTATTTGGTCTCTTCATTAAGCAATCTCCTAACTTGGTGATAACATGAGGAGGAGCCTTCATCTCTTGATTTAGCATATTTCTCCCATGCAATTCTTTGTATTGGGTCACATGACTCCACTATTTTTAGCCATCAGCTGTTCCTGTTTCCATGGGTAATTATTTAACTTTACATATATTAGCATAACTGTTGATTTTGTAAGGTTATCAGAGAGGGAGAAAGAGAGAGTCACTGTCACAGAGAAAAAAACAGAGTAATAGTTTATAGACAGTATGTACTTTGAATGGTATGTATGTGATGATGCAACAGTATATACAGGTAGTCTCTCTCTGCAAGGGATATGTTCCAAGATTCCCCACTACCCCCACAATGAAACTATAAACTGTTTTTTTATACCCTTATATATATATATATATATATATATATATATATATACACACACACACACACACACACAGTACTATGCGAAAGTATTAGGACAAGAACTATTTTATCTTTTATGAGGCATATTGACAGAAAATAAACAATTTAATTAAAGTAACTTTATTTGATTTACTCAACAAATGTTTTAACAAGAAAAAAATACTTGTTACAAAATAGATTTAATATTTATTATAATAGCCTTTTGCTTTGATCACAGCCTTCATTCTGTCAGGCATTGACATCACAAGCTTCTTCAATGTATCTAATGGTATCTCCTGCCAAGCAGCTTGTATTTGTTCCCAAAGTGTGTCTTGTGAAGTAACATTAAATTTATCAATTTTTTTATTCGAAATATCCCATAGATGTTCAATAGGATTGACATAAGGGCTTTGTGGGGGCCAATTCAAATTCTGAAGCCTTCCTTCCTCTTCTTTTTTAGTTAAATAATTCTTATAAAGGCTTGGCTTTTCACCGTGTATTTGAATTTCAGTGAGGTCTTTTAGGAAAATCACGCCTGTTCTAATACTTTTGCACACTACAGGTAATGTGCAAAAGTGTTAGGACATGGCTGATTTTAAACTTTATCTTGATGCCTCATAAAAGATAAAATAGTTCTTGTCCTAATACTTTTGCACAGTACTGTATATATATATATATATATATATATATATATATATATATATGAAAATATGATTTGTGGTACCACTATGAATAGACAAAATTATTATTATTATTATTATTACCACCCATGATAATGATAATTAAATAAAAATAAAAAACAGGCTAGCTAAATGGTTTTGCAACAGAGCTAAATCAAGGTGAATAAATAATTAATTAAGAACAGAGTGTAAGGTGGAGACAGAAAAAAAAATTTGTAAATGGTAAAGATTTGGAGGCCAAATATGTGTTACTTTTGTTTACACAGAGGCGGTTTTAGTGATAGAATATAGATGGCCTACAACACTTTGGGGTGGTAACTTGAGTGTGACAAACTTAGGATGAAAAATGTGTCAATACTAAAGTTAGCGTCACAATTATGGTCATTTATAAGGTGTTCCGCAATAGTAAACCCGTATGTATTGGTCAGCCTCTCTGACAAAGAATAGTTCAAATTAGGGATTTTTGTAGGTATATGTTGGGTAATTCTCCTTATGTAGTGCAATCCACAACTATATTTAAACATATAAATTAAAGTATTATTGTGATGTAGAGGGAGAACATCTTTCCTTATGGAAGAAAAGGCAGATTTAGCAAAAAAAACAAAAAAACAAGATGAGTATTAGCCACAAAGTAACAATGACAAACTGCAATGGATATACACTTGGCAAATTTATCACTAATAGAACCCAACCAATGGAGACACAGATATACAGGACATTTTTGCACAGTAGCTGGTGTAACTTTCTTGAACTCCAATACCTTATTCCTAATTACCCATTGGACAACGTCCAATGGATAAGCATTATTACAGAGAGTAGTAGTAATAAACCTGAGTTCCTCATCCAACTTTATTTTAAAGCAAATCTTCAAGGCCCTATGAGTAACAGTGTTAAATTAATTTTACATTTTTGGGGACAAAAATAATTCCTCCTGGTATATAAATCAGTAAATGTTATAACATTTATAACATGTTATAACATGTATTGTCAGAAAACCAGAAGGCGATTTGCTCACTAAAACATCAAAGAAAGGAAGGAAAGAATTAGTCTCTTTCTCTTGTGTAAATTTTAAAGTTGAAGGCATTTTATTAAGGGGAAAAAAGGAAATGGTTTGCTTCAATTTCGTCATTAAATAGACAAAAAGTGTTATCTACATAATGGAAACATGCATCAGGCTTGTTAGATTCAGATAATACACTCTCATGAAATCCATCAAAGATATTTTCTAAAATGGGTCCTAAAGGAGAATCCATGGAAACCTCATCAATTTGTCTATACATGATGCCATCAAAACTAAATTCAACGGACATCATAGCAAATTATATCAATTCAACAAATATCTCCTCAGGAATAACAGTTATTCCTGAGGAGATATTTGTTGAATTGACTACGGCATAAGGCACATATATCAATAGTTTCAGCTGAAGGAACACAGGTAAAAAGACTAGAAATATCATAAAAACACATAAATTTGCTGGTTAATGGATAACACTGTACGAAATCAGTAAAATCAAATGAATCTTTAATACCGAATTTGTTATACCATATACTGTAATATGGTCATAAGCCATTTAGCCACACGATGTTGGAAAGACCCAATCATAGATAAAATAGGTCTCAATGGAATGCCAACCTTGTGTGTTTTGGGCAAACCATAGAGAGAGGGACAAATAGAGCTTGTGGATCTAATTTCGTTAAAAATTTCAGTGGGTAAAACCCTACTTTTAACCGATTTAAGTCAGTATTTTTGGAATTTGGCCTCAATAGACTTTGTAGAGTCATATTTATCTACTGGGCCAAACAAATTTAGAAGTATCTTCAAGAATAGTCATCAATCATATTGTGAACATAATCTTGATAATCAAGAATGATGACACTTGAGCCTTTATCCAGTTTCATAATAACTTTTTTTTTTTTAATCTTATCACCCCAAGCAAGGCGGTAATGCCACTGATGTGCAGGGGGCTACATAAGAGTGAAAAGATTGGAAAAGAGAAAACCGGAAATTACATCCTAAACAGAGAACAAGGGATGAACCTCTACACCTGTTCAATAGACGTGGGTGGAGTGTGAACCGGGCGATAGTTTAGTCTATCTTCTCCAATTAAAAAAAAAAGAAAAGAAAAAGGAGTGACAAGATTGGAAAAAAGAAAACTGGAAACCACAACACCAAAGTGAATTAATAACTTTATATTGCTTTCTGTTCCACTTTGAGTCATTAAAGGAAATAGGAGTACCTGCATAGGAATGTGCAATATCATTTAATTTAGCCTTTAGGTCATTAACTTTGCTGGCTGAATCAGGTTGAAGTCTGGCTAACTGGGAAAACAAAACTTCAAACTCTGAATAAATCCTCTCTCATTTAATATGCGAGAGGGGTAAACAAAAATAGATAACTCTGCCATAGTCAGCCGAGTTGAGGAAAGATTCAAGACATTCTGACCAACACTAGGATCAACAGAACAACCAAATTTCTTATAAATTAAGTGCTGCAATTTATCATGATGTTTCAACACAAGTCAATAACGACTGCATTTGTGAATCAAGGCAACATAATGTAAGAAATGAATCCTATCAAAATAAGAAATTAAACTGACAGAATTACTCCATAATTGACAATATTTCTTCAACTTGGTAAGACTATAGGAGACCTTAGAGACGAAATTGACTGATGTTATATTCAACACCCCCAACTCCACAGTTTTATAGACGAACCATTTTGTAATCATTCAGAGGTTTCGGCAATTGACTGCAAATTTTCTTGTTTTCATTATTTTCATACTAAGTTAAAAATAATTTATAATTTTTTTATGGTAAATAATATTGCATTGTATTTGGTTCACATATTTTTATAATCTTGTAAATAAACATTACTGAGGGAGTCAAAAGTGTATACAGTAATAGCAGGGCTCAAGAGATTAATCATTCTTTTGACATACCCTTTTCTTTTTTGCAGGAACAAAGGTTAAACATTGCACAAATAACTTACACTCCAATACAAAATAAATATAAACATTAAATTTGGAAACAGTTTCATTAATTCGGTAAAAAGGTAAATTGTGTTTTTTTTTTTGTGGGGGGGGGGGTTAAATGTGTATAATCGATATGCTTTGTGGTATAATGGATATCAGCTTGGAATGAGAAATCTGAGATCAGAGTTCAAAATCCAGTTGAATTCATTGCATTCACTTATGCACAAAATAACCTTGGGAAAGGTAGTCACCCATCTCTTCTCCCTCTAGCTATGGGATGCATAGCAGGACAGATTGAATTCTATAGCCTTGGTTGGCAACCAGTCTACCACAGAAAGAAACAGCAATTTACTGCAGGAAAATCTTCTGCCTAGTCAGTCATGGATCAGAAGAAACATGATCACCCAAGTGTGTATCATGTATGGCACTTAAATGACTGATAATCAATGCATGGATTTTCTCTGAAAAAGTATTTTTGCAAATGAATCTATCTCAAAAGGAATGATCATAAGCAATTAGGCGCATTTATTTAGTCTCTCTCATTTTTACTTATTTAAAAAAATGTTAAAGAAAAAGATAATAATAATCAAAAATGTAACTTTTGCTGTCTTTTTCTTTGAGTATAATTTTTGTTCTGATTACATACATACAACTACTATTGTCATCACCAACAAGTGAATTGTGACTGTATTTGAACATTTGATCTGGAAGTTAGCAGGCAAGTGATATATACATTACACCAGTGTTCTGTTATTTGAACAGTTTGGTAAAATTAACTTGCAAATACTGAATTAGGAAGAGCACACAGATACTACACTGATCCTAACTAGAAGTGCTCATCCATACATAAATAATCCCAACATTTTTTCTTTTACTATGTTAGTTATGAAAGAATGAGTGAGTAAAAAAAAAAAAAAAGTTTTATCTCACTCCATCTAATTCCACTGAAACTGTTTAATATGATAGTTTATATCTAAGTGAGATCAATTTACATATAATTAATTCATAATTATAACAAGAAATTTAATTAATATCAAAAGAAATTAATAAGATGAGAAAGTATATATTTGAAAGTGAAACAATCTCCACAATAGAGAATTATCATTTATACAACCAAACACACAAGAAATTGGAGGATTTTTTTTTACCAAAAATATATCCAAGATAAATGAAAAATACTTTGCAGTATTGTTAGAAAATCTTGCTACAGAGCTTTCATGAAATCAATAATTGAGTTTTCATAGTCAAAACAATGAAAGAAAAAAGATATTCAACTTTTAATTCTAAAAGTGTACAAAATTATATACTTAATATTTTAACATTATTGAATAAGACAAAAATACCTAGAATACAGGGTATAGCAGAAATACCTTCCACATAATGGTTAAACATTAGCTAGATCAGTGGTTTTTAAATGGTTTTTTTTTCCTTTGGGCTACATTTTTGGAATGTAAATTTGCTCATGCTTCACCAAATTTCATGTGATAAAAAGTACATTTAAAAATAAATAAAAAGTCAATAACTACAGATTCGAAGTCAGAACATTATCAATGATAACTCTCCCGCAATTTGCAGATCCTAATCAATGTATTCTCACTACTTCATATAATCCAAAAATATCTCTGATAAAAATAATTCAATAATTACTTTTTAACTATTTATACTGGGAATCATGCATGCAATTACAAGCAATCCATAATATATTAAACTTTGAAATCATGTTTATAGCGTAGAAATTTTAAAAAACTGTCTCTAAATCTTTGTCTTTCAATCATTCCACTTCACCTGTTATCTTCTTTTGCCACACAGCTCGAGAAACCACTGAGCTAGATGAAGACACATTATCTTATGTGGGAGGTATTTCTGCAATACCTTGTGTACCACGTATTTTGTTTTCTTAAATTTTGAATGCAGCCTTCTTCAGTATAACCCAATGACCAACTATTTGCAATTTTTGACTTGGATGTTTAATTTTAATTTCGATAGGTTTTCATTACATCTGTAGCGATAGCAATGAATACATTGCTAAATAATCCCCAACCCTTATTACTAAAGTATGCTGTATCCTGGAACCAAAATAAAAAGGAGATGGCAAAACTTTTCCGTTTTTGTAGTTTAAGAACTACTGCCTACCATCTTCAGGCTAACAGTTGAATGGTCACACAAAACCATTAAGACTGCAATTATGGCAAGAAAAGAGTCAGCCTCACCAGGTATTTATAGTATGCCTAACTCTACAAATACCACACCCTTTTACATTGTTACTGATACACAAATATTAATACCACAATTGATCATAGATGGTACAAATGATACAGATACTACCCAGAATTCCACAGCTAGATTTAAATAAAGAAAATATCAAATTGTTGTCAATTGGAGAAACAAATATATATATATATATATATATATATATATATATATATATATAGACGTCCAGTTCGTAAACTGGTGAAAATAATCCAACAAGATTAACTTAATATAAAATATTAAGTGTTATATCTATATAGAGAGCTCAATGGATGTTATCCAGAGCAATATGATATTTATAAAGGAAAACTCAGCACTTCATTTAAATTGGTTATAAATTATAATTCATTTCAATGAGCTTAATTACCTCATTTCATCAGACCACACAATATTCCTTCCATTTGGTACAAAACATTTTGCCAGAATAAGCATGCTTCTTACAAATCTAAGTTGAGCTCTCCCAGGAATATCTACTCCCTGGAAAACTTTTTTTACGCATGGATATTACCTCACAAATGGATAAATTTTCTCTGGAATATTCACTTAAAAATATCCCCTACCCTTCTTTGCATTCTTTTACCCGATCCCTTACAGAGAAAATTATTGATTTCTTAAAGAGGCTAAGATGAAAACCCCACTTCTACTTAAACCCCTCTGATAAACCCAATGACACAAATGAATATTACCACCTGATGAAGAATCTAAAATTATATTAGCATATAGGACATCTATATTGTCCAACAATAATTCTACTTGGATAAAGAGCCAAGGTGATAATTTTGGATTCTGCCCAAATCACAGATTTAATAGGAATCTATATCCTAAACACCCTTAGTAGGATAGTGAACTCCAAACAAATAGATCTATACAGATATGACAGACTCATCATTATCCCCAACAGTAATGGTCCACTATCATCTCGGGTAAAAAAGAAAGTAATTAGGGCCTTTAAATGGCTCGGATTTAAAATAGAGATTTCCTCTAATTTAAAAATAGTCACCTTCCCAGATATTACCTTAAATTTGGCAAACAACACATTTAAACCATACCAAAAAAATAATGAAACCCTAACCTACATAAACGTCCACTCCAACCACCACCAACAAATTATTAAACAAATCCCTACAATCGTAAACACTAGCATCAACAAACTATCATCAAATAACATAATCTTTAATGAAAATAAGACACATTACAACATCGCTTTAAAAAAAAAGTGGCTACAAACAGAAATTACATTACTTACAACCCCCCAAAAGTACCAAAACTAAAGAACCTAGAAGTAGAAAAAGAAAAGTGATATGATTTAACCCCGCTTTCTGTAAGCTATCTAATATTCATATCGGGCAATACTTTCTGAAATTAGCTGATAAAGCACTTTAAGCAAAACAACTCACTAAGGAAAATCTGCAATAGAAAGACATTAAAAATTAGTTATTCCTGCACTAGCAATATTAATAGTATCATCAATTCCCATAATAATATACTAAAGTAATTTTATAACAATAAAAAGACAGATAGTACAACCCTCTGTAACTGTAGAGTAAGAAATAAATGCGCAGTTGGAGGTATATGTAGATCCAAAGAGGTAATATACCAAGCAACCATCTATCCTAGTGTAGACAATAGCAGGAAAAAACATATATAGGAATTTCTGCCAGACCATGGAAACAATGCCTATATAATCACACTCAATCATTTTCTGAACCCCCCACCTAAAACATCAAACTGCTCTCTCTAAATATTTCTGGGAATTGAAAGACAAAAGTCTTTCCCTTCAGATTGAATGGAAGATTATAGGAAAATCTCAAACCCCCAATAGTTTTAGAAGCAGATGCAATTTATGCTTAGACAAAAAGATTAGAATTATCAAATTCAGAGAATCTAGCCAATTATTAAATCAGGGAAATGAAATAATTTTCAAATACCGTCATAAAAATAAATTTAAACTGTCTAACACATAAAATCTTAAAATCACCCTGTTCCGACACACTTGCCAGCTCTCTCACATTTGTGTGGATCATTCGTTGGAGGATTTTACAGACCAAAGAAGTGAAGAGAAGGACCCACCATACAATGGATTGACACAATGACTTTATATTATTGGTGTACGAAGTTCTAAAAGAAATATCCTATCATGAAGTATGTAATTGGAAATGAGTTCACTATAATGACTTCGACATAAACATTTCATGTGTATAATGGAGTACCTAAGTGTAAGGTGAGATATGAATATTTCACATGAATAATGGGGCACCTAAGTGTAAGGTTAGAGATGTTTCTCATATATATATATGAGTGCACCTAATTTTGTGCATGCTTCTATAGAATTTTGTGCATGTTTATATATATTATTGTATGTATTATTGTGTGTATAAGGGGGGCACCCAAGTATAAGTGTATTTCATGTATAAGAATGGACCTAATTATGTGTGTTTTTCCGTCATGTGAGAACACCTGATTATATGTGGGTTGCGTTAATCTTGGGTGCAATCAATTGTGCATTCTTGAACTGATTATACCTTCATGTACTGATCATTCTACCCATATGTGTACAAGTTAGTATCAACAATCCGAATGAGGTATGCCAGTATATATGGATATATATGTGTAATGTTTATTAAGATGTATGAAAAGAAAATTAGACCACCTTGTTTGGGAGTTAAGTGTACACAGACGTACATTATCTTTATGCATAGGGGTATATAAAAAGTTGCTAGTGTACTTATATAATTATATTTATATTTGTATGCGGATGTGTATACATGTATGCGTGGATCCGCTCCTCATAGATTTGCGAGTGTGTGAATATGTATGGATATGTATGTGGATATAAAGAGATAAATGTAGGTATGAAGAACACATTTATGAGCATGTATATGTATGGATGTGAGGATGTATGGAAATATGAAAATATAGGCATAATTTGGGAGTATATGTGAGAATTACTAGCATAATTATATATATATATATATATATATATATATATATATATATATAAAACACTATTTATACGCGCGGAAATCCTGTCTTTATGAAATGTATATGTGTGAGTGTACAAACGCAAGGATCCGTATGTAGACACGAAAAAGTGTAGGTCGGTAAGTATGTATAAGCATAAACAAAGTCACATTTGTAAGTATATGTGGGAATGTACGCATATGCATATAGGTCAATATAAATAGGTGGGTTAGTTTATGGGGTCCCACAAACACATGTATCCATGGAATTAGAAGTTTCTTCAGAGGCCAACCCCTTCACGACTGGTCTGAACACTCCCTGCCAATCTGACGCCAATGCCTAAGTCCTGACTCTTTTCCTTTTTCTCTTTGCCTTATTTTTATTTATATATTTTTTTATCCTTCTCTTTAGTTAAAGAAAATGCTTATTCCGGCAAAATTTTTTGTACCAAATGGAAGGAATATTGTGTGGTCTGATGAAATGAGCTAATTAAGCTCATTGAAATGAATTATAATTTATAACCAATTTAAATGACATGTTGAGATTTTCTTATATATATATATATATATATATATATATATATATGCACACACACACACAACTACCAACATAGAATAAATAGCCCTACTCTAAAGACAACTTCATCTGGTAGAGCTCTTCTGGAAGAAGTATATTTTTACTACTGAATGACTTTGCATTCTGGGGGTGGGGATTGTGTAGTGATAGTAAGAAATGACTAGATAATTTACTAAGAGGTGGGGAGGTGATTATGTAATAGCCTGCAACCGAAATAAAAGAAAAATGAAAAGTTATGCAATAAAAAATACCATTTTCATCTGTATTTTAAAAGTAATTAATAAAGAAAGATGAAATTAGATTATAAAACAACAAGTGATCGTGCAGGCTCCTCAAAAGTAGCTATAATGAAGTATACAGAGTTTGTGTCGTTTTTGATGATTCTGAGAGTAATTAGCAATAAGAGCCTTATCATATTGCCCAAGAAGACCTAAGTCTGGGTGCCAATCTCTGATCAAGGGGTTGGCTATATGTTCCTACATGGAAGCTTCCTGGAACATAACCTTAAATTCGACAAAAGAAGGGTCGCCCACTGTCCTCATCTTTATAATCTTCGCTTTTTACTATCTCTTATATTTATATCGCATACTCCCTTTACTAAGCCTCGATCTTCACTGGCACCCGAGTATTGTGTTGAGTGAACTTTAGCTTAATGAAAAAGAAAAAGTTTTATATTTTTCCAAAAGGTGAGATTTGTTAGAAATCCTATGTAACTTACCTTAGTTCTGGTCTAGTATTTTCAAATGGGATTAAGGTAAGTGACCAGAGTGGGCTACATGGACTTGAAAATTCTGGCCAATAAGAAATGCTTTTATTGCTCACATGGTATGTTTCAACTCATGATCATATTGAAAAATAGATCTCCAAAGAGATTCTCTATTCTCAGCAACAAGGTGCTCTGAAAGTATTGGTCCATTTTACACTTGCCACTTTTGTAGATACAAAGTTCTTTACATGCTGCATCGCACTGACACATTGCAAGAATTCTGAAGTCATCAAAAGCATTCAAATTCAACAAAAAAAGTAACATTAAACAAAACTACTTCCACAACTGCAGATGTGCATTGTGGTAGTGGATATCAGCTCGGAACGAGAAACCAGGGAGCCGAGTTCAAATTCCAGTTGAATCCATTGCATTCACTTACACACAAATACCCTTGGGAAAGGTATTAATCCGTCTCTTCCCTCCAGTTATGGGTTAAATAGCAGGAGAAATTGGGTTCTATAGCCTTGGTCGTCAACCAGTCTACCGCAGAAAGCAATGGCAACCTATTGCAGGATAATCTTCTGCCCAGTCAGTTATGTCTCGAAAAAGACATGATCGCTCAAGCGTGTTTCACGTATGGCACTTAACTGACTGACTGACTGACTTCCAGTTCAACCATTTTACAGTATCTTTCTTTGGTTCAATGGGCAGTTTCTTCCTGTTAGACAATTTGTAATAATTATATCATCAGAAAAATGAGCAGGCATTAACAAGCTGGCCAAAAATGATGGCCCCATGTCTCTGCACATTTCATTGGGCTGTAAAACTTGCCTCAACTGAAACACAAGGAAATCTGACATCACTGTCATGACACAATAGCCATAAATATTGTGTGTGTATAAATAATGACAAAAGTATATTTGTTTTTTACTGGTGCATTTAATCGTCTGATGAACTTTATAATGGCAAATGTAAGAATCTTTTTATAAATACATATTGAAAAATATCAGGTCTTCAATTTTTTTAAATTAAAGAACACTCATATTCAGGCTGTGAAAATTAAGAAATTATAAGTGATGTCAATAATTTTAAAATATTGTTTCCTTTTTATTTAATTTTTTCATGACAATCTAATCTAAACTTATTTATAAATGGAACTGTGTGTGTGTCCATTACCTATAGACTCAGAAACAGCTGAACCAATTTTCTTGAAAATTTACACAGCTGTCCTATAAGCGTCTGCGAGTGTTCTTAGCTAGGTTTTGTGTCGAGGTACCCCAGATAAATATCGAAAATCAATGATCAAAAAAATCGAGTTATAGAAGGAATAGTCCAATTTTAATCAACTCGTAGACAAAGACATAAGAAACGATATTCAGTTGTTTCAAGGTTGCAGTTCTTACAATAGTACAGAAAATCAATAATATATATATATATATATATATATATATATAGGATGTGCATTGTGGTACAGTGGATATCAGCTGGGAACGAGAAATTGGGGAGCCGAGTTCGAATTCCAGTTGAATTCATTGCATTCACTTACGCGCAAATACCCTTGGGAAAGGTATTAATCCGTCTCTTCCTTCCAGTTATGGGTTAAATAACAGCACAGACTGGGTTCTATAGCCTTGGCTGGCAACTAGTCTACCGCAGAAAGCAATGGCAACCTACTGCCAGATAATCTTCTGCTCAGTCAGTCATGTCTCTTTTGAGACATGATCGCCCAAGCGTGTTTCACGTATGGTACTTAACTGATATATATATATATATATATATATATATATAAAAGGCAAAATGTTTTTGTGTGTGTGTGTGTGTGTGTGTGTGTTTATCTGCCTGTATGTTTGTATTTTTTTTCAGCCCTTTTATTTTAGTTTTTGCTTCGGGTTTGGCTCTCAGTAGGTATAATTGTAGTTCTTAGTCTCAGCCATGATACCATTTCCCCAGAGGACTTATTTAGCCTTCAAACTTCAGTTTACAACGAAAAGAACTTATTTGATATCAATACCAGGAAATCAAAATTTGACTTACATCCATTCATTTTTCTTTCAGTCTATGATTTCGATTTAACTGGAAACAACTATTGCTTTTTAGTCTTTCGTGCCAATGTCCAAAGAATCTGAGCTCCAGGCCCATGGATTAGTTTTAAAGCTTTCATTACACCTGAGCAACACCGGGCTATACTGCCAGTCTTCATATATCTGTAAATAAAAATTTAAACATCAATAATTCATATATATTTACACTATGATGATCAATCCTAGAGTTGGATAATAAAATTTCACATCTTCAAGATATTCTAATTATTCCAATCTAATAAAAACAGATAAGCTGAAATTCACATAGTATATCTATCATAAGAATATATCCTGGAATTTTTTGGCTATATCAATTGGTTAATAACAATCTTGTATTGTAAATATTGATTTGCATAATAAAATCTGATTTCGTGTATGTAGACACATCAACAAAACTTATGTTACAAAAAAAATAATTTATTTTGTGATGATCAATTTGTCAATTTATACTGCAAACTCTTCAGGTGACATAATAGAAATCGGATTTTATATTTTGTTAAATCTAATAAATAAAATTATACAATTATTCACTGTTGAAGAGAATGTTGTTTAGTTTAATAATCAAAGTCTTGAACAAAGAAGAAAATGCAGAACAACAAATGCAAAATTTACTTGATATTGACATCATAGGTAAGCTCGTCTAAATCAAAAATAGAGAATCTAAAGATAAAAAAATATAAGAAAAAAAAACAAACACACATTTAATAATTCTAAAACATTTTTATTCAATATTTTTAGTTTTTTTTATTTATTTTTTGTTTGTTTGTTATAAAATATATTGGAAGGGAGGGGACTGGGGGACAAAAAAGAAATAAACAAGAAGTGACACTGGATTAGAAATGATGGATATCCAGTCACTTTTCAATAAAGGGGAGTGTTGGGGGGCTGTGAATCATAACTGATATTTTTAGTTAGACATAAGACTTCCAAAGAGAGGGAAGGAGACAGGAACAAGACCAAAGTCCACAGCACTTCCATGGTATATATTTGTTTTGCAGTATAAACACTTTGAATAAAAAAAATTAAAAAAATAAAAAAATTAAAGGTGGGGGGAAATTAAAGTAAATAAATAAAAACAGAACTTTTGTATGCCATCTCTCTTTTCATGAAGAGAGGCTGATTTTGCTTTCATGGAGGGACTTTTACACTTAATATTCCTTATTTTACTGCACATATGGAACAGACAAGGATGATGTTACTGAAGTGGCTTAAACAATGGTAGACAGTACAAGAGAAGTGAATTTTGTATGCATCGGGTATATCTTCATCACTAAGAACTAAAACTTGAAAAACCTTAAAAAATTAAATAAATAAATCTTACTCCTGTTAGCGCTTCTCAATTTCCACATTAGCAGTTTTTAAAGCAAAAATAAAATGTTAAATAATCATTTCCAATTAAGATTAGAAAATTATATTAATTTTCCTTAAAAAAAAAAAAAAAAAAAAAAAAAAAAAAAATCAAATTTTTAAATAGTGATAGACACTGAAATGTTAGTGAGAAGATTCTTTATACAAAATAACTTTTGATAATGAAATTAAAAAAAAATATATAATAATAATGGGGATGAAAAGAGGATGGCCAGCACCCAGAATTACTTTCAGGAGGTTATATATTATGAAAAATAAAAACCGTTTGCAAAGTAAGACAAATTGAGAGCAAAAGAAGAAAAAAGACAATAACATAATATACAAATAGCAAATAGATGTGCAAGCAAGTTTATAAGAATAAATGAAATAAATTTACATGAATAAAAAAAAAAATGATTGGCTAGTAAAATTGGATGAAAGAATAAGCATAGAAAAGGAACAACATAAGTTGACAACTCTGATACAGATTGAATTGTTTAATGTTTTATTTAATCTAACAAAATATCTAAATTTAACTTTTATTGCTTACTTCCCTTTATACATGGGTGGTTAAAAACATCTCAAATTGAGATGGGCTAGAAAATGCATAAAAGTACATACAAATCAAAGAATGGATTCAAATAAGTTGTATAAAAGTGTGTGTGTGTGTGTATATATATATATATATATATATATATACATACACACACGAAGCTATGCGGGTGAGTTCTCAGACTGACCCACTCTCCAAAATAAGTATTCTAGTGCTTGATCATTAAAATACTTATTTTATGAAGTGTATCCAGCTAATGACTTTTCAGCACCTCTAGATGTATGTATATTTATACATTTAAAAGATGAGAGAGAAAAAACAAAGCTTTAAAAAACAAATGACAGGAGCCTTTAGTAATAATAAAATTACAAAGTGAATACAGAGAAAAAAAATCCTTATAGAATTTAAGATATTGTTTGAATATTGTTAAATACTAATATTGAGTTTCATTAAAAAAAAAAAATTTAAATTCACCCGAAACAATTTTGATCTATTTCCACACCTGTTTTCTAAATATTTGTAAGCAATAGAAGTTAAATTTACTTATTTTATTAAGTTACAAATATTTTAAAGAAAAAACAAGTTTCTTAGTATAATTTTTTCTTGAACTAAGTAGTGTGTAAGTATATTTGTTTTCAAAGAGGTGAAAAGAATCAATTTTAAGGGATAAACTGTAACAAAGAAAAGAAAAAGAAAACAATCAACTGTGTTTGCTTATACCCTTATATTTGTCATTACTTCTTCATATTATAAGTAACTTTTTCTAGTTAGCCATTCCCATTAGCTGCTGTTTGGGGACCAATTCTGGAATTATTTTTTTTCTTTTCAGTATAAGGAGCCTCAATAGAATCAAAATGGCACCACTTGAAAAGCAACTGTAGCAAATGAAGGAGACAGAAAAATAAAAAGTTTCAACAAGCAGAGAGAGGAAAAAAGAAAAACACAGGTACAAAAGATTGGGGGTGGGGATGGAAGAAAATAAAATAAGAAACAATGAAATGAAAAGGTAAAAACAGATAAAAAAATATTGTTATGGAAGTAATTTCAGACACTATCATTTGGTAATGCCAGGAGTTTTTTTGTTTTTTTTTGGGAAATGAAGACATTTAAAAACTGTACAATAGTTCCAGCAGTATGGAAGTAAATAATTTTGTTGTCTATTGCCAAAAATCCATCTGGAACAATGTTTTTAAGATAATAAATTAAGGAAGAAATATGACCTTAAACACACATACGCACCCACTTGCATGTACATTCATGCGAAAATCATATATGCACACAAATTTGCCACATAATAACAGTAAAGATGAGGATTTAAAATCCTGTTGGAAATGATTTATATCAGCCATTGAAAATACAAAATATTCCATTTGATGCTCATTCATATACATATTTAAACAATGACAGGTGCGGACAAATGTCAGTAATGCAAGGAAGGATTATATTTTGATATGTTTACTAAGTAGAATTTATCAAAGAATTAATTCCAAACTATCTCAGTTCCGAAATGGAATAAAATAGATTTTCTTTTTTGATTACTGTCAATGTTTCCCTTCCATGATAAATAAAAAGTTAGTTGGTGCATTTACACAGGTAAATGAGCAAAAGGCACATAGGGACCCTAAACACACTTAAAATGCAAAATTTAACACAGGTCACACCAATCACACAAAATTATGATAGTATATATGAAATTATTAGCAATAGAAATAATTTTTTTGAACTTGATAATAAATATGCATAGGAACAACTTAAGTGATTATGATTCCACTATGTACACTTTGTTTTTGAACAATTTAAATAAAAATCATGAAGGCATTTATTATTATTTCATTATCCACTTTACATCCATCCTTCACTTCATTTTACTAAATATCCAATCAATATATTAGCAATCTAATTTTTTGTTAAACATTAATTTAAGAGCAGTCATTTTTTTTTTTAAGCACAAACCCTGTTCACCTGAGAATTACCCATAATGTTGTCTAGAAATAAATACCTTTAGGAACTGAACAAGTACCTTTTTGTCACAAGGAAGATGACCATATTAGACTACAAATAGTAAATTTGACATTTGAAAGCCTGTACAACTAAACTTTAAAACAATTTTCTTAAGATAAGCCCAGCTTATCTTAAAAGAAGCCCAAAATATTGCAAGTAGCAAGAGTCAGTTATAGTGGGCTTTCAAAAGTAGCAACTCTGGTGACAAGTGGAATTAGACTGTAACATTTAACTGATTTCAGAACTCTCTTCAAAGTAAGTGTTGCCATTCTCAAAAGGAATGTGAATTTTATTCAATTATTCTGATCATGAATAGAAATTAAATGAATAAAGAAAAAAATCTCCCAAAATGGCTTAATGCATTAACAACTTTCTGGTAATTGAATAAAATGGAAATTTGTCTTCATTCATCATATTCTCTCTTATGCTTTTAAAAGCACTTCAACAACTTTTTCAACAATAAGTTTATTGCCAACCAAGTTGCAGAAAGAGCCTTTAGAAAGTTCATTCACCATAAAATTCTGGTTTTTGGAACTAAAGCATGAACAACATTGCCAGAAAATATTGAAGTTAACGTTATGTACTTTGATTAAATATGTAGCAATAAGATTTTCTTGTATAGTTATTATTTGTAATACCAATAACATTTATTTTTGGATCACCTAATAATTTATTCAACATACTTCAATTTTTACATATTTTTTTTTATGCCTAAAGATGAAATTCACTAAAAATTGCAACTATGACAATTATTTAATTTAGAATAAACTTTAAGTAGTATTGAAAGCATTAATCAGGAAAAGGTTGGCAGGTCACTATTTAGTAAAAGAAATGTACATTTTTTATTTTACCACCATGGAATAATCTGAAGTAAATGAATTAAGTAAAATGGAAAGAATATTTCAAAGATATTTGCAACCAATAATAACGAAATACTGACATCAGATGCATATCAGGTAAAATTGTAAAGTTAGATTTAAAACACTTTGGCTGGAAATGTTTAGTCTTTAATTTTTTTAACAATCAAATTATAAAACAAGACTTAGGAATGTACTATTGAGTCACTATTAAAATGTAAACATTTGAAAAAGGAGGAAAAAAAGAATAAAATTAAAAGAGAAATTGAAGGCAGTACATGATTTGCAGAGTAAACAATATAACAATTGTAATGTTGGACTAGTCCTGCAAAGCAGTAATACACACAAATGAATCACAGCCTTACATAAAAAGAAAAAAAGGAAGCAGAGCAGAGAAAGAAGGAAAACACTATGCTACATAAATAAATTTTAAAGCTAATTGTTTCTTATTTAAGGCGGGAACTCTTATTTATACAGATCATTTTTTTTATTGGAATGGAGAAATTTGACCAATTAGATTTTCAAATAAACTGAACATTTCCGGGTACCCCCACCACACTCTTATTTTATAGGAATATTGAATGAATTTGCAGAATTTCTATTCAGATCTTAAATTACTTTTGTTTAGTTTTAGACATTAAAAAAATCTGAATAAAATTTTCCCAAATTATGAGTTTTCTTTGCATATTCAAAAAGTTTTTTTTTTTTTTTACATGCATGCACACAGTTTTTCACATAAGTTTATCCAGTGATTACCTACATAATAAAACAGTACTGGATATATGGCCTCAAAATCTAAGGTGGGGGTAACAACTAAGGTGTATAACAGTAGTCATAGATCATTTTTACATAGTCAAAGATTGGGAGAGATCTCACAAGTGGAATAGGCTAAGGCCTCACTTTATTTAAATCCAGCACTGATCAAATAGTATGAACTTAGGAATCAAAGTAATGTTTTGTTTTTTTTTTAAATATTTTACAAATGACAAGTTATACATCCAAGAAATTCAGATACACACTTATGTACAATTAAACCAACATTTGAATTTAAACCAACAATTATACAGCATTCACTCATGTACACTCACACAAAAAAAAATAAGGTATTTTTTTTTTTATTTTACACTAAAGTAAATGATGTTACATAATGGGGCCTAAGGCAGTCCTGTTTACTGCTTAACATCTTGGACACAGAAATTTGACCACTTGCTTGTATATTATCTCTGTATATTTGGGATCAATTTCACTATTTCAGAACTGTTTGCATCAACAGAACAATTTATCAGTGAAGAACAACAAATGTTTAATATAAAGTTTCTCATATGAATAGACTAATATGTTAAGTCATCAACAACTTCCTAGCAAATTAAAAGCAAATTAAGCAAAACCTGTCCGTTCCCAAAATTAATATACAAATGAGTGAAGTAGTACCAAGCTTATAAATTCTGAAAGTCTCTCAATTTTAAAAAACCTGAAGTCATATTTTTTGTAAATTTGTTCTTATTTGAAAAGAGCTAGATTAATTTTCATAGCAAAAAAATATTTTTTTAATAAATCAGTAATTTAAGAACCAAGATATTTACTTTAATTTGTGCTGAAGAATAATAAATAAAACAGTAAAAACACTAAGATGAAATAAAATTCAAGTTAGTTTTATAATGTCACAGAAGATAAAACTGCATTGTGTTAATTACAATAAAATCAATCAAGTTTTGTAGGATAAAATCCTTTAACCTGATGTTAGTATGATTTTTTGTTATTCCTAAAACTTACACAAATGCTGAGGTTATTTTCCAACAATAAAAACGTTTATGAAGACATTAAGAAAATACATTTTTTTTTTCAGATTAAGACATTTACAAATTATACAGACAGGTGTTTTTATGAATATAACACCACAAAATTATAGACTGATTTTACTAAGTAGAAAATTTTATACTCCTACAAGAAAAGAAAAAAAAATTCATCTGCACCTAACTTTGAAGCGCTTTAATAAATTTGAACTAATCAAATTAAGTTCCAATCCCACAGTTCCTTTGTCAACCGCTTTCTTTCTGAACTTAATAAATATAACTTAAAAAATATACAGAGGTTAAGAATTATTAAAAATTAAGATATTTTTTTAAATTTCTTAGAAAAAGAATTTTAAATTCAATTTAAATGAGAATTCTATAATAATCAATATTTTATCTGAGTTGATTTAGTGTTTCATTTTAGTAACAAATTGTTTTAAAAGAATAAAAACCCCAAGTTAGAAAACAACATTAATTTTAGAGAATTGAGAATAGCTCAACATGTTCACTGGTGGCCCAGATATTGAATATATAGCACAACAAAATAAGCATGTGTGTCTGCTTGTTTCTCCAAGGCAAAAACTATTTAATATATTCTCATAACTATTAATATTTCTTTAAACAAAAACCATGGAATGGATGTATGCATTTAGTAGCGGCAATATACAATATGCCACAAGATGTACATGCACATCATCTGGGAGTCACCACATATAGCCGCGATGAAGAAATGAACACTTGGCTATGGATTAAATAATTTATGATGGAGTTAAAACCAACTATATTTATATCAAACAGAATTGGTTCAAAGTGTTGTTTATTAAATTTTTTTTTTTTTTTTAATCATATCATCCCGAGCAAGGCGGTAACGCCACTGATGTGCAGGAGGTTACATAAGAGTGAAGAGATTTGAAAAGAGAAAACCGGAAACCACATCCTAAACAGGGAACAAGGGATGAGCCTCTTCACCTGTTCAATAGACGTGGATGGAGTTTGAACCGGGCGAAATAAAACAAAATAGTGACTCAAAAATAACTGGCTTTAAAAGGCTGAACATAGTATAACTTCTGAAAAGAGTTCATAGCCAAGTTAAACACAATCTTGGAAATACAGTCTAGTAATCTACAAATATCTGTAAATAATGATATGAAATAGTGCTGATGGTTAACAAGAGATATGACAACTCCTTATTTGGGCAGTAATTACATAAGATTAGTTTGCCTACATACTCACTCATACACTTTTTCCTGTCAACAATCATGAGATGCCAGGAACAAATTTTTGTCAAGACATCTGGCAATGACAAAATACAGGGATCATGATAATAAACTCAATCCAAGTGGAAACTCTTAAATAATACAAATAAAAATTAAGTAAAAGAGCTTTCAGAATCAGGGAAAAAGACTTTGATGTGGTATGTATGAAGTGGTATTGGAAAGTTCCTATATGGTTCATGGTGATTGTACTATCTACATTTGAACTAATATTCTCATCACTTTTTATTACAACATATCAATGTGTCCTCCAGCCCACTCCAAATATCTGTCAATCTAAGTAACCTTCAGAGAATTTTGAGATTGTTCTCATCACACTATGTCTAGAACAATTTAAACCTGTAGATTAAATAAAAAATTCAATTCAAAATTCCCTGATAGTTTCCTAGATCAACAGACACCTGAAGAAGGTTGAAGAACACAATGTCCAAAACATTGTGAAAGCAAACAAAAATAAGGACAAATGTAAATAATAACTCCTCATTCGTAAATTCAAGCTATGATTATACTGTTCAATGAAAATGCATGTGATACTTGTAAATCTTACTAATAGATACCCAACCTAGTGAGTTGGTCTACCAATAGGCCTTATGTTATCTACTAAAGTTCAATTATTACGAAATTTTCTAACATTGTGTTGAAAGAGCTGATAACATGCATTAAATCTTGCCTGAATTGCGGGGGGGGGGGGGGGCATTCTTTAGATCAAACCAGAATCAGTTATGTAGTCTGGCTGGAAAGCCATGTCTAAGTGCTTTCCAAATACTACTTTGTATTTTAATGTTATGAAAAAAAATCTGAGTAAGAAATGCAAAACCTTCCAATCGATTTAGTAGAAAGAGATGGAAATTTTCAAAAAATCAGCAGCTGAAGATGTCATTGTTTTTCTAAATAGAAACCAAAGTGACCAGTGGTCAAGGAAAACTGGAAATCAAGCAAAAGTCAAAGAATAAAAAAATTGGTCAAGGAAAAGGAAATTTCCTGCAAAATCAGTGAATTTCTTGTTGTTCAAGTCCCTATAATTTTTTTTTTTTATGTGATATAATGCTGATCTTTATTGCATAAAAAATAACTATCATAATCATAGTATCTTCAAAAGATCATCATTATATTGCAAATTAAGTAGTCATATATGCAAATCAAAATAAATTGGTCATTTAAGTCCGGGGGTGGGGGGGCTAAAAAGTGAGCACTTTAAGAGTGTATGACAATATTGCAGCACTGTCTTTTATGTTGCCTGTGTATCTTATATATATCTTTTAGTCTGTTTGTCAAATGCCTACATGGATTGAAAGTTGTTATTTCCCAGAAAACATACACAAAATAATATCCCCCAAAGTCAAGCCAGATATCAACAAATTGAGTATTTGAGATTTAAAAAAAAAACAAGTCAGGGAAATTCCGGAAAACTCAAGGAATTTTGTTTGGCCAAATCATTGGACACTCAGGAAGCTAACTGAATGAATAGGTATTTGTTGGACCACATTAACTTTGGCACAAGGCCACATTTGTAGAGCACCTAATAACAGCTGAACTCTAGTGATGCTAGCATGTTAATTGTTCTATAAGAGATACAACCTATCTATGTGTAACATTTTTCTTTATGAATTATAAAAAATATTTCAGCACCAGAATAGTTATTTACAAGCACACATACATGCTCATTAATAAAAGGAAAGTTCTAAAAAGCCAATTTTTATTGCAAATTAGTAAAAATTCCAATAATTAGATATTCAATTGAAATTTGAAAGAATAAAGAATGAAATACGATCTTTTGTTAACTCTTTAAAGAATAGTGAGTCAAATTTCAATCTATTTTTGATATTTGTGTAGGGAACTATTTTTAATACTACTTACATGTCTCAGTACACAGAGGTTTATATTCTTTCCGATCATTTTGTTTAATATCCAAACAGATCAACAGAAGAATAATTCAAAATGAAAGAAAAATAAATGTCTCAAAAGATTTAAATTGTGCATTTCCTCAAAATCTAAAAGTATAAAAGAATATCAATTGTTACACTATGAACAGTAATGACTAAATAGAACTATTTTTTGACAATTGATGAATGAAGAAGCCCTGAGAATCTTCATTAACATGAGAAAATTGTTTATAACAAAATATTCAGTAAATTTCAGAATCCTCTAGTGTGAAAAAAAAGCTAAGATGTGCAAGCAAAAAAAAGTTATAAAAGCCACAAAATATAAACCTAAACATTTTAACAACTTTCATTATAGTTAGAATTACAGTCAAATAAGGGAAATTGGAGATTATGGATAGAAGCAACAACCCAATGTTATTTTAAGTTTTAACTATGTTAAAGTTATTTTAAACAAACCCTTAACACTTATTGGTCCATGATTGTGGGGATATATCCAGATCAGACAGATATGCTTCTACAAAGCTCAACATACTAACAATCATTATAAATCTCTTTCTACTGTTTATCAGTTATAATTAACATAATCAAATGAATGTATTGATTACATTTAATTGATATTTAATTTCCTGTAAGTGATTTGCTGAGATGAAAAACCCAAAAAGTTCAGAATAGCAAAAATAATCAATAGGAATGTTTGAATATAAAATTTATGAAATCCACAAAAGGTTAATCAATTTCATATCTTGTCAAAATCTATTAGATGGCAAATCGAAAAGCCATTGCCTTAAAACAAAGTTAGATAATTGCTGCAGTACAATTTAAGATCAAGTCATTTTCAAAATTTAAAAAAAAATGTATCTGTTTTTGCTCTAGTATTTGTTAATGATTAAAAATAAATCAATGTTAAAGATGTTTAACTGTTAAAAATTCATCAAAAAGTCAGTTTAAGATTTTTTAATCTAATCTTATGATTTTTCTAAATAACAGACTAATCAATTATCACAAATTCAATGCTTAATTACCTTTTATTCAAATTAAAATTTTTTAATTTATCAAGTGATTAAACTATCATAATTCATTTTTTCTATAGTGGGAATTTGTTGAAAACTTAATCACATGTAAATTTTATAATGTATGTTACAGGTTTTACTGAGCATTAATTATTATGGATGCAAAATTCTGAATTTTCTCTCAATCTAAGTATTTTTGAATGTATCATTTATTAAAAATAGAAAAGATAATTAAAAAAGATATTAGTGAATTCAAAATGTATTGAGAATTTTCAAGACATTCAGCTTCATTGTATCCACAAATGCATGTTCTTATTGTGAAGAGAAAAAAAAACTATCTCTGAAAATGTATGAGAAGTCATTAAGTTTATAAAAATTCAAGCAGTTACTTAAACTTCTTTAAAAAAAATGTAAAAAAGAAATGTTACTACTTGTCTCGTAATAGACATCACATTTATGCACATATTTCATACACTAAATGTAGCAACTGTCATAAAACATAAGTAATAACTTGTTTTCTTTTCGGATAGAAGTAAGCTGTTTAAATTAGAATAATCCATGTATTCCAATTTAATCACAAGATAATATGACAATGTTAGTACAAATATTAATAGCAAAATAGTTTTAATAAGTTTTTAACAAATATTAATAGGAAATACTTTTTGTCAATTGGCTGTACTTTATACAAAAAAGCTTAAGTATGTCTAACATAAATTTTTGTAGGCCAAATATTAAATAAGTGCTTGGTTAGAAAATTCAAAATTATATGGCTTACAAATCAATCAAGAGTTTGATGCAGCATATATTAAATCTATATGTGCAATCTATTTATAAGTCACTTTGTCTATAGGCAAGATAAACATCTACACACCTTATAGCATGTCATCAGGCCATGTTTACATTTCATGGCAAATACATCTTGCATTGAGACATCACTACCTTGATGTTTGCTAACAGATTAAAAACAGACACAGCTTTAAAGTTATAAGAGTTTATGAAAATCCTAATTCCATCTACAAGAAAAAAAAGAAAAAACCTAAAAGTAATGTTGTATAAAGAGAAGTTTTCAAAAAATCATTTCATGGATATTTTTTTTGTCTAAGACATGAAGCTGTTGAAATGCTGCTGTTCATAGAGGTAGCAACTTGTAAACTTCTGTATACCTCAGTTGAGTTGTTCAAATGAAAGTGCGAAATAGTAAAATGAAAGAGTAAAAATTAATTTACTAAGTCATGACCCACAAAAAAGACAAGAACAAAGACATTACTTCCCATCAACAGTGCAACATTGTTTTTTCTTTTTGCTAACCCAAAAATAAAGTTTGATTCAAGTCAGAATTGATAAAAATTATTTTATAATAATACGACATTTAACACCATATAAACCCAGCACACTAATTAAAAAGAAATCATTGCTCAAAATTAAAATAGTTTCTTATTCCAAATTGGTTTCAGACAGTAACATTATGACTAGGTGGTGTAGGTTTTCATACAAAAATTGATTGCAACTCAGTAATTTGGACACACTTTAGAAAAAAAAACAAAAACAAAAAAAACATTTCAATTGATTTCAAAAGACAATGTTCCTTAAATTTAGATTTTAAGTAAGGCCAAGAATTTCAAATATCCCTGAGAATTATTTTTTTTTTCTTGAATGATTTTTTTCACCCACCCATACTGACTCATTTATGCTGCAATAACCCAATTATACTAAAATCCCACAAACATAAGTAAATTGAAAGGTTAACTTGCAAAGAACAAGGCAGGGATAAGAGAGATAAGTAGCAAGAGAAAGACAGGAGGGGAAAGGAAGGGGAATAAATTTAGTTAAATCTATAAGAAAGGCACAAATAACAGCTTTGGCGAGTTCAATTCAGTTTGCATGTTAAATAATTAGGAGACACAGAAAAATTATAAAATACATCTGCAAGAGAATCCAAATAGTCAAATGGCTTGATATGCAAAAAAAAAAAGAAAAAAAAAAGAAAAATTCTAGAAATTATAAAATACAGACTGTTACAAGATTGAAACGAATTATTTTGATACTGATTCTATGAAGAGACTTTTTAACTAAAATGATAAATGTAAAATATTCTAAATTTTCTCACATTGTGGATGGATTCCCTTACTTCTTTTTTTTTTTTCCTCACATTAACTCACTAGATTTTAAACATTTTCCCCCTGGACGGAGCCCAGTCAATATATAACTGGTATCCTTTTATTTTGGCAGCCTTTTCTCCCTTGAATCTTCTCCCACACAAGGAAAATATAAACAAAAAGACAAAAGTTTCTGCCAAAAATTAAACTGAATAATTTTGAATTTTCTGAATGCCATATATTTCATATTTCTTTTTGACTTGTAAAATCACCCACAAGATATAATTAAATTTGTTTAATTTTTTTTCTTATAATTGAAGACTCACAACTAAAAGTTAAAAAAAAATGCAAGACACAAAAACAAACTAAAACTGAATAGGTATAGAATTAAAAAAAATGTAAAGAAAAAGCAAGGATAAGTAATGGTGTGTGTAAATAAGCTTATCATCACTGGGTCTGTTTGTATAAAATAAGATGAGAGCTTATGACAGTAACCTTTTAAGGGCCCCATTGAGAGATCAGAAGAGACCAAATTACTAAACATCCCTTTTCTATTCCCCAAAAGCAGTTTATTCACGAAATGTTTGCTTTTTCATCGTTGTCTCACTCAGGTCTCTTTGGTTCAGTTTCGGAATAATAATAATAATAATAATAATAGCAATAAAACAATCAGGGATCAAATATGCTGCCACAAAACATTTGGAATCAATAAAGTGATTCCTCTAAAATGAAACTTTAAAAAAAAAAAAAAAAAAAAAAAATATAATTTGGAGGAAAAAAAAAAAAAAAAAATTTTTTAATAGTTTATGGAATGCAACCAACCCTAGATTTCAATGACTTTTCTTGTTCTCTTGGGGGTTGGAAAAAAAGAATCTGTTATAAGAAAGTAAAGAAAAAAATTTCCTCTTCCAGTTTTTGGCTTTAGTCATGTCAACTTTCTTTTGTTTTTTCTGGCTCCCTATTATCTGGTTGCATGTTATTACTACTACTACTACTACTGCTGCTGGTGGTGGTAGTGATGGTGGTGTTGCTGCTGTTGCTGTAGCTAGAAGTATTAGAAGTAGTAGTAGTAGTAATAGTGATTATGCTGCTTTTACTATTGCCACCGTGTGTGCTGTCTATCATTTCTTTTATTTTTTCCTGAGAATATTCTTTCTTAGGCCTCAAAGGATCAAGATTTTTCACTTTGTCTTTTAAGGAATCCACAATCCGATTCAATTTGGATGACTGTTGTATTTTAGGTTTTGTCTTTATGATCAGTTTTGTTTGTAAACTACTGTCCGATTTGCCCTTCTCCAAAGATGGCGATTCTCTTTCTTCAGCTTCTTTCTTTATACTTAGATCTTCAGCTTCCATATTGCTGTTGTCACTACCATTGTCAGTAGCAACAAGAGAGGAAGTAGAAATGTTTGTTGTTGCAGTGGCAGCTGTGGAGGGCTTTTTTAACACTGTTGTTGGTGGTGGTGTTGATGATGAGCTTGTTGTGGTGGTGGTGGTAGCAGCAGTGTTAGAGGCTAATGTTCTTGTTGTTATGTCATCAGAATCAGAATCATCAAAATCTGCTAAACCATTTGACATGTCTCCTTTTGCCAATGATGTAAATGGAGGTACTGTAGCTGGGATGTTAAAGTTGTTTGCAGCCAACAGAGTATTATAAATAATGGGATTATATAACACTGGGAATGATGAATGAGGGGTGGTAGCGGAGGATGAAGAAGAGGATGTGATGGTGGTGGTGGTGGTGGTTGTTGACAACGATGATGATGAAGAGGATGACGATGATGACGATGTGCAAGTACTTGAGGTAATTTTTTGATCACTGCCACTTTCAGAAGCATCTTTAACAGCTTCCATGAGACTAGCAACACTCATATTAGTTCCAGCTGCTAAATTTCTTAAATTAAGTCCTGGAACATTTAACATTGAGTTGCCCATCCCTAAGTTAGGCATCGTGCCAAATGGCAAAGGGAATGCCATTTTTGGTAAGTTTGTGAGGAGGGTTGGGTTTGCATAGTGAAAAGCATTTAGTTGAACAGCTGCTGCTGCTGCCGCCGCTGCTGCCATTGAATCTCCATAAGCTGAATGATGGCGGAGAGTGTCTCGTATGCGATGATGACGACGACTGGTCAGAAGTCGGGATTTCAAATTTTCAGGTAAGTTCCCCTAAAGAGAGAGATGTAAATATGAAATCATGATACATTTAAATTTTCATTGAAGTAAATTGATAATTCATCTTTAGAACAATAAACAGAAAAAGTAATTTTTGGCATTCATGACATCCTTGGAAAATCTTTTGTATCATTTTATGGGTTTTACTTAAGTTGAGTACTAATGCTGTCAAAACTTACAGCAATTGTGTAAAAGATTTAATACAATGAAACAAAAGATTTTTAAACAATTTACTGAGATTCAATAAAGCAGAGATCCAGAATTCACAACTAAAACAGGTTAATGAATCATTTAATCTTCTCTATATTTTTTTCTTTTTTTGATAGTTATCAGACACTACATGATTCATTAATTACTCTTGGCATTCTATAAATTGCTTTTTTTTCTTTCAATATTATTTCATGTTAAAAAATTTTGTGTTTAATATAAGTGTGACTTGAAATGGAAACATCTCTTGAAAGAAAAAGATTAGTAATAGAATGAGAAATATGCTGAGGACAATGCCTATCTCAAAACATAGTTGAAGCAAGATGATCACTTAGTCAACAAAGGTACATGAGTGCAACGCAAGAAAAACTTGAACAAGACTACATTCAAAGAAATGCAATAGTAAAGGATTAAACTTAATTCTGCTTAGAAACTAATTGTCTAAATAAAAAAAAATTTTTATTTGAATATTATTAAAATCATTAAGGGAAGTAACCACTCATAAATTCAATACCTTAACTTGATTTATTTCTCTTTTCTCTATAGCATGGGACACAAAAGATACGAATACATTATATAGGCGGTAATAATAAATGAATAGAAATAATTTTTCAAATAAACTTACTATCTTGGTAAATATTTAAAAACTTTAAAAGATTTATTTGTTTAAAATTTCATATTTTAAAAAATTTCATTTAATGAGAATCTTTACTCAAAGTACAACCAGCTCAAAAGAAAATCAAGTGTATTAAACAGTCTCAGAACTATATATATATATATATTTTTAATCATATCACTCTAAGCAAGGCAGTCCACTGTCACTATAGCACAGGGGGCTACATAGAGCAATTGGGTATAGGAAATGTCAGAGGGAGGGTGACAGACGAGTTAGAAGGTACGTAGGGAGAGTGTTGGAGGGAATGAGTGCGAGTTAGTGTGTTAGGAGGTGTCTATTGGCCTTACATTTAAACTCCTGGAGGTTGTAGCCGTCAGGGAAGCAATCATGCGGAAGGGAATTCCACAGGCGGGAAGTGCAAGAAAAGAAGCTGTTGGAGTAGAAATTGCAGTTACATTTCGTTGGTTTCACTATAAAGGGGTGGGACCTAGTTGCCAATCTAGTATCTCGTGCAAATTCACACCTAGGGGGCACCAGTGATTTAAGTTCATCCGAGCAGAAGCTGTGAAAGTACTTATAAAAGTGGCACAGGGAAGCCATGTCACACCGGTGAGAGAGTGACTGCAGGCGGTCAGCTAAGTCGGTATCGATCACATTACAGATTCTCTGCTGTATTTTGTCAAGAAGCCCGAGGAGAATAACAGAGGCACCCGACCAGATGTGGCAGCAGTATTCAATATTTACCTTGTTATCAACCATTTCACACACTAACCAAGCCAAAGAAATTAATTCCTATACTGGAGAATTCAAATTATCAGTTATAAATTTCTTTAGTCTTAAATAGTTGTATGATTAACAGTTATCAAATTATTTTGAGTGTTTCATTTTCTTTAAAAGGTTTTAAAACTAAAATTCAAAGTCAAACAGTATTCACATAGTGGTATGTATATGAACTGGAACAACACTTTGATCCTTCATAATAAATCAAGTAATAAAAGTGACACTACTGAAACATTCAACAGTAATCAAATTTTACATACACTCATGTATCATGATGTCAAATTCTTGAACAGAGAGGATAATCCAAATAGATCTATACAGAGAGCTCAATGGGTACTATCCAGAGCAATATGATAAAAAAAAAATCAACACATCTTAGGCGATTATAAACTATAATTTATTTCGACAGGTAAGTTTTTGGTACCCATCTCATCATACTGCAAATTTCAAATAGTTCAATTTTATCAGAACATTAAAAAAACAGGAAGTGGTATCACCCAGAAAAATTTATGTGTGTGCGTGTGGAGAGAGAGTGTAATGGCTGTCAGCACAGAAATTGAAATCACTGAGCAGAGTCCTAATTCCAGTCAATTCTGTTCACTTTGCACTAATGCACTTGGAAAAGATATGAATCAACCTTCCTCCAATTATGGAATAAATAGCAAGGTAGAGTGGACTCATTTGTCTTGGATGGCAACCATTCGAAGAAAAGAAAAACGCTGAATTCAAACCTAGAGAAGAGTTGGTTGGAGATTGTGTACCATTTACCTACTGCCAGTTCTTTGTCACTAGATGAAATTTAACTCAAATTTTACTTTTTCATTTGTCTTTTTTGTTAAAATACAAAGATAGTTCTTGTATATTAAGAATGAGTGCTACCTGCATACTGCATTGAACCTGAAAGTGTCTTGATTCTACACAACCCTTCACCACTAAAATCAATGAAGCCTTGATACATCAAAACTGACAGGAGAATTCACTATAACAATAAGTTAACTGCCTGATAAAGTTATTAACTGAATTTTGATCTAAAATTTTAACTGTTCAATCCATGTGATTCATATTCACTAATCATGCACATGCATGACAAGGAAGGAGATTGTGAAAAAAAAAACAAAAAACAAAAAAACATTTTATTGTGTAAAATAAATACTTATATTGATGTACCTCTCTCAACAATTTTCTGAATTGTTAATTATTTCAAAAACCTGACTGGAAAACTCAAAAGAACTATTTCTAAAGAGTAAATACATGAAAAGATGACTCCATTCACACCTCCATCACAGATAATTGCTACGATGAAAGTTTCTTTTGATTATCACAAAGAATAAGTTAGCAAAACAATTACTTATTGCTGTCACTTATAAAAAAAATAAAAAAATAATAATAGTAGGCTTCATTAAATTTGACTATCATGATGACCAGAATGCAATTCCTGAAACCTTTATGTAACTAGATGAGACCTAGCTCATGTTTTAGTTTTTCATATTTGGCAAAACTGTCTCTTAATCTAACCCTCAATGTAAATATTCAAAAATAAAATAAAAAATAAAATAAAATTTTTAAAAAAATTTAAATTTAAAAAAATTAAAAAAATTTTTTTTTTTTTACCAATAATTTCATTTGGTGAATAAATCTTGAAAGTTTCATTAAAATTTGATTTTTGTCAGAATTTTTAAATCAATTTTTTTCATTGGGGAAAAAAAAGGCCAAAAACACTAAATGTAAATATTACACAGACCACTGATGCAAAATATACAAGATTTTGAACCAAAATAAGAAAGACTAAAAAATTGAATAAAATAATTAAAAGAAAAAAAAACAAAAAAACTTGGGTTTTTTCTTCTTAATAATAAACATTTTGACAATAAAACTTTGTTTTTATTTTGGGGTCTTTTTTCATTATGCTATGCTGTTTTTCAATGAAATAATGGAGGAACCAAGCATCTCCAGCATGAGTGATCATTGACATCTTCTAACCTTTCAATGTCCATCACATTCATGTCACAAAGGTACTTGTGCATAGATGAATATAACAAACCCGAATGAAATTAGAACTCGGCTCTCCAATTAAAACATCTGAGTGATTATCCATTACACCACTGAACAACAAAGCTTACAGAATATGACATTAACCTATCTAGGTACTGATCATTGTTTAACTTTGGTGATCATATAAGAAGCAACATTTCATTATGCTATAAGTTTTCATTCATGAAGTAGTTGTAAAATAGAGAAATTAGAAATAGAACATTTGAAAAATTCTAGATCATTCCAGTATATTCAAGAAAAATCGAGATGATTTGAGTAATATGCTAATTAGGTGCTAGCCCCTATAAAATAGGCTTTTTGAAGAGAGTAGTCAGTTGTTGGTTAGTTGGTTTATTTAACCAGCATATCAACCTTCATTAAGTCATTTAATGCTGAAAATCGTTTGGATTTGTTTTATTTAGTTTATTTGTTTTTGTTTGTTTTTCATTAAAAAAAAAAAAAAAAAAAAAAAAAAAAAAAAAAAAAAAGCAGTTTTGTTGGTAACGTTTTTCTCATTTAAAAAAAAAAAAAAAAAAAAAAAGTCTTGCCGCTCACGCTTTTCTCATTCGTAAAACAGTCTTGCCGCTCACGCTTTTCTCATTCGTAAAACAGTCTTGCCGCTCACGCTTTTCTCATTCGTAAAACAGTCTTGCCGCTCACGCTTTTCTCATTCGTAAAACAGTCTTGCCGCTCACGCTTTTCTCATTCGTAAAACAGTCTTGCCGCTCACGCTTTTCTCATTCGTAAAACAGTCTTGCCGCTCACGCTTTTCTCATTCGTAAAACAGTCTTGCCGCTCACGCTTTTCTCATTCGTAAAACAGTCTTGCCGCTCACGCTTTTCTCATTCGTAAAACAGTCTTGCCGCTCACGCTTTTCTCATTCGTAAAACAGTCTTGCCGCTCACGCTTTTCTCATTCGTAAAACAGTCTTGCCGCTCACGCTTTTCTCATTCGTAAAACAGTCTTGCCGCTCACGCTTTTCTCATTCGTAAAACAGTCTTGCCGCTCACGCTTTTCTCATTCGTAAAACAGTCTTGCCGCTCACGCTTTTCTCATTCGTAAAACAGTCTTGCCGCTCACGCTTTTCTCATTCGTAAAACAGTCTTGCCGCTCACGCTTTTCTCATTCGTAAAACAGTCTTGCCGCTCACGTTTTTCTCATTCGTAAAACAGTCTTGCCGCTCACGTTTTTCTCATTCGTAAAACAGTCTTGCCGCTCACGTTTTTCTCATTCAAAAAACAGTTTTGTTGGTGACATTTTTAATTCAAAGAAGTTTTGTTGAATACTTTTCCAGCATTTTGACCCCAGTTTGGTGGTCAACTATTTACCCATAGCTGGGACCTTAACAGGTGCTACCACTCCAGATCAGGGTGGACCTGGAGAACAACAGCAATTAAGAGGTGGTTCCATGCGCCTCACAACCTCCCAATCAGAGAACTTGTGCTGGAAACAGTTTACAGTCATACCCAGGACTAGTAGTCAGTTGTAAAAAAGGAATTGCTGGTATTATCAACTCCTGCTTTTGATGTGTGGATTATTATATCCAGCTGAAAGAATCTCTATGAAAAGTTACCAACCAACAAAAACCCAAAAGAGGACCTTCTGTAACTAAATTGGTAGAGTTTTTGAATATTTTCATTGACCAAACTTTTCTATATAAATATATATTTGTAGATTTCCAGTAATAGCACTTTCATTACTTCGCTAGCCATAACATGTTAAAAATACTTGACTCTCACCTACTCTTCTCCCTCGTAATACTTCGCCAGTAGACTCAGACGTCTACGTTTACCATTTTTTATGCCACAGTTATATCTTTGTACATATTTTGTGTTTTTATAGAAAATTAAATATTTGTTTGTGATTTAGCTGTGTTTTGGTAAATCCTTTTCTTTTGTTACAACTTCCAATACATAATATATATATATATATATTACGCAGGTTTCATTGAAAATGACAGTCATGGTATTATCATTAAGTTTTTTTTATATAATTTGTCATGTGTTTGTTTTTTTCAGAACTCAAATTATATAGGAATTTTTCAAAAGTTTTATTTTTCAAGTGCTTTTGAGCTATACTTTTAACCATTATCAAGAATGAATTTTGTTTCACTTGTTACTAAATATGTGTCAAGTTTATATATATATATATAGAGAGAGAGAGAGAGTTTTGTATATGCAAAAGATGAAACAATGGAGGCATTACTAATAATAATAAAAAAGAGAAATCATACACTTAATATCAATTATGAACATGGTAAGACTGTGCTTATAGTGTTCAGGATATAACATACACATGAATTGAAAGTGCTCATAAGTTCTGAAAAGAAAAAAATCTAGAACGCATCAAAGAATTATATAAAAAAAACTTGATAATACTTTGTCATTTTCAATGAAACCTATACAATCTGTGGGATTTAAAAAAGTCATTGCTACTTTAGAAATTGCTTTTTATATATCTCAAAGCAATTTCTCAAGTAGTAATGTATTTTTATTTAATCTCACAGATTTTATCACTTTAAATGTTACTTTTAGTGGATTCTCGTATTCAAGTAGACACTTTTCTTTTCTCCAGAAATTCAGCCTTGATTGATCGCAAAAAGCTTTTTGTGGCTGAGTCCATATAAATATGTCATATCTAATAATGGTTCCTCCTACTCAAGGGAAAGCAGGTTAGATTATTGTGAGATAGTACATATTTTTCTTTCATAAGATTTCTCAAATATTTAGGCCAGTAGATGAAAATAAATAATTATACTGTTTAATAAATAAACAGAGTGTCTACTCAAATATCAGTAGACACTAACAATACTCTTTCTGCAAGTAAAAGTCACATGTAAACACAAAAGTTGATGCCCTTATCTCACAATCCTCAATCTGTGATTTTGTGACATCTAAATGTCCACATGAAATTTTTAGTCATGGAAAGCAGTAGCATACAAGTTACATACAAGTTTTACTTATATTTTACAATAAGGGTTTTTTATAGCCTCCCTGTTTTGCTTTTATTATACAAAGTATATGTATATATTTTAGGGAAAAAAATAAATGTATAACAAAGTGAATGTTTTTGTGTGAGGCTTTTCATTTTTTAGGATTTCATTGGACTAAACTGATGTTTACATTGATACAACTACACCTGCTCATGAAGAAGAGGGAGACACAGAGAAGATAAAATTTAGTAGTAGTTGTAACAAAGCATAAAAAACTTCATGTAAAATAAGCTAAAACTCGGAGGAATTTACTTACCTATAATCATTGCCACAAAAAATACATAAGAGAAACCAAGGAATCTAAAAATATTATATGAACATAAAAAGGATCTTTTAAAACGCAACACATTAAATGCATTTGTTGTTCACTGTAATGAGACTGATTTTGATTTAAAGAAATACTAATCTAAGAAAGAAAACAATTTAAGATGAAAAATTGTTTACAAAGTGCTTTAATCACTAGATCATTGATAGTAAATTTGTGTCAAGGTCCTGACATCATTTGACCTTTCTTGGCAGATCTATTATCACAATGTGGAATATTTAACAAAAGTGATGGAAACAAACAGAAAGAATCTAAATGAAATCAGATTTTATACCCAAAACATTTGAAAATTAAACAAATTTAAAATTCTCAGCTTCCCCTTTCTTTGTGCACATGAAGTCACATTAACATCAATTTAATCCAATAAAACCCATCAAATTTTTCTTCATTAAAATTGTTATATATATATATATATATATATATATATATATATATACACACACACACAAGGTCAACTGATGAAGGCTCCAGCTGAAATAAATTATCAATTGGCGGGTGGGGAATGTAAAAATTCAAATGAAATTATATATGTAGAGGGAGAGAAAAAAAGCAGTTTTGGTTTATGAATTTTTGAAAGATTCCCCCACCTCACAAAAATGCATTAATTACATAATAAATTCCACTTTGCATATATTGGTATTTTTATCTATATAAAAAAAAAACAAAAAAAAACCACATTACAAATACAAAATTTGGAAACTAAACACAGACATCTTAATTTCAAAATTCACAGCAATATAATAAATCAATGTCTTGCAAGAATTTAAGTTAATTACCTTTGCTCTAACCAAATTTGCCCACTTAGGATCAACATCAAAGCAAGGATTTTTTTCCAGCCATTCTCGAAGATATTTTAAAGGTGGAGCCTTAGCACCTGTTATCTGTAAATAAATAATTCCAGAATATTTTTCATTTATCTATTTAGAGGAAATAAACTAAATCTTAAAAAAAAAAAAAAAAAATCAATACATTAAAACAAACTCATTTTAGATTTCAATGAAACAATACTTTAATTTATTGAGTTTTTTTTTTAATTTTAAATAGATAATGCTGACCTAAAACTAAGTCTCTATGTGTGCATGCAAATCTAAACTTAAAAAGATTCTGTTAAGATTTACAAAACAAGACAAATTGGCACATGCTACAAAGCAAATTCATAAAATGTCTACAAGTAGCTAAAAAAACCATGACTCCTTTCATCACCATTTTAATTTTTTTTTAAATTAACTGACAATTTAAAGAGAAAGCCAATGGAGATTCATGTGGATTCCTGTCATCATTACAAAATTATTAAAAAGTATTTATTAAACTTAGTTTAGACTGGTATAAAACTACAAACTTGGAGTAGTTAGTGCAGAACAAATTCACTAAATAGAAGTAGTATGTTCACCAAAACTAGCTTGTTAACCATTATCACACAATTTGGTTTCTATAAAAATGTTTTATTCTAATTAATTGGAGTGGGGGGAAATCCTTCACAATCTCAAGATATTGTGAATGTTGTCTTAATGCATAAAATAATAAATATGTTACTAATCATTAATTGTTCCACCTGTAATCGTAATATTATTTCTAGCTTATTTATATAAACATCTATAACTTATTTTTAGCAAACTTAAATATTACCTGTGACTTTATCTGGTTGAAGAGTTAAGCGGTACTGTTCTGATTAAATATGCACAGTAAACTAATGGTATCTTGAAATGCAAACTTATTTCTCACATGATCTCACCTGATCTTCCATTGCTAATCTTTCAGAAAAAAGGTTCCTAGTACATTTTGAAAACTTATTCTTCCATGAAACACTTTCCCAATGTAACTAAAAATTTTCATTATATAAATATTACTTTTGTTACTTTTTTTTTTCCTCCAGTAAATAAGACTTAGGAAGTTTGGGTGACACAATGAATGACTATTAGCAAAAAAAAAAAAAAAAAAAATTAGAGTTCAAATTCCAACTGAGATTTTGGTTTCACTTAACACTAATGCTCTTGGGAAAATCTTTTTTTATTTCTTAACTACAGTTGCAATAGCAAGTAGGGTCATTTTTCTTTGGTAGATTAAAGAGTTTAAACAGAAGACAACTAAATTGAAAACCTGTCCAAAAAAGGGTGAGCTTTGTCAGGACTTCTATGGCTGCTGTATGAGTGGTGTCCTAATTTGTTTGAAATGGCATTAGCACTTAAAATCTTGTTTGTAAAATTCTATCAAATGTCAATCATCTATCATGATCATAAAAGGTTATACCAAAGAAATTGTAAATTTTTATACTTGATAAAGGAGGCTTATCTGAATATTCTTTTTCAATGTTTTGAACATTCCAAATTGAGGATATCAATTCAAACCCTGCAGTCATTAATAAGATTTTTAAAAAGAGTAATATTATTAAAGATTTAGAACTTAAATTTTAATCAATGTTTATTCATTTTAAAATTGAAAGTTTAATATGAAATTTATTACATGCTTTAAAGAAAACAATTATGAATGTTTTTGTAAAGATTAAGAAATTGTCAAAAAGTTGTTCTCGTAAAAGCACAATCTTATAATTTACTTAATGCTAAGTTTTATAAAATATGAACAAATATTATTATTAATGAAAAAAAATGTGTTTAAATAGTTGCAATGTTCTCACTAATGTCTGTACGAGTTAAAATTGCTTTAGTGTCAATTTCTTTTTTATTCTTAAAATTATGAACAAGTGCTGATAAGATTTTTATAACTTTGAAAATTCAATAACCAAATGATTGGGCCAAAAGCACAACAATAAAGATAACAATACCAGATAAATGCACAAAAATTGCTATTTACAAAAGATAGACAGACCAGGAAAAAAACAACTGCATTTTAAAGTATTTGATTCTCAAACCCAAGTATTACCAAAGTATAAACTTCAAATGTGGATTTTTCATAATCTACAGAGCCAATCATTTTTACTTGTACATCTATCAAAAATACAATGTTCTAATCAGAAATGTAACACTACATTAGAAATATTTATCACTAGTATTATGCAGTCCTTCCTATTAAGAATTGTACTTCTGTATACAAGTTGTTAAATTCAAAGTGAAAAGTATGCCATAACAAAACTTAGCTTAAATGCAGCTGTCCAGACTTTACATTTCACATACCATTTGTCTGTAAGATCTACAATACATAAAACTTCAACAATACATAAACTACATACCAAAAGTTAGTAAGGCTATTGATCTCATTCTGTCTTATTTTTGCTACCATGTTTTAGCAAAATCTTATCGACAGTGTTTTTAAGATGGACAAACCATACAGAAAAAAACCCCTTCCCTACCTCAGTAGAGACCACATTTTTTACCATAGGAATTGTACATCTGTAAGAGGACATAGAAAGTATCAACTATAAATATAACAAAGCAAAAAAAAAAAAAAGAATGAGATCAACAGCTTAAATGACTCATCTCCAAATTATAGAAATACTAGACATTGTTTTGAGGATATTGGAATTGTTGTATAAAAACAATAACCTAACGTAAATGACAAAATTGAATGGGAATAGAGAGAAGTAAGGCGGGACAGAAATCGGGGAGCGAGGGAAGAGAACGGGACAGAAATCGGGGAGCGAGGGAAGAGAACGGGACAGAAATCGGGGAGCGAGGGAAGAGAACGGGACAGAAATCGGGGAGCGAGGGAAGAGAACGGGACAGAAATCGGGGAGCGAGGGAAGAGAACGGGACAGAAATCGGGGAGCGAGGGAAGAGAACGGGGACAGAAATCGGGGAGCGAGGGAAGAGAACGGGACAGAAATCGGGGAGCGAGGGAAGAGAACGGGACAGAAATCGGGGAGCGAGGGAAGAGAACGGGACAGAAATCGGGGAGCGAGGGAAGAGAACGGGACAGAAATCGGGGAGCGAGGGAAGAGAACGGGACAGAAATCGGGGAGCAAGGGAAGGAGAAACATGACAAATTGAGGAGAGAGTTGGGGAATGGAATATATGGGGGTCATGGGAGCAAATGGGAAGAACGAAAGAGAAAACCCCTCAAATGACAAGCAGATGAGTAAAAGGTAATCTGATTTATCTAAAATATAGTTTTGGTTGAAACTTTTTACTTTCCCTATATATAAAAAAAAAAAAAAAAAAAAAAAAAAACACTTTTCCAAAATTGGTTTAAGCACAGCTATTAAAGTCAATTTTCTAGTATCTATCAAAAAATACCTAAGTGCATATTTCACTAAACTGGTATTATGAAGAGCATTTTATTCAATGCTTTAACATATTTATTACCAGAAGTTTAGTTTTATTTCATATAAATAAAACTTGAGAAAGCATCACCAGAAACATATCTATGCAATGTATAATGAAGATTAATCACAAAGTGTTCAAGAAATTCAAACCATTAACAAGTTAATTTTTAATTAAGCAATATAGTTAATTTCTTCAATTTTCTTACAAGGTGGGTGCAAAAAAAAAAAAAAAAAAAAAACAAAAACAAAACTTCCCAGTTACTTAGTAACTTAGGAAATAAACAAACATGTTAATGTACATGAAATAATATACATTACACAGGTAAAACTAAACCAAACTCCATGCACACCAAATTTTAATGCTTTGCCAAAAAAAAAAAATTAAAAAAATAAAAATAAAAAAATAGATAAATTAAATTCATTGGCATGTAAGAGTATAATAGTGCTTGGTTTGAGTTTTGAAACAATGAATATATTAATCTATTAACAGTGACAAAAAGAAATTTTCATCAATCAGCAATTTAGCCATCATTCACTGCCACTGGATTAATCACAAAGTTCGGTGAATTGTTCCTACCACTGAAAACACTGATATGCAAAATTTGTTGTTTGTAAATATAGTTTGCATTAATGTCATACAAAAAAAAAGAAACTTTGTAGCATAGTTCACATATGGAATCTTTTTTGTTATTAAAAGAAAAAAAAACAAAAACAAAAAAACTTGATCTAATAGTTAAATAACCTTAAAGTGAACTTTTTTGGCATTTAGTTTATTAATTCTTAGTTAAAACATTTATATTCGAACAAAAATTATTAAAATCCATTACTATAAATTATATTATGACAAACTGATTTTAAGTTATTTATTAAAATCTAACTTTTACATAATCCAAAAAAAATTACTAATCAGTAAAATTAAACCCTGTGCAAAACTTACCTCATTGACAAAAAACCATTCAAAGATAAAATTTGAATTTTTAACAATTTCAGATTCATTTTTTTTTTTAGTTATTAAAAAATAAAATTTATTAAAAAGTATTCTTTAAGAAAGCTTGTCAGATTTAAATTCCTTTATCAATCTGTTTTTAACTAATTTTTATTTATTTTCTTATTTCAATGAAAGAAAATAATTCAGAGATAAAACAATAGAAAAATATTGTCTGGCACATGCAAGAAAGCAATAAAAAAAAGCAAGACAAGAAAGCAAGCATTTAGTGCAGAGAATTAAGCAGTTTATTTAACAAAATGCATAAATAAATAAACAAAACAGTGAAATAAAAAAATAAAACAAAAATTCACAATTCCAAATTCCTTATAAAGTTTTATTCTACACTAATTTAGCTGAACTAGTGTCCTCATCTTAGTTATTGTCACAAAGTTTGGACCATTATTTCTTTAGCCTTTTCCAGGTACCTGTTGTATTAAATAACTTTCTAAAAAATTCATTTCAGAAGAGTAAATTATTCTCATTTCACACTATCCATGCTATAGTATAATTCTTTTTAGTTAATTAGTCTTTGTGATGCCAAGTATGACAGGTAACTAAAGAAGGCCAAAAGGTACAATAGCTGAGAAATTGTGACTAAAACAAGCAAGACAAGGATATCAAATAAAATCAGTATAAAATAATGATAATTCTCATCTCAAAAATTCACAGAACTTCTTTAAAGTTTATTCAAATATGTCTGAAACAAACCATTATCAGCAATTGTGAAAAAACAGTTAATACAATAAAATTTATGATGCAATAACAGTCTAACTTCAAATATTAAAGTTATTAGTAATAATTTTTTAAAATATTCAGTTTTTATTGATTTGGTTATATAACAAGAATTTTAATGACATACAAGGTAACATTGTTGCCCTATTTCAAGGGCTTTGATTGAATTAAAAATGAATAGTCATGATATAAACATGAAATTAGTTTTTCAGCAGAAAATGATCAAACATGTTCCTTCATTTCATGAATGGTTTAGATAATAAATATATGGAAGAAAAAAAAAACGTGAAGAGCAATATCATCCAATATATTAAATGATCAAAAAAAATAAAAAAATCATAAAAGCAGCCAAAAATGCATAAAGGTATTAGAAAATTATTGAAATAGGTACAAAGAACAAGCCAATATATGACTATGTTGCATGCATATTACTCTGAACAGATACAGGATCATTTTAAAAAGTTGAGACTTTCATTAACGAATTCTGTAATAGTTATGAAGGACGGATCAATGCTTCAGAGTACATGCTTGCAGGAATGACAAAAGCATCTATTATATTAACAGCAACCATTAGCTTTTATTTGAAATGGAGGGGAACTTCTATTTGGCTATAAATAAAAGAAATTGAGAGAACAGGTAGATTAAAACCCACTGTTCAAGCATTTACTTTTATAAAGAGTGCTTGATACAAACAGCTTAATATTGTAATTCTTTTATTACAATGGTTTATAAAAGCAATATATCACTACACAAAAATTTTCATGTTTCAGAACAATACTGTTCTTCAGGTGAGATTTTAAAATAAATTGTGAAAATTACTTATTTAAAAAATATAAGATGAATTCATGGTTATTTAGAAAATGAAGGGGTAATAGTTGAAGAATATGATTGCAGGTATGTCAATATTGTTTAATCAAAAATCAGAATTAGGTATCTATTGAGTTAAAGATTTGGGTTGCGAAAGGCAACATAGCATCCTGATATCATGGGATGACACTTTAATTTTATCTGGTTAAGATACATAGTGGGACCATACATTATTTAATTTTTAACAGCAGGTTTGGATTTTTTTTAAATTAGATTTTGTACTATCTCATGAGTAAAGGGGCTGGAAAAATTGTCTACCCATTTAAATAATTTTTACAATTTATTTTGAAATAACACCTGAAGAACAGCATTGTTTAAAAAGATGAAAATTCTTGTGTAGTGATATGCTTTTATAAACTATTGTAATAAAAAAATTACAATATATATATATATATATATATATATATATATATATATATCTCAACTAAGTGACATTTTATACTTGTATTAAGCACACACATCTTGACAGAATGAAACTGCTATAATAATCAAGCCAATTATGCAATATCCATAACTAAAATTTATGGACCTATAGGGGACAATATGCAGTTAACAGTTTTGATAAATTCAGAACCCAAGTTAGTTTTTTTTATGTATAAATTTCAAAATAACTTTAAGTGTTCATTTTTGGATATTTTCTATGAAATCTACGATTTAAATCAGATCTTATAAAATAGCAATAGCTCTTAAGTTTCAGAAGAAACTAGCAGCAGAAAACATTAATTAAAATTATTTGCTTAACATTAGAACTTTCATTATTTATATCAACTAATTAAGCTATTATTTTGTATTAAAGATAATCTTTAAAGTTGAATCAATTATATAAGCATTTTTTTATATACTTGTATACTTTGACCATATATTCTGAATTCATGAGTTAAGTCTTACAACTAGCAAAATCTATTTAAAATTTAGCCTTATGTAAGATGAAAAGAAATGATATTCAGTTAAAAAACTAAAAATATTTCACAATTCAAATAATTTATTAAAAGAATGTTTTTACAAAATGAACTGATATTTAAATTGTAACATAAAATAGAAAAAAATACTTCACTTTCTTCAAGTAAAAGATGTTAAGATGTTAGAAAATTTTCAGCATTATTTTAATTTTCAAGCCTCATAAAAATATTGCTTATCCATGAACACAATTTGGGTAAAAGTCAGTTAAAAAAAAAAAAAAATATCGATATAAATTTAAACTGGCAATGTAAATTTAATTCAAAATTCATTAAGTTTCTTTGTAAAAGCAAAACTCCATTAAAGAAACTAATTTACATTGATTCTTTCTTGAATTTATTGAGTACATGTTATCAAAAAGATACATCATTTGATTGTGCTTGTGAGAGAAGGGAAAAAATAATTCTCAACTCAACAACCAAAAGAGCAATATTGCAAATTAGAAACTACTCTTTGAGAAGAAATTAATGGCATAAAAATTTGAACAAAAAATTTTTTTAAAAAAAACGAGCATAGATGAGAGATTACAGGAAAATAGAGGTATAATGAAAATAAATGAACTTTTACGGGACAAATAGATATTGCCAGACCTTTTTCCCATTTTCACGATTCGTAACAGATACATTTTCATCACCAGTCAAAGCATCATAATCTAGTTTAGTTGGATCAAGTCTGGGACGTCTTCGGCGACGTTTTTCAATTTCAGGCTGAAAATAAAACAAGTTCAAATTTAAAATTCTAATGACTTATTTTACAATTTCTTTTCTTATATAATATTTGGTGCATCCATCTTGAATTCTCTTACAAAGAGAGGTAATCAATAATCTTTAATAAAAACAAAAATCATTAGTCTGCTATATATATATATATATATATATATATAAATTACCACTTTTACAATATTTCATCCAAATATTAGCATTTTACAATTTAAATACTGAATAGAATTATATATTCTAGATTGAAATTTTGGAATTCATAGTTAATTTGCCTATCAGTGAAATATTAAAAACATGAAATCTATTTAAATATGGACATCACTTTATGTTATTCTCATTACTAAAAAATTTTGGCAGATTCATTCTCCAGCTGGAACTTTTTCTATACTGTCAAATGTTAACATTAACAAACAAAAGAGGTGATGCCAACAGTCCACATGAAAAACATAGAAAAATAAACAAGAAAAAAGTTTACAAAACCATTTAACAATTCATCTCCAAAGTGTTAGTTAAATCTATCAGTGAAATTATTCTGCTACTAAATCATTAAAAATGCATAGAAATATTAATAAAAGTAAAACAAGGTTCTGCAGTAAAATTTTTCAGCTGAATATTAAATACATTCACTTTGACAAATGTTTGGTGGCATTGTATAGTAATTCAAGCATTAAACTGATACAGTATAGCACAAGTATATTAGAAAGAACTTGAAGTCTTTAACTTTAGTGCTTGAATATGTCTTAGAATGTGTTCCAATAATTAAAGAATCAATACAAATGTTAAGTAGCAGCCAGTTTGGTATTCCAAATCCAATTTTGAAAACTTTCTAAATTCTCATGAAGTAGAAATTTGTATTTCTCAGTTATTCATTCAGTCAGTTAAGTGCCATACGTGATACACACTTGGGCAATCAGGTCTCGAAAGAGACATGACTGAGCAGAAGATTATCCCGCAGTAGGTTGCCATTACTTTGTGTGGTAGATTGGTTACCAGCCAAGGTTTTAGAACCCAATCTGTCCTGTTATTTAATCTATAACTGGAGGAAAGAGACAGATTAATACATTTCCCAAGGGTATTTGCACGTAAGTGAATGCAAGAAATTCAACTGGAATTTGAATTCAGTTTCCCAATTTCTCATTCCAAGCCAAAACCCACTGCACCACAACACACATCCCAGTTATTCATTACTAGACTAAAATTATACAAATAACCCTTGTATATGTCAGTAATGTCTATCTTAATTCCTGACTACTAACAATCTGATTTTTAACTCTAAATTACCAGCTTAGATGAAATGTTAAAACTTAAATTTTAAGTAAAATAATTACAAGTTAATAATTTTTTTTAAATCAAGAAAAATATCTAGTTGCTATTTGCCTGTTGCTTCATTACATATAAGACAAATCATGAAGTTTTCTAGAACTGAATGGTTCTATGGTGCAGAATCATTAGCCACATACTCAACCATAACACTAGGGTTGTTTTCTTTCAGGGTTTTTCTTCCGCTAGATGACTACAGATTAAATTAAATACATCTACCCGACTACAGATTAAATTAATTACATCTACCCGGACTACAGATTAAATTAATTACATCTACCCGGCTACAGATTAAATTAATTACATCTACCCGGCTACAGATTAAATTAATTACATCTACCCGGCTACAGATTAAATTAATTACATCTACCCGGCTACAGATTAAATTAATTACATCTACCCGACTACAGATTAAATTAATTACATCTACCCGGCTACAGATTAAATTAATTACATCTACCCGGCTACAGATTAAATTAATTACATCTACCCGACTACAGATTAAATTAATTACATCTACCCGGCTACAGATTAAATTAATTACATCTACCCGGCTACAGATTAAATTAATTACATCTACCCGGCTACAGATTAAATTAATTACATCTACCCGGCTACAGATTAAATTAATTACATCTACCCAGCTACAGATTAAATTAATTACATCTACCCAGCTACAGATTAAATTAATTACATCTACCCGACTACAGATTAAATTAATTACATCTACCCGACTACAGATTAAATTAATTACATCTACCCGACTACAGATTAAATTAATTACATCTACCCGACTACAGATTAAATTAATTACATCTCCCACTACAGATTAAATTAATTACATCTACCCGACTACAGATTAAATTAATTACATCTACCCAGGTTTAGGAATTCCAGAGTTCTTTCTGCTAGACTGGTTGTCAACAAAGGTTTAAGGGCCAAGTATTTAACCCACAGCTGAGGGTAGAAGAGATGGGTTCAAATCTTTTCCCTCCAAGAATATTTGTGCAAATATGAATACAACAAATTCAAACTTCTTGCCAATTTCTCATCCTGAGCTATTACCATTACACCACCAACACATCCTACCTAGTTTATTAATTCATGAAAACAAAGTGGTTGGTTGGTTATTGGAATTTACAGCATGTCAACTCCTATTTTATGCTGAAGCTTTATGTATACAAGGTAATTATTCTGTATAATAGGTTGGGAGGTTGTTGAGTTTATGACCTATTTTTTTTTTTTTTTTTAAAATTGCTTTATCTTGTGATTGTTTCTTATGGGGGTATATAAATGGAAAGAATTGTAATGGGTTTGTCTAGTATCACTTGTGTTGCTATTGCTCGTAGTTTAGTTTTAATATGTATTTTGCTTTGCTTCATGTCATTCCTAACCAGTATTGACACTCCTCAATTGTGATTATAGTAGTATTGTTTATAAATTTTTTTTTTTAAGTTATATTTTCTTGCAAAAAAGTTTCCTGTAAGCAGATGACAGCTGGATGCAATTGTGATGCAAGTATGAAAAGATTGTTGTAATTTGATTTTATTTCATAACAGTTTCATTGCATGATCTTATGTGCCATAGCTGCATTCTCATTTTTTTTTTTGCGGGAGGTGGGGGGGGTACCTTTTAGGTTTATATTACTTGTCCTCTCTAGTTTTATTTCCAGCTCTTGAGTTTTTTTGAGTCTATCATTGGTTTTGATTGTTTGTGATGTCCTTCGGCCAAATTTTTGATTTTGTTTTGGAATTTGTTTATTTTCATATTCATCTACTTCCATATATTCGAAAGTATCAGATTTATTTTCATTTAATGTATTGATTCTTGATTTTGAATTCGATCTTGATTGTGTGTTTTCTTGTTCTGTTATTGTTTCTTTTTTGTCTTTTTGTTTGTTTTTCGTTTTCTTGGTTTGGGTTTGAGAAGAAGAGGGTTCGTTGGAGTTTTATTCTATGTTTTCTTTCCAAAGTTTTTTTTTGCTTTCTTCTGGGTTAATTCCATTTGATTTGGGTTATTGAGCTTTATTTTTATTTTTGTCTAATTTGAATTTGATTAAGAAAGTTTTTAATTCTCCTAGAAAAGCTTTTAATTCTTTGTACAAATTTGTTATTTCAGTCAAATCTTTTATCTTCATTGTCTATTTTATTTAATTTTTTTTAACATGGAGGTGTAGGTGTTTTCTTTTGTGTTATTTTTAACCTCTTTTCTTGCTTCTGAGAAGGATATTTTTTTTTTTTTTGTATTTTATTATGATTATTTCTTTTTCCTGTTTATAGATGTTGCATTGTTTAGAAAGGGCAGAGTAGTTCCCCAAGGAGTTTGAGCATAAGCTATCATTTGTACAATCTTCTTTATGTTTTAGTTCTTTTTCATTGCATTTTCCACATGTTTATCACGATAGGAGCCTTTATGATGTCCATATTTGCGGCATTTGTAGCATTGCAGAGGGTTTGGTAAATATTGTTCTATTTTTATAATTTCATGTCCTATTCTAATGTTGTCGGAATTTTGGGGGGAGTTGAACGTTAGAATATAGGTATTGGTTTGTATTTCTGTTTCATTTGTTTTTTATTGTGATTCTTTTGACGTTTGTAACACCTTGTGTTTTGAGTTCTATTTTTAATTCTTCCAGAGTGCATAGGAAGAGTTCTTTGCTTTTAACTACACCCTTTGAAAAATTTAAGGTTTGGTGTGGATAAGATTTTATTTCTATTTTTTGTAATTTTTTTTGTTTTATTATTATATCTGCATATATATTTATTTTTCTCCACTTCTATTAGTAATGTTTCATTTTGTAGTTTCTTTACATTTTTTTTTTGTGTAATTATACTTGATATATCTTTTTGGATTTTAAATGGGGACATTTCGGCTAATGATTTGTTGCCTATTGCTTCTAGGACAATATACCGTGGGAAGTTTTCATTATCATATTCTATTTCAGAATTTGTATCCACATGTGGTCTTTTGGACGATTTCTTAAGTGCCATGATTTGTTTTATTTTGTTCATCCATGCTCCCTACCCACCACAGAGTCTAAGATTGGGACATGACAAGGGGGAAACCCATTTGCCTTGCCTTGTTGGGGCTACGTGAAAGGCATATACGTGTTCCTTTATTTCCGTTGTCCAAATTTTCCAGCTGTCAAGGTTTGACAGGCGTGTCAGATCCTTTTCCTCTCCCAAATTGATTGACCTTCAGCCACCACCTTCCATCATATATTTAGAGGTAGGTGTTAGTTTTGGTTGGAAAGAGGAGTACGAGTTATAGGTTTAGGATGGGTTATATATGATGGGGCTTGACATGATCAGCCGGTTGATCGGACCGGGCCTCTTTGACTGCCCGTCTAGCCCAGGTAAGGGCCAAACTGGTGTGTTGCAGAGTCGTGACTGCTTTACACCTGGGTCACAACCTGCTCACTACCAGTCGGCATATTCTGATGCCCCACCAACAGGGCAAGAACAAAGTGGAGTGGAGAGTAACAGTAAAGTCAGTCAGTGGGCAGTGATAAAAGTACCAACATATAGTTTAAATTACAGTCAGCATTAAAATAAGTGATAAAAGTTTCAATTCCACCCTACCTTGCCAACAAAATTTACTATAAACAATCATTAGAACAAATGAAAGCTTTGATGTATTTAATAAATGCTACTTGTTATATCATGGGTTATATAAATTACTAACAGGCATTGAAAAGCTCTTAACTTACTTCAAAATCTTCATCAGTAAGACCAATAAAAGGCTTGTATTCAGGATTCTTCTGCATCCACTGAAGAAGATCCTTCTTCATAGGTGCTTCATCACCAGACAGAATTATTCCTTCTCTCTCATGCACCATAGTAACTCTTTCATCTGTAGGGGAGAGAGAGATTGAAACAATTTTAGTAAATCAGATGTAATCTACCTTCATTTAGTAAAACAGCTTTAAGAAATTACTTCTAAGCAAAAGCCAACAAAAAAAAAATTAGTATAATTTAGTACACACAGGACAGCATAAAAACAAACTTTCATGAGATTTCTTGAACTGCAATAAGAAGCATTCATGAAATTTTTTTATAACTTTTGCATATATGTATTAAGAAAAGAAGAATACATATTGGAGTAAGGAAAAGTGGATTTCAAATTTATCATTGAAATTACTTTTTTACTATTATTTGGAGATTTTTTTTTTTTAAGTATAAATAAAATTTCTGATACACCAATCTCTTGACTAGCATCCTTACTAGGTTGTTATAACTGCAATGTTTGTACTCTGCAACTTCAGGGATCTTCATCTTTGATATTTTTTAAATTGGACAGATGTTATGCCTTTCTTTTTTGTCAACACAACATTTCTAGTTTCTTATTAGATTTCAATGATATTTTGCAGAAAGATGATCACTTGATCAAGAAACGAAATTTAACTTAATTTTTCAACTTTTTAAATGTAATTACATGATATGTAATAATGTTTTCATGCCAGTATAATAATTATTACGAACTATTGTTATATGGCATATGCAACTTCATTGGTTAGATTTGAGTGCAAAAGACATTAGAGGTATATGCTCTCTTAATGCTTTCTAGTTCATCCTTGTGATATAAATTTTGCTGATTCCTGGTTTGATCCAGAGACTGAACTCACAATTACTATCACTAGATTCACACAACCAAGGTTTTTTAATCACTCAAAACCTATCTATAGAAGAAGCAGACAGTGAAACTTCGAAACCTTAAATGTAAGGCCTGTCCTTTCTTAAGGACAACCATATGGTTCTCATTTCTATGATTGCCTATTGAGAAGGTTATTAGAACAGAGCATATACATGGATTCTTTTAATTTATTCTCTAGCATTGTTGTCTATTAGCATAACATCAATCCACAGAAGTTAGTGACTTCTTCCATACTTAAGCAACCATGTCTATTCCATAGTCTTAAAATTCTTTTTTTCTTATAATTATCACTTATGAATAGTGTACAAAGCAATTTCAAGTTTGAAATTAGCAAAAAGGACATGCATGAACATGCTAATTTGTTTACATACCTGGGTTATCAGTGTTTTGTATTGAAAGCATTTTTTTAGCCATTTTCTCATGAAGATTAGTGGATAGAATATCATTTTTTCTCTTTCGCCCTCTCTTCTTTTTTAGATTTAAAGAATCAACCTATAAAATAAAAATATACACTTCAGTGATTAAGCAAAACTCAAAAGATATTTATTATGTAATAAAAAAGTTGTTGAAAGAAAATAACCATAGAAATAGAAAATAGAACAGTTATGACACCCACCCCATCTTACTTCCAGCCATACTGTCAGTTCTGCTTTCCAAAAAAAAATAAAAAAGGAATAACAATTCTATGCAAATTTTCATTCTATTTACGAGCATTACAAAATTTCTAAGGATGATGGAAGCTAATGATAGCTAAATTGACTGTTACAGAAAATGCCAAAAGTTAGAAAGCCAGGTTACAAAGTATCAAAATTTCTTATCTTGCATACACACACACACAAAAAAAAAAAAATTCACGGTATGGTTATCCCCTAAAAATAACATTTAATTCCAATCTTTTTACTCTTACGTAATCCCCTGCGCATCGGTGGCATTACCGCCTTGCTTGGGGTGATGTGATTAAAAAAAAAAGTTAGTATAAGCATGCCAGATCTAACAATGCAGGTTCATATCTTGCCAGAGAGTACATTTTTCTTTAAAAACATTTCTCAAGAATAAAGATATTATTTAATGAAATTTACTCAAATATGGGTATCCACTAAAAATAACATGTATATATGTTACAACTTCCTTGCATCAGGATTGACATTCTCTCATTCTCCTCTCTGATGATGGTGGTAGAGATGATTGTAAAGGCTGAACAGCCAAGAGCAGGAGTCACAGAGCAGTATGGGACAGATCACGAAGGATACAACCACCATAAACATGTCGTTAACATATGGGCATGGACTAAGGGCCTCCAATTAAACATGCTTGTCCCAGTTGCTGCTGGTCTTGCTGAAGGATGGTAGAAAGTAAAGTCAAAGAGTTTGGCAAAGCCATTCATATTTGATTTTAGTAGACAATTCTGTGCAACAAAAAAGCCCACAAACTGGAGCAGAAGCACCTCTCTCACAGCTCAAATTATGCAACATATTCCCCAATTATTTAGAAGATTGTCAATTAGTATACTAAGTACAGAATTATAAAAATGATAGAAATAAAATAAATTTCTTACCATGGATGTAGACAAATTCATAGCTTCAGTAACACTTTCATTGTCACTTGAAAAGGCACTGTGGTTGAACTGGGGAAATGACAATGCTGAAGAAAAAAAACATTAAGAATTTACAGAATAAGTGAAACAAAACATGAAAAGCAAAAGCAAAACACAAAAGCAAAGCACAAAAAACATTATTTTCAAATAAATGTTTTCATAGAATAACTTACCTTTATTTGCTGAACCTTCTTTCTTTGGCAGGCATAATTTATTTTTTGAAATCTTCACTTTCATTCCTTCCACCTAAAAGTAAGAGTAATGTAAATACATACAAATTCAACAACACAGCAACTTTGAAATTTTTGAAGATTCTTTATAAAATCCAAAGAATCTGCATTGTTATCGGTCCTATCCTGACATTGGTCATTTTTCCCACTGCCATAATATAGCTTCGCTGTACCTTTTCTATAAATACTTTTATGGTAATTGTTTTGATGGATTCTGCTCTATGGTACTTAATGAATTTAAGCACAGTACTAGATTGTCAACAAAGTTTTCATCCTTTTACAGATGAATTGTTATTCTGTAAGTTCTTTGCTAACAGTTTGTTTTCTTGCACTTCTTGCTTTCCAGCCAACTTTGATCTTCAAAAAGTTTAATTCAATGTCAATTGCTATACCTACTGTCTTTTTTAATCCTTTTATTCTCATTCATTAATGTTTTTCTTTTGCTTTTTCTTTCACACTCATTAATCTGTGTCTTAGTAGCATTATTGTCTTGCTTAGTGTGAAGTAAAAAAAAAAAAAACATATAGAAAGCTAAGTACCCAACAGGGGGCATATATACTGATCAGTCTAAGCCATTCAAAACATTGCCTGAAACAAGTATTTTCATATCATATATAGTGCTATATTTTTTTGCCATTTTCCAACCTCAGTGCTAAGCTAGTAAGGATCACAATCCAGTAAACAATGTTTATACAGCTAAAAATCATTTTGATTTAAAATTGTGCAAATTTTGAATAGGAAACTTTATGTCCAAATATTTTGTGTTAAACAGTTCATAAAAAAAAAAAAACTAGTAAACCTGCAGTTAAAAATACAAAAAATGTACTTGTGTAGCTAACATACATTTAAATATCAAAAAGAAACAAAACCAAGAATAAAATTGAAAGTATTACTGACCTCAGAAGTGTATTCTGCAACAGGTTTTGTCTTTTTGGAAGCTTCCATAAAATTACTTTCTCCTGACTCCATATCACTCACTTCAGCCTTGGGAGTGGATCTATCTAAAGGAGTTGTACTGCAGGAATCAGATGCCTGGGCTAAGAACAATTTTTTAATTTGTGGCCATTCACCGGTCTCGATTGTATAACAAATATGTTCAAGACGTTGGAACAAAACTTTGTCCTGTAAATGAAGAAATAACTGATAAAATTATACTAATTTAAGACACTTTTTAAAATTCATTTTTTATATGCTGCAAAAATTAAGGTTTTTGCAATATACACCTCTATGTAAGTATATTAACAGCAGGCATTCACTGATAAGTTTATTATGTTAAATAAGCCATGAAATTGTAATTTACCTTGGGCCAGTATACATCATTTACATGCATTTGATAGTCCCCATCCAGGTCTATATCATCAGAAGCCGGAACAGAATTCTGAAAAAAAAAAAAAATAATTATCGGAACTGACCCCACCTTTTTACATAGTAGTATTTCTGTCTCTTCCCTTCGGTTATGGGTTAAATAACAGGGCAGAGTGGGTTCTATAGCCTTGGCTGGCAACCAGTCTACCGTAGAAAGTAATGGCAACCTACTGCAGGATAATCTTCTGCCCAGTCAGTCATATCTCTTTCGAGACATGATCGCCCAAAGCATGTATCACGTATGGCACTTGACTGACTGACTTGAGAATTGAGAAATGCATTAAACACTAATTTTAAAATGAAATAAGTTTAATACTTTTGTTGTCATTCTTAAAAAATATCCTGATGACTGAAAACCAAGTAGAGATTATAGTTACTCATTATGTTTAGATTTTCTTGTTCACTTCAGTTAAGTGTCATACGTGATACATGCTTAGGCAATAATGTCTCTTTTGATTCATGATTGACTCAGCTGAAGGTTATGTGTTTCTGTGGAAGAGCGGTTGCCAACCAAGGCTATAGGACCTAGTGTCCTGCTATTCAACCAATAGCTGGGGGAGGAGGGAGAAGAAATGGGATTCATACCTTTCCCAAGGGTATTTGCACATAAGTGAATGTAATGAACCCAACTGAAATTAGAACTCAGCTCTATGATTTCTCATTCTATGCTGATATCCATTACACACATCAATAAATAGTGGTGTCAAAAATTTTTAAATCTTTTGGCATGTTTTAAGGGGGAGGGGGTAGCAAATGTTAAACTTTGCCAAAAATCTTTCATTTCAGAAATTTGCTGTACATTTTCCAGTATTGAGAAAAGATTCAAAACTTAATAGACAATATCATCATTTTTACATTTAAGTTACCATTTTATAATTTTTAGAAAAATATATAAAATTAAATGACATAAATAAAAAAAAGTTTCAAAAAGGCAATACCTGTAAGATTGCATCGGGATTTATTTTGAAAACATTTTCAGCTGCTCTCTCTTGAACATCCATGTTTGTAATGCTTTTACTATCATCTTCTTCCTCATCATCAGCATCTTCATCTTTGGCTAACAATTTCATATTTGCATTTTTCATGTATAAATCCCTACCAATACTGTCCATTCCAAGTTTGGAGTCAAAATCTTCCTCATCCTCCATCTTTATATCCGCATCTGATATTTTATCTTTATCATCTATTTCGGACTTTGTAATATCGTCTTCTGTGTCAGAAAGATAATTACCCTTCTCTTTACTTTTAACAGATTTAATTCTCATACCCAATGACAATGCGTCATCAGCATCATCTAATTTTTCATCATAACTATCTGAGCCAATATGTTTCATTCCAACTTTGTTGAATTTAAACTCAACATCTGATTCAGATGTTCCACCTGCTTTACCAAGGGTGGTACTGTCTTTTGAATCTGAATCATCACCTTTCAGGCTTGTTGATTCACCTGAAACAAAATAAATTTCTGAGTTATTTCCAAAATGAAGCTGTATATAAAAATTATTTATCAGAAATATATCTTTATAATTTTCATTTTTTTTTTTTTTGAAAGCAATTTAAAATCCATTTCATTGATAAAAGACAAAAAACGTTTTATTACAAAAATAATCCTAATTTATTACATATGAACAGTGAGCAAAATCTAGCAAATAGTAAAATTCTCAAATGGAAATTTTTTTTTTCAGAAATATAGCAATTATTTAGTTAGAAAAATAATTACTTGCTACTGCAAATGCACTTACATCTTAATGGCTTAAACATTGATGATTCTAGAGATGACTGGTTCAGTTTCCCCTTAAAATGTAAATGGAAGCTATATGCTCGATCAGGACAAATGTTTAAATCCGTACGAGAAATGCCATGCCTAAAAAAAAAAAACATACAGTCAAATAGCATAACACTGCAAAAAGTTTGAATGGAGTAACAATAGCTAATTGCATTAGTAACTGAAATAATTTCTGTAAAGGAAGCGGGAGAAGAGAAAAAAAGAAACAAAAACTTATGCCTCCTGAAAACTTTACATCATTTTTCTTACAAGGGTACAAAATTTTATTAGCAAGTAAAAACAGGCTTATTTAACAAATAAACAAACAAAAAGAATAAAACAATAACAAGGAAATATATAGACTAAAAAAAGACAGCTAAATCAGTTTATCTTCTCAGGGGAACAAAAACCAAAGAGAAATATGTACAGTACATAATTTTTGCGGTCACTGTACATTTTTGTCATTGGTCCATCTTTTCTAATAATCATAATATTTCAGTATTATTATTTTGTAATAATATATTTTTGTTGGGGATTGCCTTTTATATATTAATAACCTTAATTGCCAAGTATATATATTTTCAAAAACTGTGTTAGATCTCATTCCCTTGACAATAGAAAAAAAAATTAAAAATAAAATAATTTTGATTTATCAATGTAAACAATCAAAAGAATAAAAAAGAAAAAAGGAAAAATTAAATAACCCTTACTTTGCAGCACCCAATACTAGTTCCTTATCATGTTTTCCAGCAATCCACCAAGAAGGCATGTCATAGGTTATCTGACATAGTTTGATTCGTTCTTCAAACTGAGGATGTGGAATAATGTTCTCTCTCAGCCGTCTGAGGAGATTGATCCTTGCTAAACATCGACATGCTCTTTCACTAGTAATAGGTTCAACAAACAGGCTATTGGGTTGAGGTGACAACCAAATAACTGCAAATACAATATAAAATTACACAAATGATAAATGTCATGTTTACAACTGCTTTAAAAATATCTTTTAAATACAAATCTAACCATTTTTTAAAAATTACATGTAAAAAAAAAAAAAAAAAAAAAAAGACATTTTGCTTACTTTCTTCCTCTTTTTTACAAGCTCGTTGACACATATCATAAAAAGCTTCATAATATTCTGTTAGTGTATCATCATATTTCTTATCTAGTCTTGCCAGAATACGGAAGTGATCCCACTTGTACATTTTAGTTCGAGTGTCAATTTCAACACCATAAGATACAACAGTCTTGTAAAAATCTGCACTCTCTCGCCTTGACCACCTTAAAAAAAAAAATTGTAATTAATTTAAGTGGAAACAGCATTGAGTTTTATGTCATTAAATGAATATTTGAATTATCAAGTAAAATATTTTAATTATATTCTTTATCATAAAAAAAAAGAAAAAAAAAAGATTCTAAAACCAATAAGGACTGAATATTGAATAAAAGGAAATTTAAGTAATTCAAAATTTAACTTTTGATTTATGATTTACATAACGTATAAAAAATAAAAATAACCTTATTTGATTATCCAAATGGAGAATTCAAAAGTTTCTCCTCACAAAAAAAAAAAAAAAAAAAATTAGAAAGGTTACCTTTGTTGGGATTCTCTTTTCTTAATAGCTCTTTCTTTATTAGCAGCTTCAGCTCTGTTTAGTCGCTCAAGTTTCTGGAATGCAGGAAAAAAAAATAATTTCTTTTTATAGTTTATCAACCTTTTGTAGGTTATTCAAAGTTAAAACATTTTTGGATTATAAGAATTTTTTTTTTTTTGCAAATAATGATTACTATTTAATCTATAGCCAGGGTGAAGAAGTCATGAATTCATACATTTTGAGAAAGGTATTTGCACACAAGCAAATGTAATGTAAACTTAGTTTTTACCAATTTCTTGTTCTGAACCATTATTTATTACATCAAATACACATCCAAGCTTACAACACATGGTCACTCTTCTAGTTACTGACCAGGTTCAACATTGCTTAACTTCGATGGTTGAATGGGAACTGATGTTAGAAAAAAACTAACACTTGTTTCTTTTAATTCTTCAGCAACTGTGAAAGAAGGTAATTAATAAATTAGCTCAAAAGACAGTCATATCATGAATCTCATAATCCATTAGACTCAGTGGGCGGTCACTATGCGTACTGCAGCCATAGTTGCAGTGGTGTATTTGATAGTATATATGAGAGAGAGAGAGAGAGAGAGAGAGAGAGCACATGCTGTCAAGCTAAAAGCTACCCCGCCACATACACAATGAAATGTAGGTAAGCAGGAAATTACATTACCTGCATTGTGTCAGTTAATATAGGTTAAAAACAGATAACAATTAAAATGTTTATATTTGGTGGATACAATGGAATACAAGTACATTGCATACCTTGGCCCTCTGTGCAAGAATTTGCTGATTCTTACAGTGGTGCCTTTGGTAACCAGTAATCATTCGTCTAAATCTGGTGTTCAGCTCAGGAATTCCAGGGAATGGCAGTTTACCTTCTGCAAATAAAAATAAGATGCATTATATTTTGATATCATTTCATACCGAAAATGAGTAATAATAAATTAACATAAGTAAACATTAAAAGGTAGGTAAGAAATTACTAACCATTGTGTGTGCGGTTTACCAACAAGCGAGTGTAAGACAGTGCTTCCATAACATCCTCTTCTTCATCCCGTGAAGCTTGCACATCAATATCGTAATCATTGCTATAAAAAGATGAGAAATTTATCATTTTATCTACTAAATATACAAATATTTTCCATAAGCAACCTAGTTACGTGGCTTAAAGAAGAACTTGCTTTAGTTTAAATCTAAAGAAAAAAAACTTACTGAAAACTTAATTACATTAGCATGGTATGGATATAAGTAAGTTATTTTACTAGAAAACCAACCCTACGAGTCATTTCACACCAAATCTGGCAGTTTTACGATTTTTTTTATTAGGTGTATTTAGTGTATTTATTTTTTTACAAGTTATTATTACATAAGGTTGGGGAATATAACACATCACTCAATAAGTTCTGGGCTTAACTAATAAAACAACAACTTTTAGGCAAAATTTCACTTTATTGATCAACAGTCTCCTTCTAGGGTGATACACTGATTCCAACGATTCTCTAACAAGTCGATGCCTTTTTTATCGAAATATGCCTCAGTTTCCGATACCACTTCTTCATTGGAGCCAAATCTCTTTTCTTGGAGCATTCTTTTGAGATCGGAAAACAGTCAGTAGTCCGGGGGGGGGGGGGGACAGATCTGGAGAATAGAGTGGATGTGGAAGTAATTTGGAGTGTAATTCATGTAGTTTTGCCATCGTTACAATCGACTTGTGATGACATGATGTATTTTCTTGGTGAAAGATGACATTTTTCTTCTTCATTTGTGGCCGTTTTTTGCGATTTCTTCCTTCAAACACACCAGTAATGCTATATAATATTCGCTACTGATGGTTCTTCCTTTCTCTAGGTAATCGATGAACAAAATACCTTACAGAGGCCAAAACCTTACCTGCTGATGTTTGTGTGCATCTGGTGTCTTTGGATGGCTTTCACCGGCTGCTGTTCACTCAACTGACTTCGAATTTGACTCTAGAGTGAAGTGGTGGATTCATGTTATATCCATTGTCACATATTTATGCTCTGAATCATCGCCACATTGTTGTTTTTGAGTGACTGCGAGCAAACGCAACACCCACTTTAAACAGCTTTGTCACTGACAAATGTTCATGCAAAATGGTGAACACACTGCTTTCTGATATGTTCAACTCCTCTACTATCTCACGCAACTTCAATTTACAATCGGCTAGAAACTAGTTTGTGAATATTTTTGGTTGTTTTCTGGGACAACTGCCGATTTTGGGGCTACCTGAGCATTCAGCATCATTTGTGTCTGTATGATCGCGTTTAAAGTTAGCATACCACCTCTTAACTGTTGTCTCTGATGGAGTAGAGTTCGAATAACACTTATGAAGCCATTGCTTTGCTTGAACAGTATTTTTTCTATCAAAAAGCAATGCTTCACAAAAACATGAAATTCAGATTTTTCCATTGTTTTGAAAATTTACAACAATAGCTTCACTTAAATAACTGTAATTTGTAAACTAATAATCTGATTGGGCCCAAATTTTGTCATGTGCCATTTGAAGGTTAGTACTACATAAAAACTATATGGATTTTTATTAGTGGCGCCATCTATATGTCAGGCTCTGAGGCTTATTGAGTGATCTGTTAATTCAGTTTTAATTGCATTTTGTAACTGAGTGTTTATTCAGTTTTCTTTTTATATTTTGGTGTAAAGTTTTGTTACGTTTAAGAATTCTTGAATGGTTTGGGGTTCAATACTCTCAAAGAGAGCCCAAAGGTTAGGTAGATTGTCAAAGTATTTTCACATAGGTGCCAGTTTTTTGCAGTTAAAAAAGATATTTGACAGTGAGTACTTCTTGGCAGTATTTGGGAGTGTCTTCAACTTTTAGTAGTAAGGAGTAGGTTATGTATAGGTGTCTGATATTAAGTTTTTGTAATTGTGAAATCTTTTCTTGAGCGTTTGGTACTTTGATGTTGTACAGTCAGAATAGGTTTTATTTGTTACAATTTGTTGTTTGTGTGTGTTCCAAAATTTTTGTCATTAGTTGACGATGTAAGAGTTAATTGTGGCTTTCAAGTCTGTAAATAGGATTTTTTAATTCATTGTGACAGATTTGGCTTCCTTATCAGCCCAGCTATTCCCAGGGATCCTAATATTAACATAGTATAAAGCATTATACACTTCATATGAATGGTGATGTTAGTAGAATATGCTAGAAGCTTATAATTGTCTTATTTTGTTAAGAAATATAAATACCAAAGTCAATAAGTTCAACAACGGATATGATAGAAAAAAAAATAATTACAAAGAAACTTACTCAAAGTTATCATCATTTTGTTCAGCAAGTAATGCATCACCATCAGGTGGTCCACATTTACATAAAAAGCAGAGGCGAGGATCTTGCTGTATTAAACTATATTTTTCATAGCCTTAAAAAGATTTATAAACAAAGCATTTAAAGTTTGTCAATACAAGAACAAAGTTTTTAAAATATATCAAAGATAAACCAAACAATTTCTTTTTCTTCCAATAAGTGAAATAATCTTCAAAGCCAAAATAGATTTAATACAGGTTTTATAATGAATTCAGTCATCTTTTATAAAAACATTAACTTAATTACAGAATTTTTTATTTATTAGTAACTATTTTTTAAATTTGACTAAATCTCTACTACTGACATCATTGGGTGGTGAAGAGTAAAAAATAATTATTAAATATATATTTTACACTGTATTAAAAAAGTCTTTTTTACTAGTTCAGTTACATTGAAATATCTTTTCCTATTAGACCAAAGCACAAAACATTTAAAAATTCATTTAAACAATTTGATGATCAATTTTTACATAAAAATTAACTTCATTAAAATCATAATTTGCTTATAATTTAAAAAAAAAAAATATTAGCATAAAATTAATTTCATACATCTTAATGAAATGGAAAGTTACTCAAAGTTTATCTTTTGCATTTAAGGAAAATCAGAAATCTATTTTCTCATGAATGCAAGATAATATCAATTTTTTTTTCTTATATGACTGAACAGCTACAATTTTTGAAACTGAATCCTTAAAAATTAAACATTTATGGTTGCCTATCCTCCATCACCAGCCAAGGGACTTTAACATACACAAGATATAAGACCTTAATATCGTGTACTTGGCGAGGAGGAAGAAATGTTTTAACATTTTTTAAACAACTTTAGGCACAATCAGATATAGTGAACCAATAACTAAATAGTTTTGTAACGGATATTAAAGTAATAACCTGAGGTTAAGAATCATCTATGCAAAAATTACTCAAACACATATATAGCGAATAATAAAGTAATTGTTACCATGCTTAAATATGCCAATCAGAAGGCATTTATCAGCATCTCCATCCCACCATTCACAAGGTGGTTCACCATCGACAATTGGCTTGGGGATATCAATATCTCTGGAGGAAAAAAAAGAAAAGAAAAGAAAAAAGAATGAAATTAAAGAAAATTCATAACTAAAACAAAACTGACAAATATCATTTAACTGTTTTACTATACCATTTTTTTATCAAAATGATGAATAAATTTCAATAATGGTATATTTATTCCTCCAAATAATTCCATTAGACATTATCTAAGACATTTATCAGTTCTCACTATCTATGGCTAAGAAATTCACATTGAATGCAGCATGAAAAATACTCACTTATGATCAGCACCTTGCAGTACCTTCTGGCACTCATCACCAATAACTTCCTGCTTTAAGTAATAGAGAAGTCGCACTCTCAACAATACTCTATAAAGAAAAATTTATTTTTTATTTAGCTAAAAGAGAAAGTTTTTAAATGCAAACTGTATTTACAACTGAAAAACTAAAGAAAAATTTTAGACATCAAATATTAATTAAAATTATAAAAGGGAAAATATTTACTTGTTTGAATGTCTTTCTATGTGTCTTTTGTAACTTTGGTCAGACAAAACAATTTCAGGGTCCATTTGCATATTGTCCTTTTCCAATTCAATAACAGCAGAGAAGTTTTTGGATTCTCTTTTGGCCTTTTTGCCCTTGCGTCCCCGTGGAACAGGAGCTGAAAGTCCTAAAAAAGGTAAAAAAATTTAAAGAACAGAATATCAATTACCAAATCTATTTACAAGATTTATTTTTTTTAGCAGTGAGTACCTCTAGCATATGCTGTACTTTAAACAATAGTGGATAAAATATATATATATAAAGTAATACAAACAAAGGAAACAAATTGGGGATATATATATAAAAAAACACACACATACCAGAATGATTTTTCAGAGTACAATCACTTGAAGGACTGACAAGATCCCAAATGAAATCCTTGATTCTTTCATCACCTTTATAGAATTTTAAACTATACAACAGCTGTAAAAGAAGAAAAAAAAAAAACACATATGTAATAAATTGTGTTAACATAAAAAAGTCATTATATATAACAAAATAAAAAAAATTTACTTGTGATGTTTCTTTCTTTAGAACTTCATTGGACAGACGGATGAAGTTCTGAAGAATGAAATGCAAGTAAACTTTTCACAGTTTGTCATACAATTTCCCCAAATTGTTTGTTGTTCTTATAAATATGTAAGTAGCATTAATAAGGCTAAAATGAATGATTTCCATCTGCATCAGTTAAAAAGTATTGCACGTATACATCCGACAGTTGAAAACATTTTTAAGATTATAAACATCTATTGTGGTGAAAAGTAATGTTAGTAATCAAAAATGAAAAGAGCAAATCTGTTAAAAGCATTCAGTGTTATGCCACTGAAAAGTAATTATTAAAAAGTCAAATATTAAACTTTCTCTAATTTATAGTTATAGCATTTTTCTTTATTTTATAACTTTATTCCACTATTTTTACTTGCAACAGCTGAATTCAGTTAAAACCTCATAAGTACAACTTTCATGGATGATGTTTCTAGTATAGAGATGATGATCAAGTAGAACACAAATCTGTTGTTGTTGTGATACCTACCCCCTGATTCTTAGTAATCAGAAAGAATAGATCAAGTATTTTGACTCTTAGCAGATTTAGTTCATAGTATTATTGTTGGTTATTGTAATAAAATGAAATAAGTTATGTATTTTATAACTAGATCAAACATGCTTTTTTAAAAAAAAAGGCAGCATATATTGTTCTTACTATTGAGGATGAGATTTTTTAAATTGCAAATATATGCAATAGTCATTTTCACAGAAACTATTTATATAGAGATCAGCACTTCTGTATAGTGAAGTGTTGTATCTGTGCACAGTACCTAACTTTGTACCTGCAAATTAATTTTTTCATGCTAATTAAACAGAAAAAAAGTGTAGAGGATATGTCACTCACTTGCTTGTTACCTGTAGATCAGAGAAAGAAAATCAGATCAAGAGTCACTTGTTATTGTCTATTTGCATTATTACAGCAAAATCTGATATGTTTCACTTTTATTAAAGCTTAATCAGAAAATAAATATGGAAAAAGAAAATTCTATTTTTATTTTTGTGTAGCTTGCTTTTCATTAGTTGAGCAGACTTCATATGCATAATTTGTGTATTACAATACTAGTTTGTCAGTGGGATGCCTGTCGTGTGTGTGTGTTTGTTTAATGTTATATTCTTTCATTATAGCTATTGTAATTTGGCAGGTTACACATACAGCCCCTTGGTTGTGCTGATCAACGAAATATTTGTTGCTCCAATCCTTGTTGAATATTCTTTCCTCATGACCAATTTTTCATTTTTGAGTAGCAGACAGGTTTACCTGCATAATGATAATATATGTGCTAAAAACGTCTGCCTTCTTCCACCAAACGCACATAGCCCAGAGGTAGAATCGCCAACTGACACCAATTCGGTCGGGTTTCAATCCTGGGTTAAAAAGCAATCGGAGTCTAAACGTACTGATGAGCTGTGATACAGCGAAACAGATCTGTCTGCGGATGACAATATATATATATATATACACACACACACACACGGTAAGCATGTTTTGGTGGATGCTCATCATGTTGATTTGGTGACATTTTTAGCCTGCTTAACCAATAAAAATGAAGCTACACAAAATAAAAATACTAGAATTTTTTTTTCTCTCTCTCCATATCTCATTCTCTGTTTTAATATAATCTTTGCATGTTTCTTATTTGTTTTTTATTCTAGCATATATTATGTACAAATACATGTAGCAGATTAGAAAAGATAACTGCAACTAGTCTTAAGTTTGGTTAATCTACTTTTCTTTTAAAAAAATTCCAGTAATGTTAGAAACTAAGTTTGTTTTCAGATTTTAATATTCAAATCATGAAAAAAATATAATTAAAACCTACCATAGCTCTAGAAATGGTCTCCACATCATTTTCAGTTAGTCTTCGTTTAAAGCGTCCATGTGAAAGAATATCAGCCCACCGGCCCCAACTAGTCAACAAAAAAAAATTTAAAAAAAATCAATATCTGATTCACGAGAAATATACAAAAGAATCATTTTACATATAGTCAATACATAGAATTCTCTAAACAAGTTCTGTTGCTCAAAATTTTAAAATCATTTTCAGTGGAAAATATTGCTAAATTTCTAAGGTGATGCAGTGAATAACACTTAAAACTATCCAAATAGTTATAAGTTTATGTAAACATTAAAAAAAGTTACTAATTCCTTCTGCTGGCAGAAATGTTGACACAAAATGTAAACCACATATTTCTTGCTATTTTAGAACTAAAAAGAAACCAATAATCAAAGCTGAATCAACAGTTGATTTTTATAAAAAGATAATGCATTTTGTCAGGGCTGCTGTCAATAATTTGGGTATCAAGAATTTAGATAAAGAGCATTTTAAAAAGCTTCACAATGCAGCAGCAACACATTTTCAAAATGATTAAGAAATAGGTTTTACATTAAATGCTTGCACACATATTTGTGAAGCTATTTAATAAAAAGTCAGCATAATTGATTAAAAATAAATGCATAACTTACCCATACACCAATAGATTTTTCTCAACTTTAAACAATTCTGCTCGAGAATAGCTACCATCAATTGGGTCATCAATTTCAAAATCTTCATCGAAAGTTTTTCTGCGTCCACTACCTTTCTTTCGTCCTCTTTTTTTGCCTGTACTGATAACTTTCTTTTCTTCACCTCCAGATTCCTCATAATCACTATCACTATCAATGTCAGAGACTTTAAATAAATCTTGATTTCCATAACGTGCTGTTTGCCGACGTTGGCGAGGTTCTTCAATAATAAGATTTTTCTATTTAAAAGATATAAAAAAAAATTTTAAAAAATAAAAAAAACAAGCAAATAACTAAGATAATAAAAAAGAAAAATATACAAAAATATTTTTGTATGGGTTATGTCTTGAAGGCTGTCACAATGCGTTGAGTGAAATAAAGGAAGGTAAGGAAAGTGTTTGTATTACTTATTTATTAAACATTAATATTTCGAGATTAAAATCTCATCTTCAGAATGGCAGAGAAGCTTTTGACTGTCCGAACTTCTTCAGAGTCTCTCTTTGAATGGTTGTTGAGGGTTGTCCACTGCTACTGTACGTGTGTGTGCATGTTGTGTGTATGTGCATGTATTCTAGCTGCTGTACGTGTGTGTGTATGTGTGTGTGTGTGTCTCGTTGGAGCCTTTATAATAAAATATTTTTTATTAATTACATTTGCATAAGGTGCGAAAAGAAAAGAAAAGAACAAGTTTAATTTGAATTGAATGAGCAACAATAAATAAAAACATATAGAAACCTGCATAATATTGTTTATTGCTATAAAATTTAGCTATTTCTGCATCATATTGTTACATGATGATAAACTGATTTTGTACAATAACTGAAGTCAGGTTTACCTAGAGGCTTTGCTAAGTGAAGCCTAGGACTTCAAAATCTAGAGTGCCTCCAGCCAAATTATAGAATACTTTTGACAATGTCATAGGCCTTTCTTATACATGCTGTTATAATGTATTGTTAACTCATTAATTTTAAACACCCATCATCATCCTTGGCTTTAATCAAATTGATGAATATTCGTCTATATTTCCGAGATGAGGTATTGTAATTAGTTACACTATTTACATCGTTGCCTTTATCTTCAGTCTTCTATTTAAAACATTTCTGTCATTGTATGCTCCAGCCTTCTTCAGGTAATTGGAATTTCAAACTGGACCTTATTTCAAAAACAACTTTGGTCTGCCTACCCTATGTGAAGGGATTATTGAAAAAAATACAAAAGATCCATGGTCAATATAACATCAAAATGACATTCAAAAGTTATTCAACACTTTGCAGATGCCTATTCCAAAGAGAATATGATCAAGGACTGTGTATGCCATCCCATGCAGCTGTGGGAAGAAACAGGCCAACTTCTCAAGATAAGGCTGGAGTAACACCAACAAGACTTAACACAAGAGGGAAATAGAAAAATCAAATGTTGCTGACCACATATGGAGGGGGAAAAAGAGATCACTGCCCCTGTGGGAGGTGGTTGATGAGCCCTTCAATAAATTTGTTACTGCAATCCTTCAAGTAGAATCAATATTTCAATCTTCCGTCTAAGTTTTCTATCTGTGGTGTCAAAGATTACATTATGAGATCTGATAAAAAAAATGGTTAGCAAGACATTAGGTTTGAAAGTCCCAGAAATTCATACACTGATGTCCTCAAGGACACACAGCCCAGAGAATATAGGTGTTGGTTAGTTCCAGTGACTTGACCCAAAGAGATGAGAGTTTAATATCAGACTAAATTGAGATAACTGCATGGCTGCAGAAAGTGGCATCACACATGGCATAAAAATGATATACCCCAGTGATCAAAATAAAGGTTTTCGTTTGAAATTCCTACCACCTGAAGAAGGCCAGAGTGTACAACGACTGAAACATCATAATTAAAGATGAGAACAATAGTCCAAACAATGTACATAATGTTAATTATATTAATTAATTAATTACATCATTATTGTGTTTGATCAAAAGCTCCTTGCAAAGGAAAGAAATGAACAACAACCTTGTTGTAAAGGAAAGGAATGAATGACAATTTCATCATAGCCTAGTTATACATTTGACAGATTTTAGAAGTTTCTTTGTAAGATTAGCAAAATATCAATTCCTTAAATAACATTTTCATAAATTTTTAGTAATAGTGTCTGAACAATTTTGTCCACGTTACTAACAATGATATTCAGATTTGGGCAGGTCAAGCCCCTTTCTTTTGCTTTACGTAGTAGTTTCTCAGATTCACTTTTGCCATATTTTAGTGAAATTATTCTAAAGCAATTCAATAGATTAAACATTTCATATAATTTATAACATTTGTTAGATTTTCAAAATAATATAAACATTTTTTTTTTTAAAGTCAACATTGCTTACTCTTCCCTTTACTTCCAAGCTGTGATCAAATCCTAAGGCAGTTGCCATTTTCAGGACAGAAAATGGCTTTATTTGAATAACTAGGAAATCCAATTATAAATGTTGATGACAAAAGAATTTTTCATTTATAAATATCACAAAAACCAGATTGTAAATAAATAAATAGCAAAGACATTTTTAGAAATATGAAACTGAATATACAAATTAGTTATCTCCATAAAGTAAGGACTACTAAATTGAGAAAGATGTGAAAGACATCCTGGTAAATAAAACAGTATTTGTTTGAACTCAGTTTTATCGCTTGGTTTGTTTTACAGCACAATCAACCTCAATGGGTTATTTAATGCCTACAAGAGTTTTATGATAGATTTGTATGAACAGAATATATATTTTTTATTAGAAATTGGTTTGTAAATCCAGTTTTAGATTATATTTCATTAACGCATTTTTAGAGATTTAAAAAAAAAAAAACAAAAAAAAAAACAAAACACAAATGCATTGCTGGTAGTATTTGTCTTTCTTTAAAAGGTATCCCCACTCCAGTTCTCAAAAATGTGTTTCTGGTTATGTGTGTGTGTGTGTGTGTGTATATATTATTATACTTTAGAACATGTACAAAACTACAACAAAATTGTACATTTTGTTTCAACATTGAAAGAACAATGTCTCCATGTTTGTAACATGGACCTTCCATCATCAGATACAAATTCATTGGACACTGATTTTTTTTGTTTACCTTTTTACCTCCCACCTCGCTGCGACGTTTTTTCTTGTTACTGTCTTATTTTATGTTTCCCCCCTTTCTCTTTCATTCTTTGTGTTTTCTAGCATAAACTATGCTCCTTTAGCTTTAATTCCTTTTTTATCACACATTACCTTTATTATTCACTCTTGGCAATGCGATAAAGCTACGTGAGTAGTTTTCATTTTGGTGGGATCTTCAGATTCTTCCTGTTTTGCTCCCTGCTGCTCACACACTTTGGTCACCGCTCCGCCCTTCCATATGACTTTGGTAGGTTTTATTTCATTCTACTTTAGCCTTTTCATCTCCTTTGTATTGTAAATGCATTATTGTGGTACGGCAAATAGTTTGTTGCCTCTTTATTCCTGTGCTGCTTTTTCAACCAGCTCGTACTTTCTAGCCCCAAAAAACAGATATTTAAGGAGGTGGTAGGAATATGGGACTTTTCTATGCAGAATTTGTTTAGTCTTGCTCCTTTACCATGTCTAATATTGTAAATTGCCTCTTTCTAATTCTCAATGCTGAGCTGCCTTTCCGAATCTGTTGCTTTCTTAAATTTAATTTGAATACAACCCTTGCCTCGCAGTTCTTAGCACTTTTACTACTACCAGGCCACCTTGTGGCTGCTGGTAATAGTAGTTAGCTTATTTTTTTTTTCCTTCTTTGTTCTTGATTGCTTCCTTCTCTGTATCTAGCACTCCCTTTCTCTTTTTTGTCGCAGTGGACTCATCTTTGTTTAGTTCATTTTTCTTTCAGAATTTTTACCTGATTCACAAAATAAAATCTTTCGTTTTTCAATGAAATTTGTCAGTGTGTTCTTGTGAATTCGAATTTACACTGGCTGACTAAAGCAAAATGTTTTTAGCATTTTGTCCAGGGCAGCAGTCTCATTATGTAGTTAATAATGATAATAAACATTTTATTGAAAAAAAATTTTTTTTAAAAACACCACTCCCTTTTATTTTTGGAAATCTTTTTGTATGAGGTAAGAAGATATATATTTGTTATTACTATGGTTTATGAAAGCATAATATCACTACACAAAATTTCCATGTTTCAGAACAATACTGTTCTTCAGGTGAAATGTTAAAATAAATGGTGAAAATGATTTATTTTGAAAATATAAGATGAAAATTTCAATTAGGTAGTTCCCTATATATCGCTTAAGCTCAAGTCATACAAATGTGAATCATACCAAATTAGTATGTAGTTGATCATTCTTTCCATGGTTTTACAGACAATGGGTTAAAGTTATAAGCCTGTAATTTCCAAGTTCTGAGTCATAATTGATAATGAATATCGTCTGGTCCCACAACTTTTTTTTTAAAAGATTCATTCAATTCCTCTATTGTAAATGGAAGGCTGTAGCTATCAGCATTGTTAACTTGTGACTTATCAGGAAAAGATCTTTGTTAAAAACCCTTAATGCCCTTCTTCTGAGCCTAACAGCTTTTTTGCATTCATCATTAAACTAAGGTCTATTATGTTTTCCTTTTTTAATGTTACTCTTAGGAATGTGTTTTTTTTGTAATAGAGACCAGGATTTCTGCAACCTGAGTTATGTCCTTGATGCATAGTCCTCCTCCTAGTCTTTCAGAACAAAATTTTTAAAATTTCATACAATTTCCAACATTGAAAATTTTCATCATTTTGCAGGCAAATTGGAAAATAATTGCTATCACATGAATTCATCAGTATCTTCCAGGAAAAGTCCATAAAGATAGATACATTACAAAAAAGTAAATCAATTGCAGAGAAACTGCCAGAGAATGGACACATAAGTTGGTGATTTATTGTTATATATACACAAATCAATGTTATTTATAACCAATTCCATATTTTTTCCTTTCTGGTTTGTTTTTTCATAATTTCCTGCAACTTGTTTTCATTTATTTCTTCATTTGGTGGCATGTGCACCAAGCAGATGTAGATTGGCCCGTGCAGCGTCACTTTTACTGAAGTTTATCTGTCTTTGTGGAACATCGTTTCAGATTAAGACGGATGTACCACCTGATGTCCAAAGACCAGTGTCTTTTATGTAATTGTATTGCTAGTAATCTTTTATATTTACATTGTCATCCCTTTTAAGGAAGGTTAGCTAAAGGCAGATAACTGCCAGAGTCAGGTCCGTTATCAACAGAGGCAACTCGTTCATGTTTGCCTTCAATCCATGGCAGTTCCATTGAAAAGTCTTTTACATGCTTTTATTTTATTTTATTTTTTTTTGAAAATGGGCTAATCATTCAGCTTCAAGTGCACAAGTCTCTCAATAAGGTCCCTATATTGGTGACAGTGGAGTTTTTGGTGAGTGACAGTGGAGTTTTTGGTGAGTGACAGTGGAGTTTTTGGTGAGTGACAGTGGAGTTTTTGGTGAGTGACAGTGGAGTTTTTGGTGAGTGACAGTGGAGTTTTTGGTGAGTGACAGTGGAGTTTTTGGTGAGTGACAGTGGAGTTTTTGGTGAGTGACAGTGGAGTTTTTGGTGAGTGACAGTGGAGTTTTTGGTGAGTGACAGTGGAGTTTTTGGTGAGTGACAGTGGAGTTTTTGGTGAGTGACAGTGGAGTTTTTGGTGAGTGACAGTGGAGTTTTTGGTGAGTGACAGTGGAGTTTTTGGTGAGTGACAGTGGAGTTTTTGGTGAATTGATGTATGCATTTGTAAATATTTTTTCACCGTTTCTTCTAATCATGAGCCATTTGGCAGTCCAAGACAACCAAGGCAGATGAGATTTCCAAATAGAGCTCTCTACTGCTAATAATTCTCTTCAATGTATTCAGTCTTGTATGAGGGAAAGTTTTAACACTCATGTTGTGGAAGGTCTTTATTTTCATTAAAAACTCAACCTTTTTTTATTGTTTCAACCTCTACCATTAAATTGCAGTTTCTCATCAGACTGATTTTGGATCAATCCAACTAGATATTACTTTTTCAATCAAGAAAGAGAATAGTCTTGACAACAGAGTTCCTCCCCAAAGACTCTAAAACAAAAAGAAATCTTGGAAAATCCATGCTTATTTCTGTTTTGGAATCTGAGTCAGAAAGGTATTGCTTTGTTTATTTTTTTTTTTTTTTATTCATAATCTTTACGATGTAAATATCACTGCCTGGGCCCACCATGGGGACTTGTCAAGGAAAATCAATCACCTTGACAGGTCAGGGCTACACAAACCAGTATACTCACACTCGTGAGAGACCTGAAGCACCCATCGCATATTCTAAAGATCCAGCTGACAGGGCATACAGTTCTATATAATATTCATACACAATCAAAGACAGGCAAGTATTTTTTTTTTTATGTATACAATTTACATCACTGACAACTTCAATTCATTAGTAATTTAAATTAGGCTATAAACAAATAGAAGAGTTAAGCTTTTACATTTATACCTTCAGTTGTTTTAGCATGATGAGCCTAACTGAACATTAAATGTTACAGAATTTTATCAGTAAAAATTATTTTACAACTGAGATTTAAGTAAAAGATATTATGTTGACTTTTCATTATATTAATCCAAAGTTATGGGAATTTTTATTTCCTGAAAGGTTTTTAACTATTTATTCAAAAAATTAATTTTAAAGATAAAAACATCTTAAATACAAAGTAAAATTTTAAAATATTTACTCACTTTTGATGACATTTTAGTTTGATCAATATCTGCCTTCTTGGCCCATTTTGCCCAAAAATCTGGATCATTTACTTCAATGTTACAATTATCCTTCATAGAAAAGCTGGCCTGTAGAAATAAAAAACATATATAAAAGAATATTCAAATTATAAATACAAAAATGTTGGCTGGTTTATAAACTCGCACACATTAATTTTACTAATTAAAAGCAATTAATCTCAATTTGCTAAGAGATACAAAGCAACAATTTTTGTCTTGTATTCTTAAAATGATAAGATTTGTTTAGTTTTTAAAATTAAATGGCTGTATAAGAGTTATCATCCTCAAAAATTAAAAATAAAATGAAAACGAATTTACTTGAATCTAATCTGTCAAATCTCAAAGCAGCCACATGCTGTGCTATTCTTATATAAAATAGTTTAAAAATTCTTGTCTTAATATTTTCTTTTCTTGAAGAAACAGCTTTTATTAGCAAGTTATTTAGAAAATTGGAGCACGCTGTTTTTAATGATGGGAGTCAAATGCTTTAAAACTCAAAGTTCATTTAATTAATGAAAGTGGCATTTAAGATTGGTTGGTCCCTTGTAAAACTATTTTGAAATCAAGCTTTACAAGGGACCAAATCAGTTTCATCATATATCACAGATATGATTACATATACAACAACTGCATATATAGTTACATAGCCACTTCTGATACTAGATGAGAGAATTAATAACCAGTTTATTTTTAATGAATTTGAAACTAGTTTATATAGGCAAGGCTTTAGTGAGTCATTTCTTACTCCAACACTCCCTTTACTAGATTGTCACTTTTTGCAGTAACAAACTAAATAAAATATTTTTGGTTCTAAATAAAAAAAATTTTTTTAAATGATGAGAAATTTTGCAATGGTTTCCTAAAGCTTGTTTTCACAAATTTCATCACTTATGTATATTGTGTCTGGAAAAATAAAAACACTATATACAAGTAGAGAGGATTTAAAGTAGACATTTTCAACAGAACAGGGTGATTATATCTAGAATAGTTAAAAAGAAAAATTGTTTTGAATAATTTTTTTTTTTTTGTAAAGAAAATTACTGTTAAAATATACTAGAAAAATAGCAATTATTTCGCTAGCAAAATGGCCTATTCTTACTTTTGCAAATGTTGAGCCTGTGCCCACACTGTCCAATTGTACCACACTTGTACGGCCTTGTAATATTTCTTCTATGTCTTCTTCACAAAATTTGTCACCAGCTTTATCATCCGACATTAGGGTACCATAGGCACCTCGTTTGAGGAGATCTTCTATTTCCTTTTTAGTTAATGGTCCTCTTTGCTGTGAAGGAATAAAAAATAAATAGAATTAAATTTTAAAGTTACACATAAAATCACTTTAAAAAAAAAAAATTATAGACTAAATAGGTAAACATGTAATTAACTGAAGCTAACATCAATAAGAACATAATACAAGTGTTACAGAATGACATACATATTTTTTTTTTTTAACTATCATTTCGATCTGACAATTATCAATTGATGAGACACCATAACAAAAAGATGCAGAAATCCTTCATTATTCAATCTAACAAAAAAGGTGTAGGCAGATAATAATTGCAATTCCAGTATATACACCAGCCATCCAAAATCATTTGGAATTAGAAGTCTTGTCTAAATTTTATTAATATTCATAATCCAACATTCAGCTCTCATTTGAACTTTTTTAATTCTAAAATAATTTCATGTTGACAAACCAAAGTTTAAGTGTCAGTTGTAGTTTTATTTCTGCTTAATCCAGTTGAATTTTTAACATTCTCAGGATCAGGGTACATTAAGTATTAGGTTAGGGTAAGAATATTCCAGGGCAATAAGGCTTAGTGATTTTGTCAAAGTTATTTTATTAGCTGTTGGGTGAAGCAATTTTTTATCAATACTACATTTTTTGTTTTAGTTTTTATTAATAAAAATTTAAAAAAAAAAAATATATATATATATATATTTTTTTTTTTTACTTTAAACAAAACATCTAAATAGTTAAACCATTATGGTCTTTTATGAAAACATTGTAAAACTTTAATATCGTTTATTTTAGATAGGATCAAAGAATAGTTTTATAATCTTAAAGGAATAAAATAAAGCTAAGGCTTAAATCAGACAAGCTTAAAATTTATTTTTCTTGGGTTGGCTAGCTGATAAAATGAACTGAAACAGTAATATGAACCAGATGAATCAGATCACAAATAAAATTCATGTTGGTATCCAGATAACCAAAATTTAATTTTTTTTTTTTTCATTAAATCAAACTAAAAAAATCATCTGCTCAACATTAGTTTAATACTAGTGTTCATTAAGTTTACTGATGACCAGATCTCTAAGTAAGACTCTTATTAAATATTTTGAATTAATACATCAATTAAGGTTACTCAATTTTTGTAGACAATTACTGATATAGAATCGAAAGATTTAAAAAGGTGCCAAAAGAATTTATTCCAAGTTTTCAGATTTTCAATAACCAGTAATTTCTAATCTTAAACTGATTTATTTTTCCTGATACTTTACTTGTAAGCTTGTGCACATTTCAAAGAATAAAAGTGGAAAAGAAAAAAGAAAAGACAATTTGAGTAAACTTAAAACAAAGTTTTAGTTTGTAAGTCAAATGAACATAAAAGCAAGAAAGAACTTATCTTTTGTTAATATAAAAAACTTTACAGCTTGAAATCCATTCAAATTACTAAATAAAATTTATTGGCTACAAAATTAAGTATGTCACAAATGTTCAAATATTTTTTCCTTCACATGAATCTTAGCCATATTTTTAACAGAAAAAAATGCTTACCTGTGCACCAATTTTTTTATCAGCACCAACTGACTGCAATAAAGCCTTATCAAGACCAAGTTTCAAAGAGGCTTTATCAAACATTTCCCTTTCATATGTGTTTCTTGTAATAAGGCGATAAACCTTGACAGATTTGTTTTGACCTATCCGATGACATCGAGCTTGAGCCTAAAAGAGTGGAGAATACATATTTATATTGATGCATTTCTTCAAAATAAAATTTTTTAAAAATATAAAGTATTCATTTTTTACCATTTTTAGATGTATTATACATATACAAAGAAAAAGATTTTAACCAATATATACAGGATGTTCATAAAGTCCCAGTATTGTTCAGAAGCCATGACAGAGTATTGCATTTTTTTTTGTAAAATGCTGTATACGTATTCAAGTCTTCTTTACATTTAGGTTTTTACATTTTCTTTTATTTACATTAATTATTAATGAAGCTTTTAAGCTTTTATTACATTCTTGTTTTTTTGTAGATATAAATTGGTTTGAATTGAAAGACGATGACACAAAAGGAGTAGGTCCAATGTTTGGATGTACGTCAAGGATCCAGTTCATGATCTTGCCACACTTTGTAGACACATTGTTGAAGTTGTCCAAACAACTGACATTGATATGCTGCAGCGCATATGGAGAGAGATCAAATATTGTCTTGACATTGTGAGGGCAACTAGAGGTCCACATGTAGAACATTGTCAGTGAAAACTGTGAATGTAAATTTAAGATTTACAACATTTTACAAAAAAACTGCGCTACTCGGTCATACAGCTTCTGAGTAATAAATAGTTGTAATGGTACTGAAACTTTATGAACACCCTGGATATAGATCAACTATGTTCTGTTTGATATTTCTATAAGCAAAAACAAAAGTAGAAATATTACTTGTAAATCATTTTGGGGATTCCAATCAGAATCATAAATGATGACAGTGTCAGCTGCAGTGAGGTTAATACCCAAACCACCAGCACGAGTACATAAAAGAAAAATGAAGCGATCAGAATCTGAAACGACAAAGATTACACAAATAAAAAATAAGTCAAAAAAATTATATTAGAATTCTACTTGTTCTTTAATACACATACTAGGCCCTGCTAATACCTCATATATAATAGAATATTGTTTTGGTCATGAAGAAAGACAAAAAAGGCATATCAAAGATGCTTACTTTCAGTGAGGAAAGTAAAGAGAAGATAGGGGATAACATAAGTGTTTAAATTCTGCTTTATTAAAATAGAAAACCTCATTTCTAATTGTTCATTTGTATCCTCTTTACATAATGACTTGCATTCATATTTAGGGTTGTTATTGAAATGTTTTGTTAAAGTTGTTCATCTCAAATATTTAACAATACAAAAATGTTCAGATATTTTATAATTGTAGAACTCGCAAGGAGCTTATTCAAGCATTAACTTAATTACGATTCATCAGAATTGTTCAAATAGCAAACTTTCAAGAATATTTCTTGTGTAGGATTAAACAATTCAAATATTTTGTTCAAAAAACAAAAATTTCCAAAGAATTCTCAACATCGATAAATTTTAGCTTAACAGTATTTGAAAACAAAGTAAATTTCAAATGGAAAACGAGTAATAAATATCAAGATACTCACCAGGTTTGGAAAAACGATCTATTGCTTCTTGCCGCAAGTTACCACGAATTCTACCATCAAGCCGTTCATAAGTGTATCTTGAAAGTAATTTAAAAGCAAAGTTAAAACAAAAGAAACCAACTTTTAAATACATTTTATAACTTAATATATTTAAATAACCTACTAAATTTGAATGTACTATTTTATTATGCATTTACAAGGAGACATACTCTCAGAATATATCAAATTATATTTTAAATTTCCTACTATTACTAATACCAATCAAGTAGACATACTGTTGAACTGACGTTTTTACATAGTCAAAGAAAATTCTTGCAAGACATGGAATGTTACATAACACAATTGTATATGCCAGGCATAACTTAGCTTGTTTACAAAATATCTCAAGGTTTTCAAGTAATCGTATTTTAACCCATCTATCATGAAACAATTATTTGTTTTATTTATAAAATTTCACACTGAAAGATATTATCGCAATATTTTTTTTATTGATAAATCCAGTAAGAAACCAGTTTATTGGTTCCAATTTGGGAATGACTGCAAAAAATCCCCCTCCTTCCCAAATTTATAGACAAATCCTACAGATGAATGCTGAGATTTCTTCCAAGCCAATTAAAATGAGCAGTTCTTGGTTTTAGCCACGTTTTTTTTAATTTTTTTCCTTAAGTCAAAAATCTATACCCACTTGACTATATCCCTTTTGCATGTGTATACTATATTTTGAGAAATTTCTGCGTTACTGCCTTATAATTGCTTTGCATTATATTGTCTCAGTATCTGGCTTAATACTTTTATTTCCTCATTAATTAGGGGTTTTGTAAATTTGTACTTAACCATGCCAGTTTCAGTTTTCACAAAAATGAACACACCCATAACAAGTGTTTAGAATCACTGCAATGCTGTTTTTAAATAATTATATAAAATTAATAGTAAGTTTTATCAGCAAAATAGTTATTTTAGAATGTAAGCAAAGATATGTAGAAATTGTATAAACCTGAAAGAAATCAAATTTTTATGAAAATTGTTTTTTCAGTGTACTTTGATTCATTTTAGTGGAAATTTTTTTCCTTTTTGAGAAAAAAATAGCAAAGTGGAAATCAGGAAATTCACTTTGAAGTGGAATGTTGATTTACAGTGTACATATTTTGTAAAATCTCAATTTTACAGGGCGCGATGGATAAATTGTCGTCTAAATTTTATAAAATGAAAATAACACTGACGTCTCATTTTAAGATATATTTACCAAAATTACACAAAAATATCTTGAAATATTAGAGAGTAAATTTATTCAATAAAAACGCCATTGGCTCCGACCATGACCTCCAGACAGTTTTGGAATCTCCTGCAACTCTTCTAGATGGTCACCTTGTTTAAGTTGGTGAATGCTGCTATAATCCTTGATTTCAGTTCACCTTTGGTGTTACAAGGATTTTTGTTGGTCTTTCTCTATCTCAACTGTGCCCCTCACATAAGTGGGGTTGCAGTCTGGGAAGTTAGGTGGCCAGATGTAAGGGGTAATGTGGTTGCAGAAATTGGCAGACAGCTATGACTAGGTTCTCCTTGTGTAACATGGTGCAGAGTCCTGTTGCCAGACATTGGGTCTTCCAGCAGCCACTCTCTTAAACCAGGCAGTAATACTTGATGTAGGCTGGATATTTGGTTTTTATCACTCTTGGTACATCTTTTGGAAACACAGCATCCTCTGCACTGCCTTCAGATTAACATCCAGATACTTCAAAATGTTTGTACTGGAGCTTCCATCACAAATACCAAGTAGTACAGCATGCCATTTCTAAATTATATGGTGGAGTGAATTGCAAAATAGCACTTTTTTGTCACAGACGATGTCTAACTGACCCTACTATACTGAGCAGTTGATAATCCAAAACAAACAACATGTACAAAATTTACCCATCACACACTGTATCATGCTTACAAAATAGAGAAACTATTTTTTTTTCTGTAACCTGTGATGCATGAAAGATTGTTTATAAGTTTTGCCTAATTCAGTTCTGTAATTTGAACATGTATAAAATTGTGACAAACATCAAAATTATACATGAATGTATACATTAGGACAATACTCAAGCTTCTTTTCCTTTGCATGATTAATACCAAGAATGTTTCCAAAAGGACTGAGTGAGAATAAAAGAACAACATTCAGTAAGAGACAAAAGCAATACATAAGTTAACATGAATGAAAGCTATCTAACCAATTCAATACAAACACTTCAGTTTACTAATGAGAAGGAAAAAAAAACTCACTTTTTTATTAATAAATAATCTTCAATAATATCCAGAACTTTTATCATCTGTGAAAATATCAGGACTTTATGGCCGCCTTGTTTAAGTTTTGGGAGAAGCTTGTCCAATAACACAAGTTTTCCAGAAGACTTTACCAAAGATTCAAAGGGAGTAGCCAGAATAGGCTCCCTTCCATTTTCCTCCAAAATCTTTTCCTCTGCACCTAAAAAAAAAAATTTTTTTTAAAAATGGATGAATAAAAAAAACTTTTTAAAAAAGTGGTGCAGTTTATCAGATTAATACATTTTTTTTTTTTATGCCACATCCCTTCAGAACTACCATGGATCTCCACAGTTTCCTTTTCTTTAATATCAGCAAATTGCTATAAACTTTTGGGAAAGATATGTGGAGCAATTTCTCACTACCTTCTCCATGGGTTTATATTTTAAATAATTCTTCAATACTGCCTGCTTCCCAAAGCTACAGAACCCCAATTTACCTTGCTATTTAATCCATAGCTTTTATTTACTAAGCTTAGATTAGTTTTGACACAAGATCATAAATATGGGATCCCTATTGAAAATTGAACACACAACTCAGTTATAGTGGTGAACCAGACAAGTTTGCTAATCATTATACCACAACCAATAGGTATGAGGAGAATAGATGGTTACACGCTTTTCACAAGATCATTAGTAGAAAGTGAACACAAAAGACAAACAGAACTTGAATTATGTTCACTAAATGTCACATTCAATGACAACCATCACACTCTTCACACATTTGAAATTTTTTTTTTTTTTAAACAAATACAGAAAAGGTCAATATGATTTTTAGGAACATTTAAAGCTACAAACAAGGAAATATAATGATCTTTTTGATAAATTTGGTAGTTTTATGAGATAAATATGCTGACAATTGGTTAATTTGAATGCCTATCATCCTTTAGAAAAAAATGAACAAGATTTAATAAAAATAAGAGATTTCTCTGGTATATGAATTGCTGACCAAATCTTAAAATCAAATCAGAAGCAGTAGCTAATGTTTAACCCTTTAGCATTCAATACTCAAACCTACTCATAAATATTGGCTCTTAATGATTGCACAGATTCATGTATACTCTGCCATAATATGATATCATTGCAAATAATATAGTCACACAGTAAGACTGACTACATGTTACTTCTGCCATCTCTTTGGTCAATTATCAAAAATACAAGTTTTACAACATTTTCTTCATCTTTTTTTAATGGGAAATCAAGCATCAAAACAAAATGAAATCTAGTGATTCAAAGCACTCATTTGAGGAATATACAGCCCAAGTTATTCTAGAATCTGAAGAAAATGAATGAAGAAATGCAAGATGACTCAGATAGCGACATTTCTAATATCAATGGTGACAAACTGAACAACTCAAATGAGAATAATGATATTGGCATGTGTGTCAGATGCTGAGTGGACAAACAATCTCTTTAATGTCATTTTGCCAGCATGTTTGGAACCTAATTGACATATACATTCATTGTCAAAGGATGCCAGGTAAATTTCCCCTTTGTTTTTTTACCAATTTCTCTTTCTTGCAATTTATCCATTTTATGTGAATGCATGGGTGCCTCTCTCTCTCTCTCCCTCTCTCTATAGGAAAACTCAACATGTCATTTAAATTGGTTATAAATTATAACTCACTTCAATAAGGTTAATTAGCTCATTTCATCAGACCACACAATATTCCTTCTATTTGGTACAAAAAATTTTGCTGGAATAAGCATTTTCTTTAACTAAAGAGAAAGATAAAAAAAATAAGGAAAAAGGAGAAAAAGGAAAAGAGAGTCAAGACAGGCATTGGCGTCAGATCAGCTGGGGGTATTCAAACCAGTCATGAAGATGCTGTCTGCTAAGTCATTAGCCATTTATTTCTAATTCTATGGATACGTGTGTATGTGTAACCCATAAATTAACCCACCCATGTATACTAACTTATATCCATATACACATTTCATAAAGACGGGATTTTTGCGCATATAAATAGTGTTATATATATATATATATATATATATATATATATATATATATATTAAAAAAGGATTAATTCAAAGATGTTGAATGGCCATTTCGATATGAAGATCCCCACGGGGGACGACACATCACCTCAGCAACAGAAAAAAACCTTTCAGAAACTGGAGAAAAATTAGTCTACTTTTCCTTTTTAAATAGATTGCAATTTTTGGGAATTTACCTTCCTGCTTTTTTCCCTTGGATTGAAGTATCTGAATTAAAATATATATATATATATATATATATATATATATATATATATGCTAGTAATTCTCACACATACTCCCAAAATACACATATATTTTCATATTTACATACATCCTCACATCCATACATATACTCATAAATGTGTTCTTCCTACATACATTCATCTATTTATATTCACGTACAATTATTGTGTTCACACACTCGCAATTCTATGAGGAGCGGATCCACACATACATGTATACACACACACATTATATATATATATATATATATATATATATATATATATATATAGATAAGTATACAAGCAATTTTTATATACCCCTATACAGAAAGACAATGTACGCCTGTGTACACTTATCCATCTACTTTTAACTCCCAAACGAGGTGGTATATTTTCTTTACATGCGTCTTAAACATATACATATATATATATATATATACCAGCATACATCATTCAGATTTTGATACTAACCTGTACACATATGGGTAGAATGATCAATACATGAAGGTATAATCAGTTCAAGAATGCACAATTGACTGCATCCAAGATTAACACAACCCACATATAATCAGGTGTTCTCACATGATGGAAAAACATATACATGATTAGGTCCATTTTTATACATGAAATACACTTATACTTAGATGCCCCCTTATACATACAATAATACATATAAACATGCACAAAATTAGGTGCACCCATATATATATATATATATATGAGAAACATATCTAACCTTACACTAAGGTGCACCATCATACACATGAAATGTTTATGTCGAAGTCATTATCGTGAAATCATTTACAATTACATAGTTCATGATAGGATATTTTTTTTAAACTTCGTACACCAATAATATAGTCATTGTGTACTTAGATTGGCATGTCAACCCGTTGTATGGTAGATCTTTATCCTCACTTCTTCGGTCTGTAAAATCCTCCAACAAATGCTCTACACAAATGTAAAAGAGCTGGCAAGTGTGTCGGAACAGGGTGGTTCTAAGATTTTGTGTGTTAGTTTAAATTTATTTTTATAGTGGCAATTGAAAATTATTTCATTTCTCTGATTTAATAATTGGCTAGATTCCCTGAATTTGATAATTTTAATCTTTTTGTCTAAGCATAAATTGCATCTGCTTCTAAAGCTGTTAGGGGTTTGAGATTTCCCTATAATCTTTCATTCAGTCTGAGGGGAAAGATTTCTGTCTTTCAATTCCCAAAAATATTTAGAGAGAGCGGTTTGAAGTTTTAGGTGGGGTTTAGAAAATGATTGCATGTGATTATATAGGCATTGTTTCCATGATCCGGCAAAAATTCCTATATATATTTTTTTCTTGCTATTGTCTTTGCTAGGATAGATGGTTGCTTGGTATATTACCTCTTTGGATCTACATATACCTCCAACTGGGCATTTATTTTTTACTCTACAGTTACAGAGGGTTGTACTATCTGTCTTTTTATTCTTATAAAATTTCTTTAGTATATTATTATTATTATGTGAATTGATGATGCTATTAATATTGCTAGTGCAGGAATAGCTAATTTTTAATGTCTTTCTATTGCAGATTTTCCTTAGTGGGTTGTTCTGCTTAAAGTGCTTATCAATTAATTTCAGAAAGTATTGCCCAATATTAATATTAAATAGTTTACAGAATGGTAGGGTTAAACCATAGCACTCTTCTTTTTCTATTTCTAGGTTCTTTAGTTCCATTACTTTTGGGGGGTTCCAAGTGATGTAATTCCTGTTTGAAACCATTTTTTTTTAAAGCAATATTGTAATGTGTCTTATTTTCATTAAAGATTTTGCTATTTGATGATAGTTTGTTAATTCTAGTATTTACGATTGTAGAGATTTGTTTAATTATTAGTTGAGGGTGGTTGGAGTAGACATTTATATAGGTTAGGGTTTCATTATTTTTTTGGTAGGGCTTAAATGTGTTGTTCGACAAATTTAAAGTAATATCTAAGAAATATCTAAGAAACAACGGACTTGACATCTATACCTATATATGGACATATTGTTACAAATTTTGATTCCCCATTATTGAAATGTGTTTATTGCTTTCAAATTTCCCTGTGTTAGTATAATTATTGATTATGAACAATATTATAAATACCTAAGGATTTTCATTCATTCTTATAAATTTACTTAATTATCTTTCCAATTATCGGTGCAGACTAGACAATATTATCGCATCCCCACTTTATTCAAATTCAAATTCTTCTCTATACCGTTTTAACCGTTATCCCTTGCTTTTTAATCTTTCCATATCCCCAGGCCCCTTACCTCTATATGTCTAACACCTCATTTTCTGAATTCCAAGGCACTTCTTGAAAGTCAAGTCGGGGGTCGGAAAAATATATGGTAACTTAGTTCCGAATGGATCAGTGCCGAGAGTGAAATCAGAAAAATATACGGTAACTTAGTTCTGAATGGATCAGTGCCAAGAGTCTGTTATGCAGCATCGATAACATAATTTACCACCGTTTACAGGGGAGGTGTGGAACCTAGTGTCTGTTAATTTTATCCCTAAGATCCTTATTCTTGGGATTCAGAGGATCGATTATGTGCAGTTGTGACAACTTATATATGTATATATGTAGATATGCAGAAATTTCTTATCTCCTTACTGTTCCATTTGTTATTACTATTTTCTCTGGTTTAACATTATCTATTATTAATAATACTTTGTATCTTAGATAACTTTTAGGATCACAGTTTAATAGAGTATTTTAAGAAAATAAAATTTCGAGTGAAAGCTATTGGAACACACTGTGACTAGGGATATAATGTACTAAAAGACATTTGATTTACTTTCACCAAAAAGACTCCCTATAGCGGCTTTAATTTATAGGTATAAATTACTGGTAACTTTTATTTTCTCCCTTTCTCTAATTATATTTATAATGTGTTTAATTTTGATATTTTCAATTGTTTTTAAAATTAGTTTAAATTAGAATCAACTTTTAAGGTATAACGAAGGCAATTATGGTTTCAAATTGCATTAAAATTACGACAGAGGTTTTTGTGTACCACAAATATATCTCAATGTGTCTGGAATTAAGTTTCAGAGGTAGATTTTTCCCGTTGTTTTCTATGAGAACAGGTAGGGGTCTATGAAACATGGTCAGGAGAAGTGGCGTCAATATTCATCTCTTGTGATACAGTATTTCATAGATTTGTATCTATTCACTACGTCTTTATTGCGCCTCTTCACCCCATCCCTTTCTCGCACCTCACCTTCCATTCCGACCTTATCTGCTTCCTCTCCTTTTTTTTCTTTCTCCTTCCTCTGGCCAGGTCACCCATTTTCTTTTTTCTTTTCTCCTTTTTTTCCTTTTCTAGATTTTAACTTTCTCCCTTCCCTGCACATATCAATTGTCAACCCTCCTATATCCTTTCTGTGGGGCTATTTTTCAAATGAATGAAAACCTTTTCGTATATAAATGTCACAAATGTCCATCCTAATATGGACATGTGGGCGTCTATGGAAAATCATATAAAAGAGAAGAAACTTTGTGGGTTTTTTTTTTTGGGGGGGGGGGGGGTATTTCGATTATCCCTTGTTGTACCATTTGGATCTGAAGAGCCACACTAAGAACACCAAAGCAGTGAAATATGTATCATCCAAACTAATAATCAGAAATCCTTTATAAAATATTACTCTGTTAAATAAATGAATTTAACATTGAGTTCTCTCGAGTTCGTCTCTTTTGGAATTTACCTGGATTACATACCAAGTGTACTACACTATATATATATATATATATATATATATATAGTGTGACTCAAGAGTTTGCACCTAAAACATTTCTACAATATACAAATTTAAACTATTGTAATGGCTTGTGTAAACATCAGAATAAATATATTTAATTTAAAATGACATGTCCAACGGGACATAAAAGTTTAACAAAAATCTCCATATTATTTATTTCATGATTTCTATATATTTCAGGTGAATCAAAAGTGTTTGCAGAAATCAAATTTTAAAATAATAGCTCAATGGAAATAATGGAAGATGCTAACTGCTGATGAAAAAGCTGAAATAACAAAATTACTCTCAAATAATAAAACCACACTGGAAATAGCAAAATAATTAAATAAGATCATTGAACAGTGAAGCAATATGTCAACGAGGATAAAGTGGACTGCAAGAAGTACAAGGGTGGTTGCCCACGTTCAGTTAACAAGAGAGATTTAAGAAAAACTAAAAAAGCACTCAAATAGAACTCTCACAGCATCAGCAAAGAGATTTTTAAGCAAGCTGGCGTTGAATAAGTATCAAAAGCAACACGAAATTACATCCTTTGTAGTATGGCAAAATGGTTTTCTCCAATTTCATGCCCTCCGTTGAGCGAAATGAATCGCCTGAAGAGGTTAGAATGGGCAAACAAATACTTAAAAATTGATTTCCAAAGAGTAATTTGGACAGATGAAGCCCGAGCTACATTAGATGGCCTCGATGGTTGGAAAAGTGGTTAGCTCATTCATGGCGGAACTCCTCACTTACATTTTAAATGCCAAGAAGGTGGCGGTGGTGTGATGTTCTGGGCAGGAATTTGTGGTTCAACATTAATTAGACCATTTCTAGTGCTAGGACTCAAACCAAATTCAGCTAATTATTGCCAATTTCTAAAATAAAATTTCATACCTTGGTTTAATTCATAAAATGATAAGTTCTGTAGTAATCTTATTTATCAGCAAGATAATGCACCCAGTCATGCGGCACACTTCACCAAAGAGTGGTTGGCAAATCAAGGTTTCACAGAGGACAAGATTATGGTATGCCCACTACAGAGTCCCGATCTAAACCCTACTGAGAACCTTTGGGTCATGATAAAGCATCGAGTTTATGAGAACGGACATAAATTTTTTTATCAAGAATCACCTGTGGAAATGCATTTTGGATGTTTGTTTTAAAATTACACCCAGCGAAGTTAGCAAACTCACTGCATCAGTCGATAAACGACTTCAAGATCTTAAGAATGATGGTCAAAAAATGAAATATTAATGTCCTCCTTGTGCTTTCATAGATTGATATCTAAACAAAACTATACCAATTTTCATTGATATATAATACATAATATGTCTTTTCATTAGTTTGTACAATTGATTTGATTGTAACTATTTTTTTGCATTGAAATTAAAGTATACAAAAACTTTTGAGATGTTTTTATTTCTTTAACAAAATTTTAAAAAAATGAATAAAGGTAATTTTCAATAATTTATTTTAAGATGTAATGGCTGGATATTGGGCAAGCAGTAAGAAATTAAAATATTCAACTTTTGTCAATAAAAGCATATTTTATTAGAAAAGATGCAAAATATTAGTATTTACAAACTCTTGAGTTGCACTGTGTGTGTGTGTGTGTGTGTGTGTGTGTGTGTAACGTGAATGCTGAAGAGTTAAAACTAATTATCAGTTTTTAAAAAATATATACAAATCGTAATTGAAAGTACTTTCTTTTTGTTTTAACAAAATAAACAAAAGAAATTTGTGAAGAAATAGCTTTTTCTGAATTAAGACAAAAATTCTTACCTTTAATCAAATACAGGTGATTGCAACATTTCCTTAATTCCATCATGGTGTTCATCAGATTTGGGAAATTAGAGTTTGTACTTCCCCTACTTAGAAACTCAAAGTTATTTTCCAATATAGCCCGATAATACTTTTTCTGAATATTTGTTAATTCAACCTAAAATAAAAATAAAGATATTTTCTTTTTAATTATATCAAATTTTTATTTTACAACTGAACTGTCAAAGTAGCAAAACTATTATGTACAAATTATGTATCCAAAATACTAAGATCTTGCAAAGCAATTATTTCCTAGATACTAAGTCAAAGTCTTTCAACAAAAATTCTCATATTTCATATTAAAAATTGTAAATCCACAATATTTAAGAGTACCCAATTTAGTGATTAAGTTTTGCTATGCATATATTTTTTTTTGTCTTTTTTAAATAATTTGCCAACAACAATTATAAATATGTTTTGGTTACCAATTCATTAGAAAAAAAGTTTCTCTGGCTTACCTCAACAATGGTTTCTTCTTTGGGGGCTAAATTCTTCTCAACATCTTCTTTCAAACGCCGTAGCATCACAGGTTTTAACAGCTAAAAAGAAAAAGACAGAGAAATGTTAAATATTTATTGCTAATGGCTGTAAGAAGAAAAGTATATCATATGAAATAGTAATTATTATAAATGTTCATGTAAGGTCAAGAAGACAGTCATGGTTGAAATAAGCCAACAGACCAATTTTGATTCTTGCTAAGACTACTACTCTTTGGGAAAGACTGGTGTTATGGTGTCATATCACAAGAGTAGGTTTCATTTTGCACAATTATTTTAGGTGAGTATTCCATAACTCTTGCAGATATTGAAGATATATGTATTAATTACTGTTTTGAAATCTCTGTAAGAGACTTTTGTTTTTGATATATTCATTTTTAGTGATTTTCTAGCTGCCTTATCTGCCTTTTCATTTCCCTGGAGGCCTATATGGCTAGCGATCTAGCAGAATATGTGTTTTTGGTTAAAGTATATCGATTTTGTTTAAAAGGATCGGTCAGGTTTTTATACTTCAATGATGTAAGAACAGATAGGAGTTTGAAAATATGATGAATTTGTCTGAATTACCAGATGTGATAATAGCCAAGGCTAAGTCTATTGCTATAGCTTTCGCAGGAAATATTGAGGATTTATCAGCTTGGTGCTTTTGAAGTATGGTTTTATTTAGTATAGCTGAAAATCCAGCTATCAATATTTTGGGAGCCACCAGTGTGTATATATGCTTACAATTTGTATATTTTTGTAAGGTATTATAAATTTATTCAATGAATAAAAATGTTTCAGTTTTGGAGATGATTTTCTGTAACTCACTTGTTTACTTTGAGGCTGTTGAAGTTGGCATTCAATTGTATAGATAGTTTTTGGTCTGTAACATATTAGAAAATCATCTACCTACATTGAACAGTCAACTCCAAGGTTCAAGCATCTAATAATGTCATTTATTTTGACATTAAAGAGTGTTACCAATAATATGTTTCCTTGAGGAAAATCCATTCCTTGTTCATATAGGTTTGAGAGTGTGATATTGACACAGGGTTTCATTCTATCAGGAAACTATTAATAAAAAATGTTAATCATGATACTATATCTCCATGAGATATTATGAGCTTTTTCAAGCTCAAAGAATATTGTCATTAAATGTTCCTTTACAAAAGACTCCAGTCGAACCAAGTCATTAACTTATGAAAGAATAAAAGGACAGACTGGAAATTTGTAATTTCATTATTATTTTCAAGAAACTAAGTAAGCCTATTTATTAATTCTTTCAAACGTTTTGCATAAGCAACTCCTAGGTGCAACTGGACAATAGTTTGAGGGGTTTTCTAAGAACTTTCCTGGTTTTAAAATTGAAATTATAGTAGCTTGTTTCCAGAAATTGAGAATATTACCACTAACTCTTATTGAATGTTATTAATGATTTTGAATAGGTAGCCCAGGGAAATATTTGGTAGGGGTGGGTTCTTTTTGTTTGTTTTTTATAAATTCATAGTGAATTTTGTCTGGGCCAACTGTTGAGTTGCAGGATATTTTTTTTTTTTTTAGAATCTAATAATTCTGGTAAAGAGCATGGTTGTAATTTTCTTTATTGTTAGAGTAGAAATTTAATTTTTTTTTCAAAATTTATTTTGATATTCTGAATTAGCTTACTAACATTATTTGAAGAAGAGTTTTGAAAGAATTTTTGTGCTAATAAATTTGTAATATCCTTTTTATAGTTGCTTTAATATTGATTTGATATAAATGTCTCAACAGAGTACTTTTATTTTTCACTGCGATTTCACAGATCATAATCCATACTGTTTTGGTGTTAGAATTAATATTAGATACAAAGTTCTTCCATGAGGATCACTTGGATTCTTTAATTATTCTGCATGCTTTAGCTCTATTTTGTACATGTTCAGATTTTCTTGGGTTGGGTGTATTTTGAACTTATGTAGAATGGCATACAATCTGATCCCTTTTTTTTATACTTGTCAAACCAGTCTGTCGTATTTGACAGGTTTAGATTTTATTTTTGGTACATATTTTTTTACTTTTCAAATTTCACCTAGTAGTTTTCTTAATTTTCCAGTATGGTATTCTCTTATTAGGCAAAGATACACAGTTTTCAAACAGAACTAGGAATTGATTACTACCACATGTATCATAATGTACTTGACAGCTATAGCCTATGTATGTTGTAGTATCAATTAATGTTAGATCTATTGCTGTACATGTACCAGTTGATGGGTGGAGATAGGTATATGACTTGTTGGATCGGCATATATAATTCCATCAAAAAAAAAATCTTCTATAAGTCTTTCCTTCTAGTCAGAATTTTATCTAATTCAGTTTTATCCATAGGATCATCAGGAGGGCAGTAAACTGAACTGGTGATTGTTTTATGAAATGAGGCTCTTATGGCCACTGTTTGTAGTGCTTTATTTAGGTTGATTTCACTCTGGGGAATATTGTTTCTTACTCATATTAAAATACCACCATTTGCCCAAGCATCTCAGGGATGCAAAAATGGTAGTCAGATTTAGTATTTATATGCAATCATCAATAATTTCTTTCATTCATCTACCCCATGTAAAGTTGAATAAAAGTTTTAATTTTTGACGATACATTTTAGTAATAACCTAATTGACCCTTGCCATCACCTACTACCAATTTGATTAAATTTGATTGGTGAGCATATGTTTTGCTTTATTTTTATTTATTTTGAATAGTTGTGTTTTTGGTGGGTGAAATGGTACTAGGGCTTGACATGATTAGCCAATTGACCAGATTGTTTTTTTTTTAAGTGCCAAGTAAGGGCCAAAGTGTGTTGGAATTCTGAAGTATTCTACCTATGCCAGAAGTCCTTAACTACCAGGATCCTGTCTTAAGGCATAATGGATTGCCACCCACAACAGCAAAGTGAGCTCATAGGGAGGGGAAGGTACTTAAATATGTAAACCACTACAATGATTAGGTGATACATGAATTTTTTAAAAAAAAGTATGCATTTCCATTTCTGTAATAGTAATTTTGACCAGGGAATCATTAAACTGTCTGAAAGATGATGAAAAATAATAGAAAAAAAAAGGGGTTGACACATATGTGGTTGAATAAATTTAATATTTAAATTTGTTTTGAAAGGATAATAAGAGTGGAAAAATTACACATTTTGCTGAGTGTGTCTTCTTTCTCTGGCTTCAGGTTAGAATGAAAAACTGTATGCAAGAAAAATGCATAAAAATCTGAGGATAAGCAGAGACCATAAATCCAATTAAAACATGGTACAGACTTTTGTTCCAACCTGATATATGGTTATTACTAATAACTTGTAAAATCCCATACTCTAGAGAAAGAAGGATGTTATAGTATCATTTATTATCATTTGTGTTAAAATCATAATCAAATTGGAACTGGTTCTTCAGAATATTTCAAAGATGAGTGCAAGTACAGACACACAAAGCATACTTACTGATTTTAGTTTGTCAACTTGCTCCTCAGTTTTTAAGTCACCAAAATCTTTCATGAAAGCTGTGAAGGAGTCAAATTTTCTGGGATTCAAGAAATTCAAAAGACTGAAGAGTTCTTCAATATTATTTTGCAATGGAGTACCAGTCAACAAGAATATATGTTCCTAAAAGACAGAGGGAAAGAAAAATCATTACTTAAAAAAATACAATTCACAGAATCAGTTACAAACTAAAATGGCACATGTTTTTATGTGATCATGAAATATTAAGAAACTTTGTATTTTTATATAATCCCAGAAGAAAATTGATTTCTTGCCTTTCAATTTGCTAATGCAGGAATTAATTATTCAGACATTATTTTTCAATAACTGAAAATAAAATTTTTAATGCATAGATCTCAGTCTGCTTTTATTTGATTAGTGCAGAATATAATGTAGGAGGAATAATGAAAAGAAATACAATAAAAAAAAAAAAAAAGAAAGAACACCTGTCACAAAGTAAGAGGTTAGTCTGTGTAGACATTTTTGCAAGTGAGTTCATTTCTTACTCATGACATATGTTTCAAATTTGTTATATTTAGAGAAAAGTGCTCAATTTCAGGGCATTTTTCAATAGAGGTTTTGAACAGAAATCACTGTATAGTAACTGCCAGTTTTATGCCTTAAGTGATCTTCAAACCATGAAATCACTTGAGGCAAGAAGCAGACAGTTAAGATCCCTATTTCTACACTGTCATGATTTGTCAGGCAGGTGTAAAATAATTCCATTGATGTAAAAACAGAATTTTATAAAATTGCTTTTAAACATTATTTTAATTTGGCTACCAGAGACTGTACACAACAAAGAAAATGTGTCTTCTGGCAGGATTCCACACTTCCTTCACAATTTTCAGGAGAATCCACCGTTTGATCCAATGTATTTTGACCACACAGCTATGAAGAGCTTTGCAAGCAAGCAGGCTTCTATTTGCCTTTAAAACAAATTTGTGTTGCTGGGACCATCAAAGGCTGATCAAACAGAAAGGAAAAGAAAGAACAAAAGGAAGTGATAAGAGTCTACTAACTACATAATAATACACAGGAAGATGGATTGAAAAGTTCAGAAAATGAAATGTGTTGAAAAATCACATTTTAAAATAATTCCAAGGAGAATCAAACCCAAATTTAACTAGATGGAATTCAGTAAGATTGAGCAAAGCCAAGGCTACCCATCCTTCACCACTTCCCTCCAATAAGAAAGAGACCATAAATGAATTCTCAAAGATGTCAAATGGAAAAAACATGTTGATAAAGAAAACCAGGTGGTTACCAAAATAACATTTGATCCCTCTGGAGAAAGAGCCAAGAAACATCTGGTTTGAATCGGTCAGTAAGAAGAGAGAGGTCAGTTAGATAAGTTTGTTTATTATAATTTATGTGACATTCATCACAGAATTCTTTGGATACAAGTAATGAAGAAAAAAAATAATTACTATTTTGAAGTGATGGTCGATCACAAAAACAGAGAAAAGATAAACTTTTGAGATTAGGAATAATTTTCTTTCTCATCCATGACAATTCTTAAGTGGTGGAGTCAATCAAGAAATGACCAGCATAGGTCAAGCCAATAAAGATTGATGACTGATCCTTTTTACTTTTACCTAAACCATCTGACGGTTGGATTTTTCACAAAGACTTAGATGCTGAGAAGGAAGAGAGAGATTAGCACTGCATATATAGAGTGATGGTACAAGATGAGACTTGAAGATAAGAGGCAACTTGATTCCTCTGACCATTCTTAAAAGGTAGCTGAACACTCCCAAATTTGGAAAACTAGTTGAATATATTTTGAGAATATGGAATTTTAGAAAAAGGTTGATGCTAGGAGTGAAAGACAACCAAATCCAGACCTTGGTCAACCCAACCCTGTCAGACGCAAGACTCCATATAAGCTGGAGATTTTTGAACAGCTGACAGAGGAGAGAGACACACAGTGGCCTCACACTACTGCTACTGAAATCCAAATCATTTGCTGAGACCTAACCAAGACCTTGTGCCATCTCTGAAGACCAGAACTTAGAAATTTAAATTACTACTAACACAAGGTGCAAACTTCAAAGGGGATCCCAAATGTCATTTGATTACAACAGTTATTGGGAAATGTTAAAACCATTGTATACAATAAATCATATATAAACCAAACCTTCGATAAATTTTAAACCCAAGTTAATTACCTATACCAAAGAATTTTCTTTTGTGTAGCTACCAAACTGTCTTCACTTCAGGTTTGCATCAGTGATATTTTCACCCTCTGAGATTATAAACATGTGATAGAGGTGTGAATGGTGGTGAACAAACAAACACCAGCTAAGTAAAGTGGAATCATGCACATCATCACAGCATCAGCAACAAACAAGCCACACATTAACAAATGAGGAGTCAGTTAAATGGTAACCAAGGTGGTCTGAAGGAACTTGAATACCAACAAAGGACAGAGCTACATTACAGTCTTGTTGACAAGGATCAGTTCGTAGGGTGACATTATTGGTTAATGTTGACCAGGATCGACACATTGAAGGTACACATTAACTCATTCAGATTTTCTCAAAGCTTGCTTGATAAGCTCTTCATAGTCTAGCAGTTTCACCTGCAAAGGAAGATGCATATTTTAATCTTGTATGGAGGCACATTTTCTTTATTAATTTTTCTCAAGTAGACAGGCTGATAGACAAAATAAAATACTGTTTAAAATAAACAGAACTTCTTTTCAAATATGGGTATCCACTAAAAATAATGTTTGCAGTAATAAAAATGTTGAATTAAAAAATGCAATTTATAAATTCTTAGAGATATTTTATATATACATGTGTGTGTGTCTGTGCATTTGGGCAGCAATCCCTCTTCTACACAAGTTTCTTTAAAGACAACTGACAAAGTAATGCAATTAAGATTTTTATTTAATTTTTCATGTGTTCCTTTAAGTTTTTCTTTCTGGGCATGAAGTGTAAAAATTGTCCCAATATTCTGCATAAATATTCTGCATATCTGAGCACTTTTGCCTATTTTTAGTAATCATCAAGGATGATTGATATTATTAAGCGAGTATAAAATTTTTGTTTTTATGTATCTAGTTATAGGAATGTTTGTTTTCCAAACAGCATGTTGTGGCTGTATTCATAGTTGATGTTATTGAGCTTTTTCTCTTAGTGTCTCTATTATGTTTAGTCTTTTCTGTCACGTGCATGAGGGTATTATCTTTGTATTTTCTAAAACCCCATCCACAACATACATGTAAAGATTATGGTGGCATAATGGTCAGTGTTTTATATATATATATATATATATATATATTTTTGATAGTACAAAACCTACGTATATCTGAAGATGTGGAGCTGAATATTACAATTAGCTATAGAGAAGAAGCAACAGTTTTACTCCTGCTCTTCAAGCTTCATCAAGAGATAAAAGGTAGAATATAACTTCACAAATGATTAGGGAAGGGGGATTTTATGGGGAACAAGTGCTAGAGACTAATGATAATAAGTCCCAGTAAACATTCATGCTTGATATACAAAGTCTCCAGCACTTTTAAATGGAATAAAGAGTGTGATTGTGACAACCATGAACCCGTCAACACTGAACTGAGAAGCACACTTTCTGTTAGTTATTAGGTGCTCGCATATTGAGGAACCATAGATATTTGGGATTAGTATGACTGAGTAGTTCTCCCCATGTAGTCAACTATATGGGGAGAACTACTCAGTCACACACTTTATTCCATTTAAAAGTGCCGGCGGCTTTGTATATCAATTCTCGCAAGCCTTCTCCCTGTAAACAGTATGAATGTTTGCTGGGACTTGCTATCATTAGACTAGTACTTCTTACCCATAAATCCCCCCTCCATCCCCAACTCATTCGTGAATTTATTATATTTTATTTTACCTTTTATATTCTAGAGAAGCTTGAAGAGCAGGAGCAAAACTGGCTGTTTCATCTCTCTTTTTAAAATACCTAATTGTAATATTGAGCTTCACACGTTCACACACATGCAATCTCACTAAATAAGATTAAGTTTGCAATTTTACAAAACTGAGACAAGAAAAAGAACATCTTGAATATTTTTACATTCAATCTTAGATGATTGCATGATGTTTAAACCATAGAATCAATAAAATATGAAGAAATATTATTTTTGACAGTTTTATACATTTACTTGAAATTCCAGTATCATGTTAGCCTATAATTCCAGTATCATGTTAGCCTATAATTCCATTCTCAAACTTTCATATTCACACAGAACATACAAATAAAGCAACAGCTATTTTGGAGTCACAGTATTTCTTGTTCAACTAGAAAATTTAATTCAAATCAATGGATTATTTCCAGAACATTCAAAGAGATAAGCTATGTAAGCTTTAACATGCAATAAATGAAACCAAAAGTTATCATACACATACACACAAGAAATAAGAACTCTACAAACCACGTCAAATTTCTTTAAATATTCAATAAGGCGGCAATGTCTGTTTTTCAGGCGATGTGCTTCATCAATAGCCACACATCTCCACTCAATGTTGCTTAGTACATCACAATCAGAGATGATCATTTCAAATGTTGTTATTAAAGCACTGAATTTGTACATGCCCGAGATGATTTCATTATTCTAGAATGGGGGGAAAAAGATTGAAAGATTAAAGAAAAATGTTTATAAATGATTATAAAAAAAATTTAGAAATATTTCGAACCATGATCATATTAAAATATGGCATTTTAAGGAAAGAAAATACAGAATATTTCAAATATTTTGTTTTTGCCTTTAGTCTTTTTTTTCATTATCAATACATTTTGCAATTACTACTGAATAAATTATTTGACAAACAAAATTATATAGACCATACTATATAAGAATTATTATAACTGAAGGAGAAGGAAAAAAAAATTTAGAAGTTTTGTTGGTGTGGAGAGGTAAGGATAAAAAAGATAAGCAACTTACTTCATCTCTAAAGTAAAACTCTGTTTCTCGTATTATATGCCGACTATCATTCCTAATAAAAGTAAAGAACAGTAGTTAAATTGATATATTTAAAAAAAGAATAAGAAGCAACAATGGAATTAAATGCAGCAGACAAAAAAACTTTTTTCATAAAAACAGATACAGCACTTCTAGGTTTGAATAGTTAACATTAACGATAAGTTAATCATTAAAATTCTGAATATATACAAAAGACTAATATAACAAAGGGGATGAAAATGAATGTTTTAAAACATTTGCAAAATGTCTAATTTAGGAATTTGTATGCATAACATCTTTATATAAATTTTTAATCATAATTAAATATGCAGATAAAAAGTAACTTATTTTTCTAATTTCGATAGGATTGAATGATTGCTTATTTGTTTGATCATTTCAACCTCTATAGGTCATTTAATACTGAAACTAGATTTTTTTTATTCAGGAATGTTTTAAAACATTTCAAGTGATTTTTTTTATAATCATATTGCCCCAAGCAAGGCATTTTACTGACACTGTTTTGCAGGGGTTTACATAGGAGGAAAGTTATGAGAAAGAGTGACAGGTTATAGGGGATGTCAAGAAGTGGGTGAGAGAAGGATGAGAATACTGACGAGAGTGGAATGGACGGAGAAGGGAGCATGATAGAGAGGATGCAGGTTAGTGAGATAAGAGATAACCATTGACTTTACATTTAAATTCTTGGAGATTGTAGCTGTCGAGAAAGCAAGTAAATGGAAGGGAATTCTACAGGTGGGAAGTGCGAGAAAAGAAGATGCTGGAGTAGAATTTGCATTTACAATTTATTGGTTTCACAGTAAAAGGGTGGGACCTAGTTGCTAATCTTGTGGCTCGAGTAAACTTATATATAGAAGGCACCAGTGAGCTAAGTTCATCGGAGCAGAAGCCTTGAAAGTATTTGTAAAAAAGACACAAGGAAACCACATTGCGCTAGTGAGAAAGTGACTGTATCTGAGCTGCCAAGTCAGGATTACAGATTCTCCATTGGATTTTGTCAAGGACACCTAGGTGGATAGCATGAACACCCAACCAGATATGGCAGCAGTATTCAATGCACGGGCAGATGGTAGATTTATATATGTGCAGGATTGTTTCAGGTGGAAAAAACTTCCTGGCCCTACACAGAGAACCAACTTTCTTAGCAGTGGATTTAGCTATGGATTGTATATAGTCATTCTACTTGAGGTCTGTTGTGAGAGTTAAGCCGAGGAGACACAGTCTTTTGCTTTCAGGGAGACTAGCCTGATTCATGCTTGGGGGGGGATTGCCTGTGATGGTTAATAGATAGCAGCTTTGTTTTGGAAGAATTAAAATTCATAAGCCAATTCTTACCCCAGTCCGCCACGCATCGGAGGTCCTTTTCAAGCTTGGCAGCATGGTTTGCTTTGTCTGCCTCAGCAGATTTTTGATTGATGCAAGAGTAAACTGTAGTGTCATCAGCATATATGCCTACTTGGGATCTTGTTACATCTGGGAGATCATTAATGTAGATAAGGAAAAGCATAGGACCTAGAATAGAGCCTTGAGAGACACCCACATTCATATGATAGTATTGGGAGGCATGTCTGTTCAATACTACCTTCATTGTGCAATTTGAAAAGAATGACTAGATAAGGTCAAACAATTGCCCAGTTATACCATAGCCTCGCAACTTGCATAGAAGGCCAGCATGCCAGACTGTCAAATGCTTTGGAGATATCTAGGGCAACAGTTCGGGCTTCGGCGTTCTTGTTGAGAGTCTGGTGTATATACTCAGTGATGGACGTGAGCATATCAGCAGTAGACCTGGTGAAGCAGAAAACAATCTGTTTGTCAGAGAATAGTCTGTGGGCTGTGAGATGTTTGACCTTATCCAGTCATTCTTTTCAAATCACACAATGAAGATAGTATTGAACAGATGCCTCCCATCATCACCTGCGTTGATGATGGCTTCAAACACTTTGCCAAAAATCGGTAGGAGGCTGATAGGGCAATTATGAGAATTTTAAAATTGTTTTAAAAATATAACAAGTTGTATATTTCAAAACATATATTGTGCTTGGTAATAGTTGCTATGTTTTTTTTGTTTCTTGCATTCTATGAGAATATGCTTGATGGTGAGAAATTGGTTGAAGTGGGCACACCAAGAGTTAAATGAACCCAAAGTTTGTTTGCTGTAGTAAGGTCTTTGTTCCTTTCTTTTTGCAGCCGGTGAGTAAGTGAAGAAGAGAATGCAATAAAGACAAATTGTACTTATTGATGTTAATTTTAGTAGTCAGTTGAAGTGTTTTATTTGTGGTGTTGTCTTGTTGAAGACAAGTGGGCGAAGACGAAAAAGAAAAGATAAAGGAAAATAGCATGCGAGAAGGAGAGGGAGTGTGAATGTGTTGCCAGGACAGTTGTGTCAGTTCAGCTACTTGAAATTTCTCTTATCACATTGTAGCTGGTTGAATGTCCACTGCCTTCTTCATCCATATCCATTTGATTCAGCTTTTTATTTACATCCAATAACATTTTGACACTGAGTTGTTAATTTCTCTTACTTTTGTAAACAGCTCCCCTTTCAGTGGTTAGAAAATAATTCACACAGGCTTGAAAAAAATTTCCTTGGTCCTTTTCCTTCACTACGGAGTCAATCCTTTTTTCTACTGACTCACAAATTTGTAAACAGTGAAGAAAAGAGTTACTTTTATTCTGTATCCACCACAATACCACATATAACAGATTCTAGCAGTACAGGTTGATCATTGGTTTTTCTGGAATCTACTTTGGTAGCTAGACAAGAGATTGTTTATCTTTAACTACCATATTAGTTAAGCATTTACCATTCCCTCCATCATCTTGCAAATGCAAATTGTTAGTGTAATGGGTCAGTAGTTTGTTGCATTGGAATGGTATTTGCTGGGTTTAGAAATTGAAACAATGACAGACTCAAGCTACTATTTTGGAAATTTGTTTGAACACAATATGTCATTGATAATCTGGAGAAATATTAAGTGACCTTTCTAGCAGGTGTTTTAAAAATTGGTAATGAATTTTATCTGAACCCATTGCAGAATTTTTTTTTTTTTTTTTGTTTATGGAGTCCTTTAGTGCTGTCATATGCTTTCCAGTCAACGTTGCATTTAAATTTTTGAAGATCAATGCCAATCATTATCTTCTGCTTTCCTGTTCTTTTATTGTTCTCTCTCTAGATTCTTTTTCTCATTCTTTTACACTAACCCTTGTGTTTTAGTGGCTTTATTGCCTTGCTTGGATTGAAATTATTATTATTTAAAAAAAAAATGCAACAAAACAGATTCTATTGAAAGTAAGAAATTTGTTAATAGGAAAAGGTTATAATCAACTTAATTTTTGCTAAGTACCATAATTTGTTTTTAGTATTTTAAGTCTCTTCAAATCTAAGTAAAATATAAACAAAACAATAATTAAAAAAACACAAATTATCAATTGTTTTCTGTAAAATATTCTAAACAACTAACATCTGTCCTCATTGTGACAGCACTAAGTTGGAAGTTTCATAAAATTTAACAAACATCTTTTAATGAATTCTTTGAAAAAAAAAAAAAAAACCTGAATTTTCTAAACTTCAGCACAAGCCAAAGCATTTTTTCTTTTATTCATTTATTTAGGAATTCAGTGATACTGGGGAACAACTTTTTTTCTTTAGATTATCCCTATTTTTAAGAAAGATGACAAATATAATCTTATTCCTTGATATTTTGTTTTAGTTTAGCAGGACTGTAGTATTTTGTTTTTACACAACTGAATTAACTCATTCCAAGTATTTCATCCAGAATTTTGGCAATCACATCATTACAACTTCTGTGTGTCTAGGCAGGGAATTTCAGTTATACTGGAGTTTACTCAATCTTACCTTCTTTATCTTAGGTTAAAATGTCCATGATACCTTTCTCATGTTTTAAACTAAATTCATTCATTGTATTTTTCTCCATCTAATGCCTATATTTCTTCACTCAGGATTACTAATCTCCACTAGAGATTAATAGTTTGCAAAATAGATGAGATTATGCTAATTGTAATGATGGCCAATTATGTTGATTAATATATCAATTAAGACTAAAAAATCAGGTTTTTCCATCTTCTAATGTGACATGGCTTTCTTTCCAACTTAATATATTTAAAAACCATTCATTTTAATAAAAAGAATTGAAAGTAATCTAGTGTTTGGATGTAGGAGGAAAATAGTGTTTTCATATTATGTAACCTTCTTGATTAGGTTATATTAAGGAATATTAAGTATCAGACTGTTACAAACAATTGCATATTTCTATAATTATAACAAGTATAGCACACACATTATATATATATATATATATATATATATATATATCAATAAATTCCGAAAATTACATTTTGTTGAATAGTTATTTCAGCAAGAAAACTCTTGCTTCATCAACAATGATCCAAAACAAAAATTTATTAAAATAAAGGCATTAAGTGATTTTTTAAAAAATCAATTAATCCCAAGCAAGACAATAATGCCACTAAGATGCAAGGGGCTACTGATAGTAAAGAGAATGAAAAGTCTTCAGAGGAAATTAAAAACCTAATCTTAACAAGGGATAAAACTGTACTCCTGTTCAAAAGAGCGAGGAGGAATGTGAGCCAAATGAAAAAGAAATGTAATCATGCTCAACATCCGAGAGAAATTATTTGTACCTGTGCTAATAATCCTTTCCAAAAGTTATAAAATATACTCACCCTCCATGATAAATTATTGCATTTATATCAGTCCAGTTTTCAAACTCCCTTTGCCAATTGCAAACAGTTGAGAGAGGAGCAATCACAAGGAAAGGTCCACGGATTCCATGTAATTTGATTTCATTCAAAAATGTAATGCTTTGTATTGTTTTTCCCAATCCCATTTCATCAGCAAGAATACAATTCCGTCTGGAAAAAAAAAAAAAATTAAGAGTTTAAGCTAAACCATAAATATTCATAATAACTCAATAAAAAGAATATTTTTGAAACAATTTTTTTTTTGTTCAATATGAAACTGGGGTGAGAAGAGTAAATTTAAAAAATCATTTCCAAAAAAACATTTCCAATTCTGATTGGTAATGTCTAAGTAAATTTAATAATTTAAAAGGAAAAATATTACAATGCTTTATATAAATATTAGTGTATCAAGTGCTTAATTACAAAAAGAATATCAAGAGTGAATTATTAGCAACAAATTAAAAACAAAAATAAAAACATACCCGTTGTACCAGCTAAATGTCAGCCAATTCACTCCTTCCAATTGATATTCTCTGAGAACATTATTATTTTTGTATTCTCTGGATTGTTCTAATTTCTTCCATTCTGATGGTGAAGGACGTTCCTTGTATAAGCAAAAAAATTAAATTTCATTTTCAACACTAAGGTTTTTAAGTTTGTTTTTCTTTCTATTGTTATAAAAAAAAAATACAAATATTAAGATGAAAAATAACGATCATAAAGTTACTATTTTGAAACTTATAACTAATGATATGCAACACTACAAACAGTCACAAAGCCTTATTTAGCTCAAAAAATTGAAAACTATATTGAATTTAATCAAATTTTCATGATTACATATTAAATACACAAATATATTAACATTAAGCAATAAAACCAACAGAGTATATTACATTATAGCATTATCATTTCTGAGTAGCTTAATTAAAAGAAAAACAAAAAACAAACAACAAAAAAATGTATACCTTCTGTTCATCAGTTGGTACTGTTCTAAATCTCTCAAATTCATTTATTTTTTCTTCAGAGACATCACTCGGAAGTTCCCATGTGCTCTCCTCATAAGGTAGAGAACACCATTTAACAAAATAATGGGTAACATTTCCATCAGCATCAACAGCCATATCAAGCACTCTATCCACCTCAATATAGGCAGGGTTAAACAGGACACCATCATCAGGCTGTAAAATATAAAAATAAAAAAAAATGCCAGAAAAAACATAATTAAAAAGAGTAATTATGAGAAAAATAATAATGTAAATAGTTTATTATATTATAGTACTTACCATGAGAAATTGATTTAATGCATATTTTGCCTTGAAACGTTTTACTTTTCCTTGTATTCTCAAGTCAGATGACAAGTTTTCAACAGATTTCCATTCACAGTGAAGATAAGATCTAAAAGGTAAAGAAAAAAAAAATTCATTATATATATTTTTAAAAGTTTTATTTGAAAATAAACATATTTGGCTCTATGAATAGTAAATACTTTTCACATCAAGCTCTCTGCCTAGATCATTTTTAATATTAATAAAAGGAATATAAATAGGATCTCATTTGGGATTTCACCTACATGCCACTTTTTATATATATATATATATATATATATTGCTCATAGCTCAGAGATAGAATCACCAACTGATGTGAATTCAGTCAGGTTTCAATCAATCCTGGCTAGAAGCAATCGGATGTCTAACCATATTGATGTGCTATTTTACAGCGAAACAGACCTCTCTGCAGATGACTATATATATATATATATATATATATATATAAGAATTAAAAACTGAAGTCAATAATATCACAAGAGTCATGTGAACAATTAAAGAAAAAGCTTTTTCAGCTAATTTTTTAAAAAATGTTTCTTTAAATTTTATCAGTTAAAACTGATGCCCCTCATTAAGAATGAAGCATCTGAAGTTGAACTTTTGAATGATTTAACATTGTAGGAGGATTTCTTAGTTTAAAGAGAAAATGTTCAAGAGCAACCACTGAAGGTAAAAATTGTTTTGTGTGTGTGTGTGTGTGTGTGTGTTCATTTAAAACTTTCATACAAAATCAAAATAATTACTGCTATAGAAAGAATATAAATACATAAAAACTTAAACATCTGGTCAGACTTAGCTTTAAGTCTTCAATATATTAATGGGAATCTATTTAGTTGCCATTTAACAAAGCTTAGGAGAGAATGCTTTCTCACAAATTCTTAAGAAATGAACACATGACCAAGTTGGTTAAAATACATTGGATCCAATGACGGTTCCCTCTGCCGGTGGGATAGTGCAGGTTCAAATCCTACAGGAGAGCATACATTTTTTCTGGATATGAGTATGCATTAAAAATAACATTTAAGGTGATAAAAGGAATACCGAGTAAATCTTTAGTCCTTAAAATGTACAAGTATATGTCCGACTACTAATTAGAGAATTAACTTAAAACAAATTGGTTTTATGTTTAGTAATGCTTCAGAAATTCAGTTCCATAAAAAAACAACTAAAATAATAGATAACTAAGATGATAGATTCTTTACTAAGCTTAGATTCCTCTTGCACAGTAGTAAAACACACAACAGTTCACATTCTTCCCCAGTCTTTTGAACAGGAACAGTGATTTAGGACTGGGTTTCCTGTTCACTCTAAAGTCTTTTTTTCATTCTCTTTCACTCCTAAAAGCACTTTGCATCTTAGCATTATTGCCTTGCTTAAGGTGAATTGATTATTTAGAAAAAAAAAAAAAAAAAATGAAGAGAGAGAGAAGACACAAAATATAAGTAGTATAAGAAAGGAGCAAGTTAACCTTCAAGGTGTTCAATTTCTAATATGAACAAAAGACACTTACAAATTCTTATACTTCACATAAAACTGTTCTTCAAGTGTTGTTTCCTCAGAATCCTGAAAATAAAAAAATAAATAAAATGTAAATGTGTATCATTGTACATAACAAAAATTACACAAGTTTACACACATATAAAGAATTGAAATTAAAACAAAAATTGTTTTCAAAGGAATAAATTATTCTAACTTGCATCCATGTAAAGCTAGAAATTATACAGTAATTTAATAAAATAAAAGAGTCTTTTGAATAGCAAATCACTTTATTTAAATTTTTGCCTTGGAAGAATTTTATTAATTTATAATGTCTAAAAATAAAATACTTTGAGTTTTCATCTAAGTTGAAAATATCCCATCTCAAGTAAGTGTTCAGAAATATAAAAACTAACATTTTCAAAATTTGCTTCCAAAACTAATATTTCTGCAAATAATACTTTCTCATGAAATTCTAGAACACAGACAAGGGAACATCTTACCAAATTTATCAGATTCTGGAGTTTGACATTATATTAAATTCCTATTCCACTAAATTCTTCATAAGCCCCTACAATAATAACATGAGCAGTAGATTTTGACAGTTTTGGGTGTATGATAATGGAAAATGCACAATGTTCCAGATATAGCTTTCAATACACCCTAGAGTAAAGATAATTTTCATTGATCATTTATTCAACTTAAACTTTTTACAATTAATTCTAAATGATTTCCATAAATATAAGTGAATGCATATAAGCTAAAACCCCCTCCTAAATCCCATAAGATTTCAATATAATATGAAAAGAAAGAATAACTACCACTAATTAAAATAACATTTTCAACAGAATGAATATTCAATTGCAATTTTTTTTAAGGGGAGGGAGACTTAGTGCATGTAAAACTGTTTAAATGATTATTCAATAGGAGTGTTTTTGGCTAAACTATTAGCCATTTTAAGGATTCTGTTTGTGCTATGTTAAATGATGTTTAAGTGGTATTCTATGCATTGTGCAAGTTTCTGAAAGGTGGGCATATTCTTAATTCTCAAATTCAATTAATCCATTGTGACTGTGTTCATAGCTGACATTGTGTGTGTGTGTGGGGGGGGGGGGTTATAAAGATAAAAGAAAAACTTTTCTTTACCAATATGTTTTGGCCTCTGATTGATTGACGTGAAACTGCAGTTATACATATATTGATTTAATGTAATTATTTGTTTTGATAAATTATGTAATTATTTTTTTTTAAATCATTTTTGATTTAGCCATTTCCTTTTAATTTTTTATGGTTGTATGCATATGTGTGGCTACATTTCAAATGTGCTGCCGATATAAATCTCAGTTTTTCCCAATTCCTCACAGTTAATCCTAGAAAAGCTACCCTGTCTGAGGTAACTTAAAAATCACTACTTTATTTTACTAATGTAAAATGTCAGAATAGTGGTAGATATTGATTTATTTTCAGTTATTTTTTTTCCATCTCATATACAGTGTTTTTAAAATTTTAAATTTTACAAAAAAAAATAAGACAAAATTAGAAAGTGAACATTTACAGGCAATTGCACTTGTTCCATTCTGATGCCCAAGATCTTTTCTACAATCAAAATTTCTTCTCCTAAGGGTGCATCCGGCTGAAATAGAGAAAGCATAAATAAACGATCAACATATCAAGTGATAATAGGAACAAATTTTGTCTATTACAAAGTTTTATGAATTTAAAGCAAGACATGGAAGACTATAATTGATTGTAATGTCCAATGTGAATACTTAGACAATATAACTGTCATTCATATGAATGAAATTTATCTTGAGTATGATTTCTTTATTGTACAAATAAGACAAAAAAATAAAAGCTAAAGTAGAAATAGTTAATTGCATAAAAACAAAACTAATATCAATAGCAAATTTGTTAAATGGAAAAATAAAACTGAAAATGTGGGTTTTACATGAATCTCATTTGAAAAAGCATGAATTTTTCAGTGGGCTTTGTCCAAATAATTTTAGAAAAAAATCTCAGTGCTGTCATGCTACACTGATTAATAGGGAAAAGATTGGCCAATCAATATTTCCTACATCTGGATCCTGATACTGTTTGTTTAGTTTATAGGCATATCGATTCTTAACTTCAATATATCTGTGGTATCGGCGGCGGGGGGGGGGGGGGGGGGTATTGGTGAAACAAAAAAAATGAACAAATGTTAAAGTTTTATCTGATCCAGATCCACTAAAAATAATTTTTATATAGTTTACAGCATGTTTTGAAACAAAGTTTACCCAGTATAATAAATTTTTTTATTAATCCAATAAATTTGTATCACTTTAAATGTTATAGTTAGTATTTGAGTAGATGCCCCAGTTTATTTATTAAACAGTATTTTCACCTACTGGATTGGATATTCAAGAAATCTTATTAAAGAAAAATTTGCAATCTTCAGCAGGAATCAAACCTGCATTCCACAGGAAAGAGATCCACAGTTTAGCTTGGTGCGCCTTACCACCTGGCCACAAAGAAGATGGTCAGAAAGGCCAATTTCATATCTTTCAAGCAACATTTCTCCTCTCATAGATTTGTCACATTTTTTTCATATCCACACTGTATTGTGGAGAATTAGCTCGGAGATCTGAGAGGGCTAGAGGAGAGTAGCCTAAATGTATGAACAGATTGCTAGCAGGGCAGACTATCCGAACATTGGCGCTGGAATGACGAGGCACATGCGTCAGTAAGTCAGATCAAGGCTGGCAGTGTGTGCTAAATTCAAAACACACGAAAAATTGAAAAAAAAAATAAAAATAAAAACAATGCAGTTAGAAATTTGTGCATTCAGAGAAGTTCAGATCAGCGTAGGTAAAACCAGGATGGTTTGCAAGGGTGTTTCCAGTGCCTTGTTCTCCAGAATTTCAGATTTTCTGCTACATATATACAAACAAAAATTTTTTCAGGCCAGTAGGTGAAAATAAGGATGTGCGTTGTGGTGCATTGGATATCGGCTCAGAATGAGAAATTGGGAAGCCGAGTTCGAATTCCAGCCAAATTCATTGCATTCACTTACGCGCAAATACCCCCCTTGGGAAAGGTATTAATCCGTCTATTCCTTCCAGTTATGGGGTAACTAACAGGACAGATTGGGTTCTATAGCCTTAGTTGGCAACGAGTCTACCGCAGAAAGCAATGGCAACCTACTGCGGGATAATCTTCTGCCCAGTCAGTCATGTCTTTTTCGAGACATGATCGCCCAAGCATGTATCACGTATGGCACTTAACTGACTGACTGAGGTGAAAATAAAATATACTGTTTAATAAATAAATGGCAGTGCCTACTCATATACATCTGCTAAAAATAACTTAGAGAAAACAGACACGTGTACAAAAATGCAACAAGTTTTTTTTTTTGGTGGGGGGGGGGACTTACATGAGTGAGAAGAAATAAAATTACAAACACATTCTAGTGGCTATCTCTGTAGCAGCATAAAACAGAAGTCGACAATTATTTCCATATGTAGCAGATAAAAGAATCTAAAAAACATTTTACCCTATATTGGTCACCAACAATAATCCACAACAATTCAAATCATTGCTTCCCCCATAACTACACTCATTTGGACACCATTTATTATAAAAAGTTCTTTTTTAACTTATGACTATCCATTATTTTGACTGTGATGTCTAAATAATCATCTAAAACAAGCTTTAATTTTGTTGAAATAGTTTTAGGTCTGTTGTGTTAATCAAGACATACATGAGCACACACAAACATACATAAACTATTTAAATGAAAGTGAAATGGACATTTGTGTTGCAAGGATAAATTTCCATTTTTGCCTGGCAACAATTGCTGGGAAAATTGTATAAGCCAAAGTGTACAGCCCCTTGAAGTCATTTTTATTACTTCTGTATGGATATTATTTTCAAGGTGGCATTTTAAATGAACCAACAATTTAGATTTGAAATTTGATAATTTAGCCATTAGGAAAGTGATAGATAAAAGTAAGAGGGACATTGAATTATCTCCTAATTCGGAATTATGAGACATTAAAAATTTTGAAATTTTAGAAATTATGCATTTTGCAATGTAAGATATTTAAGTGAATTTTTTTAATGCAGAAAATTATCAGGTAGGGGATAGAAGTGTAGGAATTTGTGGAAAATGTTCTCCACCAAAATAAAGCAACTTACCAGTCTAAACATCGGTGTATCAACACTTTCAACATCAATTTCTTGATTATCATCAGAAAAGTTGAGATCAACATCATCACAATATTTTTTTCTTTTTGTGTTGCGGGCAGACCGTCGTTTCTATAGAAAGAAAGATAAGTTTTATTTAGAACAGAAAATTTTGTACAAATAAAAATTTGAAAAGGCTACCAAAATTTCCCCAGCTAAAAAAAAAAAAAAAAAATTTCATGAAATTAAAATTTGATTAATCATTTTCAATAATGCAGACATTCTTACAAATCTTACACTGTTTTTTTGTTGTGTGTGTGTTTATGCACGCATGCACACACAACAACAAAAAAGTGATGGCATGTTCTTAATATCCTATGTGTGCATTATGGAATGACTTTCTTTCATGCATTTCAGTAAATAATTTTGTTTTTAAATGTATTGGCTGATATTAAGTGTTTGTTTTTTTAGTGCTTGATACTTTTCCATGCCAACAGGATAAGAAAATAATACATTAATTTTATACATCAACAATTTTAGGCAACTACGACAAATTGGAAAAGTTGTTGCAATGCATTTCATGTTTTCTGAAATGTGTCCAGAAAAAAAAAGTCATCCCACAATGCATATATAAGATATTAAAAAAATCCCAACACATTTTTCCAGCCTACACATGTGATTTTTAAAGTCATTTATTAAAGATATATATTTTCAAGACACTGAAATGTTCATCCATAATGTTCATGTTATAAATTAGCACTTGGTGTTATTTCCAAATCAGCATAGACAGAGCAGCATACAATAAAACTTTTTTTTTCTTTTTACTTATTTTATTGTTTTCGGTGGGTTCCATTTAGCTTAGTCTGTACTGTAGAGTATTCCATTGAAGGTAAACTGGCAGCATCCATGAGAAATTGCTGTTAGCACCTTTAGTCGTTTACTTTAATACCAATTTCCTTTTTTTTTTCCTCAAATATGACCAGTATAACCAGATGCTACAATACAACTGTAAAAATGTTAAAGACTCAGCATTATAAAAAAAAAAAATTCCTAGATAGGAAAACTTTATCCATAAGCAAAGTGGTAGTAATTATCTTTAACAACTTCACAAATCAGAAAAAAATCATATTAGGACATATATAAAATTCATAAACATTCCAAGAATTTTTCAGGCAACTGAACCCATTCTTTGTATTGTTTATATTATTCCCACTGATCCATTCTAGAACTTTGAGTGTTAATATTTACATTTAAAAATGCTACTTTTTCAAACCATGAAAACCAAACAATTTATGTAAAGATATTTTCAAATCCTTTCTTTGATCAGTAAACAATTCTCTATTGTTTGTTCAGGTCTAAATTATGAAATAACCTGTATTACACATGCTGAAAACTGAATAACCTATAAGCATTGCTGTGAATATTTTTACACATAAGATGAGGGAGGAGTTTAATTTTGTTCATTATTTTTATCCAAATCTTGAAAATATAAGGTAAAAAAAAAAAGAAGAAAAAAAAAAAAAGTTTTTTAAATGCTAGTGTCAGAAAGAAAAATTTAACGTCTTCTCCAAAACAATGGCCACAATTGATAAAACTACTGGCTTTACCCATCTAAGGACACAAAGATGATGTAAGTCCACTGAAAATGTGACTCGCAGCCAGTCACAACAGTGATAAGCAAATCTGTTCTACAAAAGGAAAAAAGATTGACTAAAACAAAAAACTGAATATAGACTTGTTAGACAAGAAAGATAGTCATGGCATCACCTTTCATATCAATGTAAATTAGACAAGCAGCAATACATAATTTACAGCAGTTGGCTTTACCAAACAAGTCTGCCACTAATCAATTTGATGCTACAATGAATGAAAAATGCCAATCAAGCTAGTAGACATTTATGTTGTAATGATGAACAACCAGTACAAAGATTATATTCATGGCATAGCTAATAGCTGCTCCTGAAATAGTTTATAAAAATAGCAACAAGAACTATCCCATCATACATTGAGGTCAGAAAATTAGCCAATGCCACCATGGGATGGATCCATTGAGGTAATGTTATTGATAAATAAGGTCCAAATTCAATATATGGTTAATAGATGCCATGTCTAGCTAGCTAGATAGAGACTTTAATGACTGCCCCTATAAACCAAGGGGCCTAGATATCAGATGCTGCAATCACTAACAGCTAACAACCCTATTGAAGGCTTTTCTTTTTGCCAAGACATCTGGTTGTAGCATGCTCCAAAAAGCTAGGTAATATGACTGTGAAAAGGTGAATGTACACCCAAAGTTCAGCTACAACAAAATCGACAAAACCTCTCAACAACTAGATTTCACAACACATCCAAAGACATGATAGGGATAAGAGAAACATCACCCATCTCTATTTATCCTAAGTCATATACTTTCTTAACGCTCAAAGACATGAAGAATATATTTCAACATCAATATGAACTCAAACTGCAAAAGACTCCATCTGCAAGAAAAGATCCTGAACTCTAAACAAAACACTAAACCAGAATAAAAATTCTACAGTCCCTGTCATGATAGACAGAAAGGCAGATACACCCCCAAAACACAGCAACCAAAAATAGAGCCACTTAAACAGAAAATTGCGAAATAACCAGTAGCCTAGAGGACTAACCTTAGTTAAAGAAAGATGACTCCTAACTGGAGAAAATATAATTAAATTAGGAAAACATACTTTCCTAAAGCCAAATTCTATACCATTTCCCTCACCAAATGGCAGACAGATTCAGAAAGAATTGTTAGCTCAACAGGAATGACATCTAAACTATACCGTAGTATGACAGTACTTGCATCAACTTTCCCAAATATTTTCAAATGTTTTTACCAACCAGAGAGCAGAGCCTGCGCAAAAAATTTCATACATATTTGGCCAAATTCTAATGACAAGTGTCACATAAAATAGCAAAGGTCTGATTACAGAGGACAAGATAAGAAAGTGTTGAAGCAAATAGGCAACAATAAGTTCCCAGGCCTGGATGTTTTACCTTAATTTGATCAGAGATCAGGCAACTTGTGAAGGATAACCAGGGGATGTAGACACATTAAGCAATTAAGAGTAGGTTGATAGTTACAAATCAATAACTCCAGGTTAAAAGGTTTAGCTTCAGATTGTTATAAGCATACTACTCTAGAAGACTTTGGCAGTGAATTTAAAGACAATTTATGCATGACACACAAGATAGAGAGAACAGATGAGACAAGCTGCCTTGATCAACTTTGATTAGTCCAAAGCACCATTTCAAGGCAACTGGATTCTAATTAGAATTCCACAACTGGATTAGCTTTTTGTACTATAATCCAAGTGGTATGGAGCAATTGAATGGAGAGTACTTTAATCATTTTGACAGGATGGTCACTCTTTACACACTGACTCTAGAACTCTCTCTGGTCTCTAAGTAAAAAAAAAAAAATTTATTTTGCCATTCTGGTATCAAAGAAACATGAAAGATGTAGGATTCACTCAAAGAAAGTGCTAGATGGAACAGGTTTGTCACAAGACACTGATTATATCAACAGGTGAGTAAAAACTTAGAATTCGCCACTTTCACTTATTTTGCCTCATTCCTTGTCTGTTAGATTGAGCCCTTGCTTGTTTCTAGTATAAAAATGTAGAGAAAAGAAAAAACGTATATAGCTCCTCATTCCCCAGAAAAAGCAAGCTTTCTATCTAGAGAGAGGGAGAGAGCATTAATTAAAAACGCGCGCACACACAGAGAGAAAGGAATCTTATATTTATTCCTCATTTATTTAATAGATTGAGCCATAAATAATTTCCATTTTGAGGAAACAATTATAAGGACAAATTTATCATCTTAACCACTTCTTAATTCAATCATAATAAGTGATGAAAAATGGGTTACATATGACAATATTCTATGCAAAAGGCCGACAAAGATAAATCTACACAACTGTTCCCAAAATGCAGAATTCCAAGGAGGAAAGGGGTGAGAGAGAGAGAAAAGGAGATATATAGATCACAGTGGTTATCATTCATTTTGACTTCTTAAAATACAATGAAAGCCTAAATGCATATTTACCTCTAGCAGCTGCAATTCATTGATAAAAGTTTCAATCAAAAAGCACTTGTCAATACCAAAAACATTTTCTGCCATGACAATTCAAAGCTGCATAAAGCAAGAATGACTTTTTTTCTTCTTTCTTTTAAACAACTTGAGGTAAAGGATTGTGTCAACAGGCAGTTTGTATGGATAGAAGAAGGTAATGTTAACTCTAGACTTGAACAAGTTAAGATTGTAGTGATCAGGAAAACATCATCTTTGGAGTTGGTTCCACAGAGCAGTGGTTTGTGGAAAGTGGTTTGAAAAATTTTCACTGATAAAATACGAAGGGAATATGGGTAGCTTGCTAGAAAATAAGTGGTATGTCAGGTTCTATCCATGAAGGTTAGACCTGGCAAAACCAAAAAGTGTAGTTCGTCCAAGCACTTTTCATGAAAGAAGTAATAGCAAGAGGATTGCCACATTCAGGCTATGGGAGAGAGGTAACCTACAAGAACAGAGACACTTTCGGACTACCAAGGCTGGAAAATGCTGTCTGGGTAGATCCCACCCAAATATAACAACAGCACTCAATTATTGGCCTGATCTTGTAAAGGTAGAAGATAGCATGTAGAGGCAGTACAGGAAACCAACCTTTTACTTGCATCTTCAGTAATAGTTCATATATAAGAGTTCCAATTGATGTTAGGCGTGAGTTTAAGACCCAACAATCTCTCAGGGCACAAAATCAGTTCCTCTATTCTACCTAACCTGTAAAATTCACCTGATCTTGTATCAACTGATTACCTTTTTGAACACTGCAAAATGCTTTGATAGAGAAATTTTTCCCCAAAAGAAAAGCAAACTCAAAAATTTGAATAAAAAACTTTCACATCAAAACCTAAAAAGTTTTTTTACAGTTATTAAAAGCCGCCTAGTAAGTGACATTGCAAATAATGGCAAATATACAATTGAATAAAATGTAATTGTATTTTATTTTTTGAAGAATAAATTTGACAAACATAAATAGAAATTATTTATGACATAATATTAACTTTATTTCTAGGGTTTTCATCATTATATATTATTACAAGCAAATTGTTTAGATCCAACAAGCAAATTGTTTAGATCCAACAAGCAAATATAGCATATGATGATTGAGAAAAAAAAATGTAGGTGAAAGATGAATTTAGATAGTATTAAGAACAATGTTATAAACATGAGCCAAGAAAGGATTTAGCTAAGATGATGATAGTTACCCTCCCCACTCATCAGCCTATGTCACACTGTCATTTTTCCTACATAAATATTGCTACCTTTTCTGGTTTATACCACCAGAAAAGGGCTTTCTACATAAGTGCAGCAGAAATACCTCCAACATAATAGTAAAGCATTAGCTAGATGAAGACACCATTGCCACTAATGTCTTACCATTATGTGGGAGGTATTTCTGCCACACCCTGTATATTTGAAAAAAGTCACAGAATAGATTAACCAAATACATTGTAGTAATAATATAAAATGCAAAGGCGTTTAATTATTGAAACTACAACTTTCTCAAATTAGAGACAAAATCCACAATATCTGAGAAACTGAAATTCACATCAGCTGCTCTGGAATAATTTAAGAGATGAAAAATTCCTAAACAACACATAATTATCAATTGAAAGGATTAAATCAGTATTAATAAGAAATTGATTTTTTGTCAATATTAATTGCAATATGGTCCTCAAATATAAATTGTTTTATCAGAATTTATGATAAGCTAATATTGTTACAGGGTCATTTATTTTTGTTCAAAATGGATTGGAAAAGTAAAAAAAAGCACAATAATAATTACATTTTTTTTTTTTAAATAGTGAAATTAATTTCCCAGATTAAAAAGGGAATGCAGGTTCAATTCTTATCAAGAGGAACATTTTAAAATTTTCAATTTTTAGACTAGTACCAGTAGACAGTGTCACTGCTAAAATGACAACTACAGTACAGGCAGAGATGTCTACACTAAACTACTACTAAATGTAATATTTACAGTAATAAGAAATAATATTAGATTTTAAAAAAAACATCTATTAATTGCTTAACTATATAAACTGAACACCCGCAGCTCAGACGTAGAATCGCCGACTGACACCAATTCGGTCAGGTTTCAATCCGAGGTTAAAAAGAAATCGGAGTCTAACCATACTGATGAGCTGTGATACAGCGAAACAGATCTGTCTTGAGGATGTGCGTTGTGGTACAGTGAATATCGACTCTGAACAACAAATCGGGGGTGCCGAGTTCGAATTCCAGTTGAATTCCTTGCATTCACATACGCACAAATACCCTTGGGAAAGGTATCAATCTGTCTCTTCCCTCCAGTTATAGGTTAAATAATAGGACAGATTGGGTTCTATAGCCTTGGTCGGCAACCAGTCTACCACAGAAAGCAATGGAAACCTACTGCGTGATAATATTCTGCCCAGTCAGTCATGTCTCGAAAGAGACATGATTGCCCAAAGCGTGTATCACGTACGGCACTTAACTGACTGATATAAACATGCTAAACAAACTATGAGGCAACACAGAGCTTCTTGAGGTATTAGTCAGCCTTAGGGGAAAGGATTTAAAGTAGGGTAATTGAAACAAATACATTAGAGAACATTTACACACTGAAAGAATACTAGATAGAAATATTAAAGTAGTAATATTCAAATCTGAAGTGAAATCAGCATTGGCCAAATTGAACAGAAGCAAAGATGGATTTTAATAGAGATGCTGGCAGCCTGAGAATTTCAGCATTGACAAGATTAGACATAATATACAAGTGATGATATACTTGAAGAACAAAATAGAGTCATTTACAGATTTCAAAATCAAATTTATCAACAACTTTAGGTTTAACTTCCTATTAAAGCACATCCTCCTTGGATATTAAACACAGGTTTGTATTTTCATAGGCATTTGTAAAAATGGTGAATACCATCTTGTAATACTGTTATAAGTCAGTTTCTATCAGTTATAATACTAATCTTGCTTAGTCACTCATTTTAAGAAATACTCTAAAGACTGACTTCAATGGACTTTTTAGTTCTTTAGGTATCTAGACTACTTCATTCTGTCCACCCCCAGGAGGAGGGGCTACTTCCTCCCATTTTGAGATTTCACCCTCTTTCTGACAAGTTTGCCACAAACTCAACTTTTTATTTTTTTCGTTTAGGATCAACCTTTAGTTTTTCTGTTAAGTTTCCTTTTTCTTGAAATTGTGCTTGTATGCCCAACAAATTCTTGGAGTGTTGGTGCTGCCCATTTTGAATGTTTTATCTTTTCCATTACACCTATTTTTTCAAGTGTTTAATTCTTTGTTGATTTGATTCAATGCTGCATATGGTACACTGCTTAGGTTTAAATACTGGTGTTAAACCTTTTTTCACTTGAAATTTTGCTTTGAATTTAGAACATCAACCCAATTCATTTGACGGAGCATCCCGAAAACATTTTTTCAATTCTTTTAAATTTGCTCACTTGTTCACTTACATTTTTGGAACAAACATTTATAGACAAATAACAAAGCACAAAAAATTACATCCAGTCATTAATGAATAATTAGGTACCTCCATTACATAACAAAAAATCCAGCATAGTATGATTTAAAAAGGTTCAAAACTTAATAAAAAGAACTTTTTCTATCAAAATGTTTATAATATTATGAAGAGGAAAGATCAAAGTAAATTTTATTTATTTTATAAATTTTTTTAATCCCTTTTAACATGTTCGAAATTTTGGCAGAAAATTTTGTTTTGATTTGATGATAGCATGGCCGAAAATGTTACGACTATTTTACAATTGATTACGTAATTTTTTTTTACGTAAGTCACTTTTACGATGACAAACACATTAATTTAGAAATTCTTGCAAAAATCAAATATTTGTCAGATTTTAATGAAACTTTAAGTACTCATTCACAAATGAATAAAATTATTTTTGAAATTATTACTTTTTTAAAATATTGATGAAAAAAAAATTTTTTAACTGTCACCCCCACTTCACAAATTCATGAAATTTTAATAAAGCTTAATTTTCTGCTATTTACTTTTTTATTAGTTAAACGCAGAACTCATCGGGAAATATAAATCATGTATTTTTTTAATTTAAAATTATCATTCACTATACAAAAATCTGCTCCGAAGAGAAATATAAAAAATGCAATAAAACTTCGATATAATTTAATTTGATAAGCATTTAATTGCTGGAATAAGTAATAAAAATTAAAGACATTATAGTCTGAAGAAAAAAAATTTTTTTGATTACTAATAAAATTTTAAAAGAATTGTTTTCATTTTCTTTTTATTATAATTCATAAAGTTTTAAAAATCTTTTAAAGAACTGTATCATTTTTTTTTTATTAGTTAAGAATTGATGATCATACTGCCTATCAAAAAAATAAATAAAAATAAAAAAAAAATTTTTCACCCCGTATATTTTTAGAAAGAAAGAAAAAGAAAAAAAAAAATTATTTGTGCAAATACGTTCAAAGTTATAAAGTACGATGTTCAAAGTTATAAAGTACGGTGTTCCATATGGGTTAAATTGATTTTATAAGTTAACAAGCATTCTGGGTTGTTCCTCCTTACATAGCAAAACAGAAGAATGCACTTTCATTCTTCTTACGATATTTTATTCTCTACATTTCTAAAATTTAACAGCCTGTTTTGCAAGTAATTCCTTCAACATTTAAAGTATTTTTTTTTTCAATACCTCAATTTTTAAATTAATTCTGACCGTAGGTGCATTAACTAATTTATGATAATTAAAGTGTATTGTACAGTACAAGAAAATGTGAAAAAAAATTTATATAAGTGTTGAAATTATGTTAAATTTTTAATTTTACTATTTAGTTAAAAAAAAAAGAAAAAAAAAAGAAAAAAAAAGGGAATTTTACCACGATTGGACGCCATACATTGCGTCCTTGTCAACATCTCTTATCAGTTATCGCTTCCATGACTGACATAAAAACAGGCTACCGTAATTATTTTTTTTTTTTATTGTAAATTTCTGGCAGTAAGCAATTATTAATTGATTGAAAACAGATAAAGGTAAGTTTTAATATTAAAATTTGACTTAAATAACATGCCAGCGCAGTATATTTTATTTTTGCAAGATTTTTAAAAACAGAAATTTGGCTACTGTTTACGTAATGTGCCAATCAAAAATGGCAGTATATTTTTAAAAAATTGGTAAAATTTTAGATTTCAATCAATATAATTTCACTTAAAAATACACCAGTATGTTCTGCTTACTAGAATTATTAAATTTAATCTCTTGGCTTTCAATTAAAGCTAATTTTAAAGCTTGAAGATTAGCTTATTTGTTTTTAAAATTTCAATTTAAATTTAGGCATCGAAAATGAGGGGAGGTACCTAAATAAGTTTGTAGTATTTTGTAACACATAAGCCTTAGCTTTTGCACACTTATTACAGAATGAGATATTACGAGTCATTTCGACAAAATATTATTTCTCACTTGAAGCACTACTCACGACTTTGGAAGTTATTTTTAATATAGGTTTTCGATTTCCCCCACCCCACCCATGTGGCTTCATTAATTATTATGATCTCACCACCAATGTCTAATTACTTTTTCACATTCACAAATTTTCTTTAATTTTCTGATTATATTTTCTGTTGCAATGCTGTGTGAGAATTTCCTTTTTGTTTTAGTTTTACAGTGTGACTATATGTCCTACTTTACAATATTTGTAGTATTTCAAATTCTTAAGAGGACAGTCATTTCCAAGATGTAACCTTCCACATCTGAAACAAATTTATTCTCCATTTTGTACATTTTTCTTTCACTTGTATGTATGCACATTCTTTTTTTTAAATTTCTTTGACATTACATCTCAGATTTAAGATTTTTCCCCTAGTTGTTATACTCAGTAGGACTTTCAAATAACCTTGTAACTCCAGTTATAACTCATTTCGATCTTCATTGCCACTATTATTTCCCTGTTTCTATCAGTTATAATATTAGTCTTGCTTAGGCACTTGCTGTGACGCCTATAAGAGATTCCAACAGGATTTTTTCAAACTACTTGAAGTTTTTTATTTAATTATCTAGACTATTTCATTTTGTTGTCGAGGGTGTGTTATTTACTTCATAACAAATACTTATTCTACTGTTGTTACAGTAAGTGCTGTAGGTAGTCTAATTGAAGGAGCTAAACATCATCCCATCATGTCCCATACATGTTTAACAGGGAATTGTTCTGGCCAGGAAAATTATTTTACCTCAGAGCATGTTAAGTAGGGTATTTATCATCCTTTTGAAATAGCACATTGAAGAAATAACAGCAGAACATGAGGGACAATGTTGTGGATGTTCATGGTGTCACTCAGTGTCCTAAGCACCCTACCCATGCCAGTTGTGTAACTTACATTCTGGAGGATTGCACTCCCCAGGTTTATGCTGAACACATATGAAAGCTGATGTGTTCACATCACTAAACATGAATAGATGTCATTTAATCTCTAAAGTGACTTTCTCATGATAATACTAGAAAAATGGCATAACAGTACTGAGGCCTAATTTAAAGTCTCGCTGAAATCATGCATCTATATTCTTGCAAGTAAATGACATTTTTGAGGTCACATTTGCTTTGCTATGTGGAATATACTACTGATTCTCTTTCAATGTATCAATCTTGCCAAACATCTGTACTATATAGTCATACAGAACCTAGATTCCAAGTGTAGAAATTTTTATTTTGATAACTGTTACTAACATTGAACTTACACCAACACTTGCAGCATTTCTCCAAAGATGACCACCCAGCCTCTCACATTGCTACATAATCCACCCCTGCCCTTAGAATGACTAATTGAACAAAAGAGTGTGTATATGGCATAATACCTGCTCTGACTGAACTCTCATCACACTGAAGTTTAGCACAGTATGTGTTACAGTCTGAATCTCAGAAACACACAGTGCATTGGTACAAGTAGTACATCACAAAATAGCAGATAATTTTCTGATAAAACTTTCAAAGTTAACTACATTCAGGTATGCACACAGTGTACCTAAAGCAAAATTAGCATAGTCTTTTGAGGTGCTGCAACTATTTTTGTTTTTGTGTGTGTATATATATATATATATATATATATATATATATATATATGAGAGAGAGAGAGAGAGTGGATGTGAGCTTTTGGGACATTTGTCAGTAGTCATGCTAAAGCAAACATAAAATTGTTTCCACAGTTTAAATGCACCACCCAACACAAAAAATAACAAAAAAAACAAAAAACAAACATCCATTCTTACATTCTACTGTTTGAATACAAGATGAAATCAACTAAAAAAATACTAAAAGTATTTTTTTGGTGGTGATGGTGGGTTACTTGAATTTGTTATATATAAGAATATTGATATTTTAAACTAATGAAAATATAATAAAAAATTCCAATATATAGTTTTTACTATTTTAAATAAGAGTTATCACTTTAAAGTAACAACCACTGGTGATCAGCTATTAAAGCTTAAATATGAAAAGCTTTTGACTCAACTGTATGTGTGTATGTTTATTTTTGCACTAAGCATCATTACAACTTAACACACAAATATATATATAAGGCTTTTGTAAGGTGAGGAAGTGAAAAATCGGATGCTTTTTTTGTCTCCAACAGCACAAAGCGAGGCTGCGTTCTTGTTCCTATTCTCTTTGCACTTTTTTCTATGCATGAAAAAGCATTATCTGACTTAAGTGAAGGAGCTAATGTTCAATTCAAAACAAGTGAAGGCCTATACAATGAGCAACTTTTTAAAGCACAATCAAAACTTGGTTTGCAGCTGGTACAATCTTCTCTTTGCAGATACCAGCCAATCCATCTCTCACAAATCCTTCTGCTTTTATTGAGGGTACAGCATTAAGAACTCCTGAGGTGTTCATATATCTTGTATATCTTGGATGAACAGTCTCTTCTGATGGAAAAATGGACAGAGATCCAAACAAGAATAACCAAAGTCAGCACACCATTTGGTAATCTTAAACATAGATTATGGAACACCAAAGATGTGTCTCTGACATATACAGATCAGTTGTTCTCTCAGCCCTTATCTATGGTGATGAGACTTGGACCCTATGCTGCAAGCACATAAACCAACTTGATGACTTTCACATGCATAGTCTTCAATGACATATGTGATACAAAATGGGATGACAGGGTCAAGAATAGTGTAATACTGAAGAAATGTAACAACATCACAGGCACTGAAACCATTTTAGCAAAGATACAACTTAGATGGTCTGGTCATGTTGTGAGAATGGATGAGTATAGTCTTCCAAAAAAAGGTGCTGTATGGACAACAGCCAACTATCTCTCTCTCTCATATATATATATATATATATATATATATATATATATATATATAATTTGTCATTTATATGTAATAGAAAGAAAGATTTATCCTGTAGTCTTTGAGTACTATGTTTTATGCTAATGAATTAAAAAAAAATTAAAAAATTGGGCAACAACCAAATACTAAAATTGGTTATAAAACAAAACATAAAATTTGCAAATCATTGAACTTCAAATTTTTTCTATCAATTATTGCATTTCTTTCATCCATTTAAAGTTAAACTTTAAATATCAATTGGATTTTTCACTTCTGATTATTAAAATTAATATGCCTTAATGGAATTTGAAGTTATTTGTCACTTATTTATAAAGATTTACTGCATTTAAAAAATAAAATAAAAAAAGAATATGTAAAAATACTGAAAAAGTTCATTAATTTGGCAAAACTTTGTAAACATTTCATTAGGTCAACAAGATTACACAGGTCACTAAGGAGTTTAAAAGCTCTAGTTTTCTTTTATGTAGGAGATTTTGAAAAGTAATCATGTAAAAAATACACAACTGAAAAACAAACAATAGTGAAATCTTTTTACCAAAACCAAGCAAGCACATCATTGCCATTATAGTGTAAAATAATCAACATTTTGACAGTAAAGATTCAGTAGATGACCTTCCACAAATTGGTATATCACATTCCATTGAGAGTAAGAGAGAGTACTGAAAAAAAGATCCAAATGCATCAACTCAAAGGCAATCTTGACAGGTTTGGATCTGTGACATCACTCCAATGAATTTTTAAATGCATCAACCAGTTTCTGTACAACAAAATAGGGGGCAACATTCATACGACAAGGACCACCATCCAGCTTCTTAAGCAAGTATTAGGAAAATAATTTCTTACAGTTGGAAAATAAACCAACCATCATATTAATTGGATTTGATAAGCCCAGAGTTCTTCCTATGCAACTATCCTAACAAGGGACCACTCTCCGACAACTGAAGGACAACATTTAGACCAACACCAAAAACACTAAAGTCTGAAACAGTGAAGCCTGTGATGAAAAATGCCTTAGAATGAATACATTCATGCAAAGCTGAAAATGGACACTAGTTAAAAAATGTAATCTTTCTTAACTAGTGTAGATTTATTTCCAATATCTAATTTACATAATATTATGGTATTGTGAATTAAAGCTAAAATAAAGATATTAAATTTTGAAAACTTTTGATGTCTTTTGGGACATGTATAATAAAAAAAAAATACGAAAACTCTTTTGTATAATTTATTGTTTCTTTGTTTTTTACCAACATATAGACACATATTCCTTTGTAATATACAAATATTAGTTTTAAACTGGAAAAGGCTTACAATGTTTTTGACAAAGGCATTTCAGAAGTCTTAATTCAGGAAAGTTAATTAACCATGCATTAGTGCACTTCATTAACACTGATACCCAATTTCAGAATTCAAAGACATTGCCAGTTGAAATACAATAATTCTAGATGGTAGGATGAGCACTGTTCTCAATTTGTTTTCATAAGCTGACATATTTTTCACTGATTCAACTATCATGATCATTTATTCTGAAATTTATTCGTACTATAATTCACTACATTGAAAATCACACATAAACTGTCATACAACTAATAGTTTCTTCAGAGAACTATATTTATTAAAGTTCACTTAGAATTTATACAGCAAACATTCTCATACGAGAAATTGTGAATAATTTGCCCTAAAAATTAAATGAGTTTTTAAAGTACACTGTACATTTAAAATTTCTTAAACTTTCTTAATAACTGTAGGTCTTTTTAGTTTAAACTAAATTAAACTGTTAAACTTTGAAACTAGTCACAAATAAATTATTAAAAAAAATAAAATAAAAAAAAAGTAAAAGCCACTTGACTTTAAATGGACAAGATATCCATAAATGTTAAAATATGTGGATAACAACTAGTTTATGAATGGCATTGTTCACTAAGTGCATATTAATTCAAATTGACATAAATTCTGTAATATCAGGGCCATAGCAGTGTGCATAATGTGCACCCAAACCCAACATCACAAAAGAGGAGGAGCTGGCAATTTGAACCCTACAGAGGAACGAGAACATCAACATACAACCAGCTGACAAAGGCGATGCAACTGTAGGAATTGACAAATACACAGAAAAACTAGGAGACCCCATTAGAAGTGGCAGTTATAGCAAGGTAAAGAAAGACCCCATGTTGAAATCAAAATGATACCTGTCGCAGATCTTAATCAAGAACAAGGATCACTTCCAGCCTAATACATACAGGAAGTTGTCCCAATGCTACAGCCAGTTACCGTACATGTATGGTCTACCTAAGATTCACAAAGACAGTATTCCATTCAGGCCAATTGTTAGCAGCCAAGGCTCAGTGTATCACTCTCTGAGTCACTTCCTTGTAGATGTAATTGACCCACAGATAGGAAGTCATGATCATATGTTCAAAACTGCTCATTTCATGGAACTTAAAAATGCTCTCATCCAATGCAACCAGATGGTGAGTCTGGATGTGATGAGAGCTCACCAAGGTACTCACAATGGAAGCACTATCAGTAGTCAGGGACAGACCAGCCTTAGATTCATCCCTAGAAGAACATATCAGTATTCTACTAGATAACCTGATAGAGATGCTGACTTTCTGCACACAAACAACACACTCTGGAATGGAATCAGACATATATCATCAGAATGAAGGTTTAGCAATGTGCTCACCACTATCACCATCACTAGCTAACATATACATGGCATACTTGAAGAGATGGCATTGAAACAGTTCACAATGAAAAAAGAGAATGACAACAAACTAGCATTCCTGGATGTACTAATCTATCAAACAAAGAGTGGGTTCAAAACATCTGTATACCACAGACAATACCACAACTTCAATTCTCACCACCCATATATTATTAAAAAAATAAAATAAAATAAAAAAGGATTGTCCGCTGCCTGCAACATCAAGCAAAAGTCATAAGCAGCGACTCAGAGACATACGAACAGGAAATGGTCAGTATAAGCAGTTCCATACAACATAATTATCCAGGGTACATGACAACAGCTCCAACAAATGTGGAAGGGAGGGTGCATGAGAATAAAAACTGAGAAAACAGCCTCAGTTTGTCTACCCTATGTGAAGGGGTTATCAGAAAAAAGACAAAAAGAACCTGTGGTTCAGATAACATCAGGTTGACTTTCAAAAGTGGTTCTACACTTTGCAGGTACCTCTCCCAAGTAAGACTTCCAATAGAGGGGAACATGACTAAGGACTGTGTGTACGCCATTCCATTTAGCTGTGGAAAGAAATATAAAGGAGAAACAGGTTGCTCCCTTGAGGTAATGCTGCAAGAACATTGCAAGGCCATAACACGAGGGGAGATAGAAAAATAAAGCATAGCTGACCACATATGAAGGGAAAAAGGGGATCACTGCCCCTCTATAGGATGAAGTTGAAATAATAGATTCAAAATGTTACTAGAAAAACTTGAAGAATCAGTGCATATGCTAGGCCACAAAAATCTCCTAAGCCGTCCAAGCATAGAAATGAATACAGTATGGGAAGCAGTAATACAGAGTGCTAGAGAAAATCATTAACATCAAAGACTGCAATATGAGCTTTGGTAAAATATGATTACTGAGACATTAGGTCTATAAGTCCCAGAAATTCACATGATTTCCTCAAGGACACATGGTCCAGTGGATTTAAATGTTGGTTAGTTCCATTGACTTGACCCAAAGAGTTGTGAGTTTAATACCAGGCTACAGCAGTAGTGAACAAATAACTTAGAGAGTTAAGTTACAGGGAGGTAACTTGAATGAGAATGATATACCTCAGCGATCATAATAAAGGGTTTTGTTTGAAATTCCTGGCATCTGAAGAAGAAGAAGAAGAGAGCAAGCAACAGCTGAAACATTGTAAACATAGCAATAAAGATGAGGACAATAGTTTGAACAATGCAAATAGTGTAAATCCCATGCAGTTGTTAAAAAAAAAAAAAAAAAAAAAAAAAAGAAAATTTTTGTCCAGGTTAATTTTTTCAGACATGTAGATTTTTCTTTTAGTTTATGATTAGCCAACTTCTAAATTAGAAAATGCCTTTAAGTTTGTAAAAACACAAAATAAGAAAAAAAAAAAAAAAAATGGTGCCTGTTTTATGATTAAGTTTATTGCTCTGAACAAACTACATATTTACAGATGATAGTTGACTTAATATATCAAATTTTACAAAATTTGATTTTAAAAAAGGTGTATAATATTGCCATTAATATAATGAAATAATTTTTTAATTATAAATACTATGATCTTTTCATTTCTCTCTAACTTGTTTTTCAACAGGAAATACTTAGGTTAAGCTGGTAATCAGTTTTTAAGAAACCAAATGTTAATGATATATCTGGCAAAAAAAAAAAAAAAAAAAAAAAAAAAATGCATAAACAAACACACATGTGAATTCAGCCATCAAAGCAAATACACAATGTAAAAATATGTAATATAAACCTTTTTTTAAAACTTACTTGAACTGAATCATCCTCCAAAGAAATTCGTGGAGGTGTCATTTCCAAATCTGAATTATCAGAATCAATTCCTCGCTTCTTGTTCCGTTTAATAGGAGTGGGGTTTCTTCAAATAAAAGAAACGATACATACATGCAATATGAAAGATTTTCTTTATGATAATGTCAATAATAAGTAATTAAACAAAGAGGACAAACTTACAATCAATGATTGTAAAACGTAGTTAAATTATATTTTTCTCCAAAGACAAGTTTATAGTAATGAAGCCTAATCTTGGAGTAAACTTTCTTGACAACAGTTTTATCACTGAACTAAACACGGAAGTAGCAGATTGAAAATATTTTCATTGAAATCTTTAAATTATACAATTGCTACAAAAAGTAATTTCAATTCAATAAATCTAAGGGAGCAATCTAACATGAAAAGACAACATACAAGTATCATTATCTTTTTTTTTAATATATAGTATTTTAATAAATACTTAAAATAACCCATATACACATTTGCATGCCACCTCTAGTAAAGTAGTCAATATGTTTATTAATTTCCTAAAATTGTAACAACTTTGTTGATATACATATTTGCATACATTAAAATAAGTTAAGTTGAGTCATAAATAATCTCTATTTTTGTTTATCAACTTTATTCTTCAAAGTATTCAATTGGTTCCCAAAAATAAAAATTACTTGTGTATCAACCTCATGTATATCAAATAATATGTAATTTGGAAATAAATCATCATTATTGCCGACAGTTAATCTTGTTTGTTTTGTAGCAAAATTTGTACCTACTCTATGAATTGTTTTTTTCTTCTTCCAGGATATAGTCCATATAGAAAGAGTCAAAAGTGGGTATGTCTTATTTATATCAAACTACCCTCTGGGTATATGTATAAGTTGTGTTATGAAATGTAGCGGAATATAATGTTTATGCTTGGGTTCCATTCCCAAGTTGACCCATTATTAAATCAAATTCAAATTAAATAGCCTGTATTCCAAATCTGGAAAAATCTGAAAACTGAAGCACTTCTGGTCTTAAGAATTTCAGAAGAAATCCATACACTAGATCAGATAAAATTTAACAAAAGCAACAAGAATGAAATCAAGTCTGATCAATTTTTGAAATAAATTCTTTAACAAAAGTGTGATGCAAGCAACCAAGAATATAAAATACTTTCAGTATGTAATATTGTTATAATTTATTTAGAAGATATACACCAAAATAATCTAATTTTGATGCTAAAAGGAAAACATAAAATATCATACAATGTCAAAACAATAATCATAAAGAGTTAAAATAGGTATACTTACACTTTTTTCTTAGATTTTGTCTTTTTCGAAGGCTTTTTTTTTTCTTTAGGTTCTTTTGCAGACTTTGTCTCCTTTGGTTTCCGTACCCTTTTTGGCTTCTCAGTTGCTGGCTTTTCAGTATTTTCACCGATTACTCCTGATGGTGGAATGACTCGAGGGATCTCCGTGATTCCTTTTTGCTGGGCATCAACTAAAGCTTGAGCAATTATCTCATTAGCCTTATCTTGAGGTGTTTTATAAACCTTCTTTTTTTTGGGTGTGGTTTTCTTCTTCTTATCAGTTTTAACAATCATGGTAGTATTCGAGGTAGTTGTTTTACAGGGTGGTTTAATAGTAAGGCTCACAACTTTTGCCTGATTTTTAGATTTTGGTGCTCTTGTCACTTGGCCAACCTGAACAGTTCCACCACTGGTAGCTGTGGTTATCATGAATTTTTGAGATGCCTGTAAGTCCATTGATGTTGACAAAGAGGTTGGAGGCTGGGCAACAGTGATTTCTGTGCCAGGCTTCAAGGAAGAAGGCACTAGTTTATCACCACTCACTTGGATAGTCTAATAAATTAAAAATTAATTTTAAAAATATTAATACTTCTGGAGAAAAAAATATTAGTTATTCGTCACTGAAAGATTTAAATAAGAGTCATTACAATCCACATACAGCATGAGAAAAGTGTTATTACAATAACTGTTCATATTATACAAGGCTCAAAAGTCTCTCATTGTAGAGGGTTACTGAATGAGGTGTGTGATATGAATGCTGGGAGGTAAAAGGAAGTGAGGGTGAGGGGGATAGATAGCAATTGGCTCTTGACTTGAAATGGTTAAGATATTAACATTTCAGAAAGCTTCGATACAGGAGTCTATTCTATGAAATAGCAGTTCTTGGAACAAAAAAGTGATCGGAACTTCCTCCTTACAAACGGAAAAAGGAAACGTAGCCAATTCAATCACATTAATGTAGCATAATGAATCATAGCTATAAAAAGGTCTGAACTAGTAGAAATTAAAACTGGAGTTTATTTAAACATTTTCCATGAAAACAGCAATAGATTAGTGATGGGCTTGTAATGCTGCACTAGTGAGAAAAGTTATAAAGTGGAAAATAATTCATTCCTTACAAGACAGTGTAAATGATTTTGAACCCTCAAGGTTGAAAAGTGATTAGGAAATTCAGACATGGCAGCAATACCCTATTTTTGGTCTCATCCGTCTCTTGTAAAAGAAAGCATGGCAGAAAGAGTCTGGTACTTTCTGGAGTGGTACAAGGAACAGACCATTTTTCCATAATTAAACTGCTAGAATATTGATCTTTCTAGAATGTATTTTTTAAGTTGGACATTCTTGTAAGAAAGACATAACCTTCTGAAATATTGTGGAAAAAAATTTCTGGGCAAAGGAATTGAGAACCATGGTATTGACTAATGATCTTGAGGAAGGGAAACTTTCTAATCAGTGCTTCACAGTGAAGCACACAGTTATTTAACTTAGTATAACAAAATGCTTCAGTAAGAAGGCACTAAAAGGGAAACACACATTATAGAGTGTGCAATGAGAAATTGTCGCCTAAATTGCACAAAATTAAAACACTGACATTTTATTTTAACAGATATATTTACCAAAATTACACAAAAATATATTGAAATACTAAAGAGGAAATTTATTCTTGTGGGTCTCTTGCTCAACTGCACCCTACACATAATGATCAAGGGTTTGCAGTCTGGAGAGTTAGGCGGCCAGATGTAAGGCTTTATGCCGTCACAGAAATTGTCTGACAACCATGACTGGATTCTCCTGTTTGTGTGGCATCGTACAGAGACCTGTTAACAGATATAGAGTCTTCCAGTAGCTACCCTCTTAAGCTAGGACAGTACTACCTCCTCAAGGCACTTAATATAGGCCTCCATTCTGAGTCTGAGGCCATGTGGGAAGATGAATGGAGGTATAACATTGCTATTCACTAGTGATCACTCCAAACACTATGAATACTCATTCAACTCTTTCCAAAGCCTCTGCACTGTCCTCAGATTGATACCCAAACATTCTGAAATACTCATATTGGTGTGAATGCCAAGCAGTACAGCATGCCGTTTCCAAATTTCTGGCAGAGTGAATTTAGTCATGGTGCTCTTTTTCTCACAGTTGGTGCTCATCTGATCCCACTATACTGTGCAGTTGACAAAATAAGAAACAACGCATATGTGCAAAATTAAAACCATAAAATGGTGACAATTTACCCATCATGTGTGTGTGATTACATGTCTATCAGTCATGCAACTTGGTCTCAAAATATTCCCTTGTTATAGAACAAAGCATTACTTAAAGCTACTTGAAATAAAGATGCCTTTTGTTAGTAATGTGATATTCTGTTATGCTAAGTCATGATATCACTTTAATTAAAAATTGCCTTTTATTTCTTTTTGAGTTAGCTTTCTTTGGATATTTTTATTCTTAATGATTTTAAAAACTGAATTCTTTTTTGTGATCACTTTTCAACAAGAAGTTGTGGTCAAGAGACAAATGTGGATTACTTGGCATTAAATTAAATCTTAGATTCTAAGATAACATGTCAATAGAGTTAACATTTATATAATAGTCCACTCATGCAATGTAAACAATACTTTTCTACAACACAAATTCAAGACGGTAATATAGAAATCTTCAATGGTGAATAATGTTGTTTAGTTTAATTAAACTTGCAAAAAATGCAAGAAAACTTGATATTTTATAAATATAAACACAAACAAAAAAAGTTATATTGAATTCAACTCATTATCTGCTAAAAATCTCAACCAAGTGAACTCTGATCCACCTCCATTGGCATACGTTTCTCATACCTAAATGTGCTAGCTAAAAAGGATTTTTTCATATAGTGAAAAAAAAAAAAAAAAAAATTTTTTATTTTTTAAAAGATCAAACCTTGCAATCATTTTTTGCCTTCTTCCTGAAAACATGACCAAGCTTACAAATATAGGGAAATTTTATTATACTTGAAAAGTTTTATATGCCATAAAACATTATTTTAAGAGTCTTATATTAACTATTTTCATTATTACAGATATCTTTAGTATTAATTTAAATGACAATCAAATAAAAATAGTAATTAAAAGAAACAAAAATCAAAAAATTAGGCAAAATTAATAATTTGTAATAATAAAATATGCAACACTGTAAAGTGTTGTATTTTAGCCTCAAAATAAAAAAAATTTCTTAGGCCAAAACTAAAGCTTTATCTATACACAAAACAAGCTTTTATACAAATACCCTAACTTTAGCACTCTGTAGGCAACTTCATTCACTAATCAAAAAGTCTATCTTACAATTGCAGGTGAATCCATCACAAATAATAGTGTATGAATTTCAGAGATATGTTGTAATATCCTGCATGGCAACAAAACTACTTTGACTGAAATCAAAAATGGGATTACTGCAGTTGAAGTCATCACAAAATTCTATTGAATAAGCAATAATTGTGAATAAAGTAGAGTGCTGAACACTAAAATATTTTTTTACAAGTTTTGCTATTCAGATGTGCATTCTTAACTTAGTTGTTATACTCTCACCCTTTGGCCTTCTTTACGTGTTGGCCATCATTTGGTAACCTTCTTGAAATTTTGAACTGAATACTTTATTCAATCTAGAGTGGCAGATTATTCCACTTTCAATGCTGAGTGGGTATTTAATGAGTTAATATTCAACAATCTTATTTATGTATTGCTTGAATTTGTTTTAACAAATGCTTTAATCCACATAGCCAAGTGGATTTATAGAATTCAATCCTTGGTTCTGATAATGTTAGAAAAGTCGAGTTGAAAAAAAGAAAGCAATCCAGGAGGTTAATATACATATACCTCCCTAAGCATTGAAAGCAGAATTAAAATGGAATTTATTCCATCCAGGGTTCAGTTAAAAATTTTACAAAGAGACACACCTGCAGGAGGTCAAAGTGCACACATTTTTTACAATTTATCAACTTTTATAGGTTGATTAAAACCAGAAAATCTTTTTAGATTGTAAGAATGTCTTGGAGATAATGGTTTATTAATTAACCTATAGCTTAGGGGAGAGAGAAAAGTGGATTCATATATTTCCCAAGAGTATTTGTATGTAAGTGAACATAAACCCAACTGGAATTGAAACTTGATTCTTCAATTTCTAATTCTGAGCTATTATACATTACACCAGCTGCACACTCACGCTTACACAACTGATATATTCAAGCGGCTACCATCTAGGTATTGATCAGGCTTAACATTGCTTACATGCAGTGATTGTACAATAACTGGTTAAACATGCTGGTCTGAATAGCAAAGCAGATAATAGTGATAAATACCTTGTCTCAAAAAGGCGAACAAAAATTATTAAAGTATCAAATAAGATTCTTTTAAAATGCTGAAAACTGTAAACCCCACAAAATCTTATTTGCATAATCACATTTATTAATAAAATGAACTTACCCTAGTTGAGGTGAAGATAGCAGGGCTGGCAGATGTAATTACTTTCGCAAGTGGTTTGGTTCCCGAAGGTTGCTGCTTTGGTGATACAGTTGTCAGATGTATTTGCTGGGTTACTTGTTTTGCAGCAGTGGAGATTTGGCAAGAGGCATTCGTAAATGTTTGCTGAGCAGTTGACTGAGGGACAAGACGAGTGATGTTACCGGATGATAATAACTGAGAGAGGGGGACTGTTGTAGTTGTCTGAGACTGGTTCTCTTGAGGAATCTGTAGATCTGCATGTATCAAGTGGAAAGAGCGGCCTTTTGGAAAAGTATGCTGAGGCTGGAGTTTTACAACATTGTTGTACGTACTTGACGAGGGAGATGACACACAGAGTTGAGTACCAGTTTCTGGTACTAGAGATTGTTGTTGCTGTTGCAGTTGGTTTGTGCTTTGTGTTGAAGGAGGACATTGGACAAGGAGACATTTGGATTGGTTTGGTCCCAGAGTATTGCAAACAGTGTTGAATATAAAGCTGACCGATTGAGGCAACTCTGGAGCATTTGCTGTAACAACAGGACTTTCAGCAACACTTGCTGAAGCAGTGCCTTCAAAGCCATTAGGAACAAAGTTTGAGGCTGGTGCAGTTTGGACAGGGGTACCAATTTGATTATTAATTACTGAAGCTTGGATAACCATACGATTATCTGGTTTGGAAGTCATAGCAGAAGTCACCAATTGTTCTAGCGGGTGAAAGTTTTGTTTATAAGTAGCAGATGGTTCTGTAAGATGCCCAAGTTCTGTCTGGGATATTTGAGGTGCTGGTTGCTGCTGCTGTGATGCAGGAGCAGACTTTGGAGATGGGTTTAAAATATTTGCACTAACATTGTATGTAGCTTGGTACTGAGGTACTGAATGTCCCGTATGATAACTGACAGGTTGAGACCCAGAAACGGGCTGTGACTGTTGGAGTTGAAGCTGGGTAGAATTAGAAGCTGCAGCTGTTTGGAAAGTGTACTGTTGCACTATATTGACAGCCGCATCATTTGTTCCAACAGATTGCTGGTTGGTCCCTGAGTTCAACATCGTGGACCCGTTACAGACTTGCTGCTGTACTTGCTGCAACATCTGCTGAGGATTGTGTGTTTCAAGATAGTCAGTTGCTTGGAAGTTATGCAATGTCTGTGAAGAATTATAGGTGTTAACAGTTATATCTTGAGCAGCAAGCGGTACCTGAGTGGTTGAAGTAAACAAAGTTGTTTGTTGTTGTTGTTGTTGTTGAGGTTGTTGTATGTGACCAAGAGAGTCTACTCCACTGGTATTGACAATAGGCACATTTAGCATTTGGGTTGCTTCAGTTTGACCAATAGATCCCTGAAGTATGGAGGTTTGGTTGGTGTCCGTATTATCTGGAAAATGAGATAACCGGGCAAGAGGCTGTTGAGCTGCTGGTAATGCATAATCATGATGTGTCAGGTACGAAGACATATTCAAGTCAACTGTACCTGCCACATTTTGTTGCACTTCTGTAGGTTGATTTTGAACTTGTTGTGTTTGTATAAAACAGTTGTTAGTTTGAGGTGGATTCCAAACAGTATTTGATACCAAATCCTGTTGCTGCTGTTGCTGTGGAGTTGTTATAGTCTGACCTGTGGAAATGTTATAATTATTAAACTGATTGGTTGATTGTAGTAAGGAGTCACTATTGCTCAATGATGGGTGTGGTGGTGGAGTTTGACCAAGTAAGTTCTGGCTGCCACCCAAAGAAGGGTCACTGATGTGATGAAATTTGGGGGTGACAAATTGACTGAAATCATACTGGGCACTAGCTGCTATGCCAGGCATTTGGTTGAAGGGGGAGGGTTGCAAGGAGTCATCCTGGGTCAGTGCAGAAGACAGCCCCAAACTAGTGCTGTCATCTGACATTCCACCCAGAAGACCCCCAGGAGGACCCACATCAACGTCGTCAAGATACAAATCCAGCACATCCGTGTCAGTCATTGCTCTGATGATTAATGTAGCTGACTAGACAAAATAACTTAAGTCAAACAGCACCAAATGAGATCATGGTTAGGGTTCAATAATAAGTAGAGAGAGCAGTCAAGTTATTCCAAATTCCTGACCTGCAAAAGTAAAGATACAGGATTTCTACAAAGAATCCAAATGTGAACTACATTATTTTGATTCTTCTATGTATGCCAAGTCAGAAAAAAATACCCCAAAAAACCTATTAGCAATTTTCACAAAAGAGAATGAATAAAACATACACTAGATAGTAAAAATAGTATTTTTCTGATATTTATTGTTATAATCTTTTTCAGATATGTTACCCTGTCATTTTATTTAGTGCATTGATTAATATTATAATTTACTAATCTGATAATCAATACCAATAAATAAAATTCAAAGATTATATATTATTTTTAATTTTTACTCAAATCTAAAAATGCTCTAAAGTTATTTTAAATATAACACACCATTAGAAAATTATTATAAAAACTATTTCTCAGAATTTTTTTTTTGGGGGGGACGTTTTAACTGAACATAGTTTCTGACTAAAACCTAAATGGATTAATAACCACCACAAATTATAATACTCAAGTAATTTTGTTTATAACTTAAGCTATGAAAATATGTCTCCTATACCAAAAGTTTGTAAAACATGTCAGATATAAGTTAAATTATCTTTTAAACAAATTGAGAAAAGGCTAAAAATTCCCAAGATTGACTTTAAATTGAGTTCAATCACTTCCTAAAATAATTAAAAAATTCAATCCAACAGCTTTTATATTTCTAATGCCACACACAATATATATGATATTTTTTAAAAAAAGATTTATTCAAGCAAAATTCTACATTTTTCTTTTACAAAGCACCAACCTACAATTACTGAAGCAAAGAAATAGCAAGAGAAAAAGTAATTTGGATAATGTACTTAAACTATTTTATATTTAAAATTTAATAAAAACAAAATAAAAAAGCAAGCAAGCAAATAAATCTGCTTAAAAAAAGCATTAAAAACAAATAAACAATGAAGTTAATGAGGAGTAAACATGTTTAAAATTGAAAGGGTTTGAATAAATTCAATTTGAAATAGTGAAAGAAACCAAAATAGAAACCTATAATTAAGCATTGCCAAAACAAACTCTTTATATTGTCCATTAATCTAAGTAAAAATCAAGAGGATAATACAGTTCAGATTTTTCAAAAGCCACTTATTTAAAAATCTAAAACTAGTGTAACTGATTCAATACATTGAATCAATTAAAACAAATGATTTAGTTACTCTAGCTGAACTGTTTAGAAAGTGAATTCAAACAGTTTTTTTAAATGCATCAAAGATATCAAACGATTTTTCTTTTTACTCTATATGATAGTTTGTTTGCAAGAACATATAAAGTTGAAAGAAAAAAAAAGTAGATGTTAAAATATACACAAGGGTAGATGGAAACCTTTGATTGCTGTGCTAGCACAAAGTTACAATTCATTTTAACCGAGGGTTTGAATGTCCTGGACTGGTTCAGACTGTTGTTCATGCCAGATAGCGCACACACTCCCAGAAATTGTAACTAAAGTCAGCTCAACATAGTTGCAGTATAAACTGCAAGTGGACTCTGTGGGTGTCAAACACAAATGTGCCTGAGCAGGCATCCACAACAGGATTAACTAGCCACCCTAGGAGACAGGCATTCTGAGAGCATGATAAAAAGATAGAAGTGTATGGCAATCACAAGTGACGTAATTACACAAAATGTTTTTCTGCTAAGGGAAAGAAACTGATACACACGAACTTTTAATTTACATAGAAATTAACAGAAAAAAAATGTTCTTTTTTTTTTTTTAAATAGGATGCAAAACAATCTGTATTAAACTTCTTAATTTTTTATTAATAAATATAACCTTCAGTTAATAATTTTATAACTAACCCCAGCAAATCTTTGAAGTATTTATAAAACTATAAATTATTATATATATATATATATATATATATATATATATATATATATTATTTTAAAATTTCATTATTAATTGAAATTTTTTTTTCTTCAGACTATGTCCTTAATTTATATTATTTATTCAAGCAAATAAAAGCTTATTAAATTAAATGACATAGTTATAGAGCATTTTTTATTTTACTATTGGGAGATTTTCGGAAATAGAGACAAAATTTTTCTAGAAAATAATAGATGATTTACATTCCCCAATGAGTCCTGCATTTAAATAAAACCAATTATCCCAACAAAATTTTATTTCTTAAAATTTCATGACTTTACATGGAAAAGGGGGTTACAAATGTTATAAAAAAAAATTTTTTTCCATGATTTTTCAAAAATGGTAATTTTAAAATTGAATTCATTCATTTGTGAATAAGTCCTGAAAGTTTCATTAAAATCTATATTTTTGCAAGAATTTCCAAATTAATGTTTGTCACCAGAAAAAAAAACTGAGTTATGTAATATTACATTTTCTATTGTAAACTCTCATAACAATTTGGTTACCCGCTAACTCAAATCAAAACAAGATTTTTTACCAAAATTTCAAACGTGTTAGAAAGGATTAAAGAATTTTTTAAAATAATTAAAAAATACTTTGACATTTCCTCTTAATAATAATATAAACATTTTGATGGAAAAGTTTGTTTTTATTAAGTTTGGAGCTTTTTTTATTCATACTATGCTGTTTTTTAGCGATTTAGTGGAGGTACTTAGTACGAGGATGCATTTATATATAAAAATAATATTAACAATGTCTAAAAGGTTATAGTAAGGGATTCTATTGAGTCCGACTTGTTATTACAAAAAAGTTTTAATTCATGAAGTAGTTATTAAATAGAGAAATTAGGAATAGAACGTTTTAGAAGATTTTGTAATGTTCCAGTAAAATTAGAGAATTCTAAAGGATTCTAGAATATGCAAATTAGGTGTTAGCCCCTATAAAAATAGGTTTTGGGAAGAGATTAGTTAGTTGGTAAAAGGATTGGCTGACATTATCAAGTTCAGCTTTGATTCAAGGATTTATATCCAGCTGAAAGAATCTCTAAGAAAAGTTGCCGACCAACTAAAACCTGAAAGAGAACTTCATGAAACTATATGGGTAAACAGTTATTTTTGACTCTTTCATTGATCAAACTAATAATTATTCTTTATATACACATTTGAGGATTTCCTAAAAGTATAGCACTTAAACTTCTTTGCTATCTTAACTGAGTAAAGATACTGACCCTTCCTTCCCCTTTGTAACACTTTGCCTGCCAGTAGTAAACTGATTTTCTTTTTGAATGCAAAAATTGTATATTTGTAAATATTTTTATTTAATGTTTTGGTAAATTAAATATTTGTGATTTATCTCTGAGTTTTGGTTAATCAAACATTTTTTTTTCTTTTGTGACACTTAACACCTAGACCTACATAACATCATTTTTTAAAATAATTCTTTTGGCTTCAGACAATATTGACTTTAACATATGTTAAAGTCAATATTGTGCGAAACCAAAAAGTTCATTAAAGCAAAAAAAAAGCAAAAAAATAAAATAAAAAGGGAATTAACTTCTACAAAAACTTCTGTCTCTAATATAGTCAATAAAATGCATGTCGTTGAACTTCTCCGGTTTTCAGAAAATTAAAAGTGTGTGTTTTTGTAAATAATTCCAGACTTGCAAGAATTTAAAAAATAATGTGTGTCACTATGAAGGTGATGCTTAAATCAGATTTAATAGTTACTCTGATAAAAGAGAAAAAAATTTTGAATTAAAAAGTTGGAATGTTTTAAAAAAAAGATGGGAAGATTTAATAATTATTTGGTCTTTCCTCTTAATAATAAACAATGAAACCTATCTGCTCAAGGCAGCTTGCAAATACCAATTGAAGACACATTTTTATTTGTCCAACATCCACAAAGCAACTATGCTAAGCAGACCATACTTACAGCATCTGGAAGTGAAAGCATGATCAACAAGTTTGAACACCACCAATATACTCAAACTCTCAGCTATGGCTACTTGTGACTTCATACTAACACAACCATTAATGGCCTCCAAATGGTTCCATCTACACAATGTAATTTTTAAATATTTGCCAAAATTGCTATAGACTGGATCATCTCCCAAGACCAATATTATCAAGAGGTTACTTTCCTGACAAATAGAGTTGTGAAATTCAAATCCAGGTCTCATGGTTAGAAAGCAAATGTTTTAAACATTCACCTAATATATATATATATATATAAATAAATAAATAAGAGTAGGTCGATTTTGGAACTGTAAAAAAAAAAAAAAAAAGCACTTAAGGAAAGTGGTAAATTTTTGTTTTGTTCCCCGAAGGCCTTGACCCTGCCAATACTTTCTAGAACATTCCATGCAAATGCATATGCTGGATGCAAATCGATAAGTGTTTATTGAAGAAACTTACCTTTCTTTCATGGTATCGACCATAAATACATGTGACTATATGTCACCCCTTACTACCGTTGTCATCTCTGATTCACTGCTGAATGAATTGAAGTGTAGGTTTCTTTTTTCTGGTCAATTTTCTCCAATTGAGCAATTACTCCACAAATTGTTCAGTTTTGGAACTCATTTTGTGCGTAGAGATCGAAAAAAAGGACGAAAAAGCATAAAACTACGCGTGAATTCAGTCAGCAGTTAATAACTGTGGTTAGGGGGTGAGATAAACAGCGACAATAAGTTCCATATATTTCTGCTCAATAAAATGAAAAAAAGGTATGTATCTTCAATAAACAATTAACGAGTTGAGTTCAGCATATACATTTGCACGGAAATAGGGATGTTTTTGAAAGTTTTGAAGAGGTAAAGGCCTTCAGGAACAAAACCAAAATTTACCAGGAAAGTTGCAAAATAATGTCAAGAGTTGCCACAAGAAATATTTTTTTTTCAAAACTTTGTATTTATTTGAGCAATCAAACTTAAAGACAAAATAAATTGGGATTTTTATCGCGATATAGGTGTCACCAGAAACATGTGTCACTTAAATAAAACCAGTTTTAACAAAAAGAAAAAATACAATACGCTTAATGATAGATATTTTTAAGTTTAGTAATTTTTTTTAGAAATTAAATGAAAACATCAAAATTAAAAAGGAATAAAAACACTATGATATTTTGTTTAATATATACAAATAACTATTTATGTATGCCGTTTTATTTATTGTTATTTTTTAGGGTATTCACCTGTTGAAATTACCTCCCCCTAACGATTGTTTTTACTTTGTTTACTGTTTACGCTTTTAATTATCACAAATATCTCTTGTATTTTTTTAATAGTTAAGTCTTATTTTAATGAAAAATTCAACTTTTATAATTATTCTGCTTTGTTTATATTTTTAAAGTTAATATTTATCTATTAAAAAGCCTGTTTACGAGCTAATCTCGGAAGTAACTCTACTTTAGAGCCAAAATAAGGCCTAAGGGCACTTTCCAGCTTGGACCTGCTGATAAAAGTGTTATAAAAAAGTAAAAGAGAAAGAGCAAGGTTAAGAAAAAATTTAGATTCATCACCAACAGCTTCAACATCAAATGTCAAGGCTAATGTTTCTTCCCCCTCCTACTCATCTTCTCCAAGTCAAAAACCAGAAGAAGAATATTTGCAGCCAAGGAGTCATCTAAAAGGCCCTTATGATTTCCAAGTTATGCTTTCAAGTTAGTCAGGGAGTACATATCTTCTAATCTTAGAGCCAGCCTTGTCAATGCCTTACTCTTGGATTTAAAGGGTATGGGCCTTCGTATACCAAATATTAATATGAAAGATATTATAGATAAGGCAAAGTCTAAAGTGAAAACAACTGCCCAACAAAAACATGATGAAAGTGTGGAAAACCTTATATGTATTGCAGTTGATGGGAGAACAAATAAGACTACATTGCTGTATAAGGAAATTGTGGAAGTAAATGGACAAAAGACTATGAAAAAACTAAGGAACCAGAACGCCATTTAACTTTTACAAAGGAGGCACCACATGAAAGTCAATATCTGATACATAGAGTTCTCCCTAATAGTGGTGCAACAGGTGTTGTTCATGCAGGGCAAATAGTGGATGTTTTGCATGAATTTAACATTGAGAACACTATCAAGGTTATCCTTGTTGACAACACTAATGACAACATGGGCTGTGAAGTTTGAATGGTTGCAATTTTAGAAAAAAAAAAAATCTTCATGCAATTGTTGCTATTTGCACCATAATGAACTACCTTTCAGAGCTCTTTTCAAAAACATAGATGGTTGCACAAAAGGCCCTATAGCATTCAGTGTTCCTCTGGGGAAATTATGCTCAAATGATTTATCACAAATATCATTTTCCACTATTAGCAGTCCTCTGCATTCAATTTTGAAAATTGGTGAAATACATGATCTTAGTTGTGACCAAAGACTCCTGTATGAATACACAGTGGATATTTCTAGAGGTAAGGTTGACTCTAGATATGCCCCCTGGAAAACTGGTCCTTTAAACCAGGCAAGGTGGTTAACTTTGGCCATCAGGCTTATGTGTTTATAGAGTCGTAGCACGTACCCACAAAAGTTCACAACAAAACTCCACAGTTTAATAAATTTTATTGTAAATGTGTATGCCACTGGTTTGAAATTAAAAGAAATAATAAGTTCCACAATCAGCAAGTGCACATTTTTAATATGATCCAGAAGATTAAGAAGCAGCCTCATGAAATCCAACAGATCACATTAAGAAATATACAAGGAAGTACATTTTGTTTAATGCCTGAAAACCTATATTCCATGGTCAAATATGATGAAGTTGAAGTAAGAGAAGAAGCTTTAAAAAGAGTTTTGGCCATTAGGTAAGTAAATATTTATTTATATATCAATGACTCCATTATTTATTGCAATTTATAGAATCATCTTAAACATTTTACCTAATTTCACCATAATTATTAAAGTAGTAGAGATTGGAATCTTTTTAAATGAATCAATAAATAAATTTTTATATTCTTTCAGGAGTGAGGAGTCAACCAAGAAAAATTAAAAAGAATACGAACCATTAATTTTAATGCCACACACTGGACACAATTGATAGATTTATCATTATGTGGCATTTTCGAACCACCAATGATGGAAGATTTTTCTGAATCTGAACTTCAGGAATCATTGTTAAATGGAACCAAGCTTGACTTGCCAAATTTGCCCTCACATTCCCAAGGCATAGAACGGTCAGTCAAGTTAATAACAGAAGCTTTGCAAACTATATATGGTTTCGAAGTAAGGCATCAACATATTACAGCCAAGATTTTGAGTCAGAAATTGAGACCAGCATTTTTGTCTAAGGGCTCTTATATGGAGCAATTTGACTATATTAAGCTCTATTAAAATAGTGCTTGTTTTTCCTTATTTGTTTGTTTGTTATATTTTCATTTATAACAAAAAAATCTTTTAAGATATTCAAATATCACTGCTTAGTTCATAATGTCAAAAGGCAGTTTTTTAAAGCAGATACTGAAGGGGGGGTGCGGATTTTAAATTTGAACATTAGTCATCATTTCTTTAATTAATATCAATTTTTTAAAATAAAATGACATTCCCTGATTTAAATACTAAAATTATTTGGTTTTCTCACTAATATTCAAGCCAAATTTTGCAAAAATGAGGAATTTTCAGTATATTTTTGTCTGCGATCTTTGATGCCAAATGCTCAAAAGGCCGTTGAAGTATTTGATCTAATATTTTGTATCAGTACTTAATAGGTTTGTACACAACTTTCGATAAGTGAGATTTTTTTAATATTTAAGAAAAGTGAAAAATCAACCTACCCTAATAATAGGGCTGTTTGTCATTAGATCAGTTTTTCCTCTTTATACAGAATATGGTGTGATTTTGTGATGGTGATATTGTTTGTGAATAGTTGATTTTTTTTTCTTTGTTATGTAGTTGTTTGGTTTATTTTTAGTGCGTGTGTAAAAGGGTTGGGCTCTTTTGTTGCATTGACCTTTTTCTTAATGTGTTGATATGTTCATGGTTAGGTGTTATTGTATTTGTGGGCTTTACATGTGTTTTATTTATTATTTTTTTTTCGTTAAGTAGTTGTATTATTTTCTGTTTTTGTCATGACTGGGTGTTTGTATGCACTTTTATTTTTCATATTTATATTTATTCAGTTTATTATTGTGCTTTTGTATTTTTATTTATGCTTTTATTTTGTTTATAGTTTGTATGCTTCTTTTTTGTTTGATTTTGTTGTTATTGTTGTTAGTGTAGCAAAGTAGATATTTATTCACATTTCTGCATTTTCCCATTATCCTGTTTTATTTGTTTAATATTTTATTTTGGTTTTTAAAACTGATTATTGCTAGCTTCTCTTCCAGGCATAATTTATAACTTTTGCTATTAATGCTGTGTGGTGGTGCCCTTTTTACTATTTCCCATTTAATTTTAGTGAGAATGTTTTCTTTCTTGTTCTATATGTATTTTGATAATGTTGTGTTTTTGTATTTTCTGTGTTGAATAATGTTCTGAGATTATTGAATCTTTCTTTAAATGATGTTTCTGTTGCTCCTATGTAAACTTTTTCATCTGTATTAATGTTATTTGTCAGTCGCTTTGTATATTATTTTGTTGGTAAGACATTTATTATTAAGGACTATTGTCCTTACGGCAGTTATATTTATTCATATTGTTTTGTTGGTTTGTGTTATTTTTATTAGAAAATTATTATTATTATTATTGTGTTTGGTTACCATTTTTTCCATATTTTCCATGCAGCTCTAGCTGATTTCAACTGTTTTTAAACCAGATTATGTTTCTTTTTCTATTGTTTTTGTTTGGTTTAGAAGAAATTAAGAGACAGTAAACAAAAACAATGGAAAAATATAAACATAAAAATAGAAAAATTATTTTTTAACATAAAACAAAAAACACTTCCTCAAACACAAGCTATCAAAAAGTATTAAAACACACACACACACACACACGTAAAGCCTACAACACAATAACTAACCCTTACCTAGAAAAAAAAAAGACATCACACAGTAAAACATCCCAAGAAAAAGATCACTACAACAAGAGCCCAACCCATTCACGCATACGCTAAAAATAAACCTACACAATATAAAGAAAAATGAACCAATCGTAAAAAAAATTAAAAAAAATAAATAACCAACCAATTGCAAACAAGACTACTCTCACAAAATCACACCATATTTAATATAAAAAAAAATAAATAAATAAAAAATCTAATGACAAACAGCCCTGATGAGTGAGAACATCATAACGGTGTCCTGGCATAACTTACTAATGCTTTATGTACAACCCGATATCAAGCACTTTAATGACAATTAAAAAAAAAACAAAAAAAAACTGCTTGCCAAAATACATTTTGTCAGCAAAACCACTTTAAGGAGAAAAAAAAACAAAAAAAAACAAAAAAACAAAAAATCTTGGTGCTAAATATCACAATTATATAATCAATATCACCCAAGCAATGCAGTTAAGCCACTAAAACTAGTGGTTGCAGGGTGTGGAAAAATTAGAAACAAAAACAATAGTGAGAAGAAAGAGAAAAGAGTAATCAGGAGGACAGTAGATAGAAATTATATTAGATTTAAATTTTTTGCAGAGTAAAGTTGGCTGAAAAGCATGGAGTTAGAAGGAAGTTTCATCAGTGAGAAGTACAGGAAAAGAAACTGTTAACATAGAATTTACAGCTACATCTAACCAGCACAATTGTAAATTGATGAGATCTCAATGACAGTCTAGTATTGCTTTTTAATTCATAAAGCCAAGGTAATTATTGATGCCTTCATACCGACCAGGAAGTATTGCCTAAAACCTCCTGCCTGCTCAGCCACCATTGCCCACAGGAACCATTACTTCCGGCTATTCCGGAGACAGTCATCTGATCACAATAGGTGCCTGTTCATGTCTGCTCGCAATGAGTGCAAGAGAACCCTAAATGACTCCAAACGGCTTATTTGCTGAGAGAATGCGACAGCACATAGCTGACCGCAAGCTCGACTCCAAGGACTATTGGAGGATTTGCAAATGAGTACTGAACAATAGCAAATCCTCAATACCTCCTTTAATCTATGAATTTGAGGTTCTCACGTCATCTGCAGACAAAGCTGAATGCTTTGCCTGCAGATTCACATCTAACTCCTCATTTGACTCAACTGGAGTACACCCACCAGACTTCACTATTAGAACTGAGGCCAAACTGCACGACGTATATATTACCCCAACAGTAGTATCCTGAGTAATCTCAAAACTCAACCCCCATAAGGCGAGTTGAGACGATGGAATCCCGGTGATAGTCCTTAAGAGGTGTGCTCTTGAACTTTCCCCTGTCCTCTCTAAACTGTTTAACTACTGCCTTTCTGCTTCCTGCTTTCCTGCATGCTGGAAGTTCTCCTCAGTCGTTTCTGTATTTAAGAATTGTGGTGAACCCTCGGACCCATCCAACTATCGTCCTATCAGTCTTCTACCGATATTCGGGAAAGTATTCAAGGCCATAATCAATGCTGAAATAGTCCAACATCTTACTGCCCACAAACTCTTCTCTGACAGGCAATATGGCTTCCGCTTTGCCAGGTCCATGGCCGACTTGCTAACAACCGTAACAGAGTACATGCTCCAGGCCCTTGATGAGTCTGACGAGGCTCATGCGGTTGCTCTGGACATCTCCAAGGCTTTTGACAGGGTTTGGCACTCTGGCCTCCTATGCAAGCTACGGGGTTACGGTATTACCAGTCACCTGCTTGACCTAATCTAATCTTTTTTAAATAACCACAAAATGATGGTCGTTTTGAATGGGCATGCCTCTTCATCCTATAGCACGAATGCTGGTGTCCCACAGGGCTCTATCCTGGGCCCAACGCTCTTCTTTATTTTCATCAACGACCTCCCAGGTGAGATCAGTTCCCAAGTAGGCATCTACGCAGATGACACCACAATATACTCCCACACCAGTAAGAAACCTGTTGTGGCGGACAGACATAATCTCGCTGCTGACCTTGAACGGGATCTACATTCTGTGGTGAATTGGGGCAAGAAGTGGCTTGTCAACTTCAATGCGTCTAAGACCAAGTTGTTGTCTGTCAACCATCACAGGCAACCTCTCCTGCCTTCCATAAGCATGGACCAAGCGACAAGTAGTTTGCCACCTGGGGAGTATAATGGCCAGATATAAGGAGTGATGCAGTTAAAGAAATTGTCTAACAGCAATCACTGGGCTCTCCTGCTTGTGTGGCATGGTGCCAGACACAGAATTTTCTAGCAGCCACCCTCTTGAGCTAGAGCAGTGCTACCTCCAACAAGGTACTTGATGTAGGCCATTATGTTGAGCCTTGTGGGAAGATGAATGGAAGCATAATTTCACCTTCACTACTGATCACTCCAGATACCATATATCATCCAACCTTTCTAAATCCTCTACACTGAAAGGTTTATATTGGAGCTTCCAGCATAAATGCCAATCAGTATAGCATGCTGTTTACTAATTTCTAGCAAAGCAAATTGCATCTAATGCTCTTTTTCTCACAGACGATGCACAACTAGCCTTACTATACTGTGCAGTCAACAAAATCAAAAACAAGCCATGCATGTGCACAAAATAAAAAATGACAATAATTTACCCATCGCCCCTGTATGTGTGGATGTATATATATATATATATATATATATATATATATATATATATAAATAAAATAGAATGCTCCAACTTTATAGCTATAGCTTCGGTGTTTAATACACTAACAGGCAGTGAAATGTGCTTAATTTACTTGGTGTTTATATATATAAGGGGATTTTAAAATAAATAAAATTAAACTAAAAATAATAACGCCATTAAAATAAATGAACAAAGTGTGGGGGGGGAGGATGTTATTACATTTTAAAAGAATTGTGTGTGGACTTCTGAAAAAAAAAAAATGTATTATTAATGTGTTGCAAAAGACTAGACATGTTAAAAGTTTAAACTGGATAGAAATAAAGACAGTAGCTGAGAATATAAAAAGCAAAGAGTTGGGAAAAAAAATAAATAAGTGTAATATAAAAAGATTTCCTTAAAGGATTTTGTTGATATACAAAAAGAAACAAATAGATGAGAGAAAAACTGAATTTAAGTTTTAGAAACATAAGTACTAGATAAAAGATGATGATAATGAAAAAAATACCAGTTAAGTTTTCAGGTATATAAGTAAAAAAGGGATAGGTTTTATAGATAAGAGCAAATGGTAAACATATAGATAATTTTAGATATATTTAAAAGTATTTATAATCCTATGATGGCAATAATTAGTGATTTCCTTACTTTTTCCAACTCTTTGCTTTTTATATTCTCAGTTACTATCTTATTCCTTTTTGGTTTAAACTTTTGACATGTCTAGTCTTCTTTGGCAACACATTGATACATTTTTTGGAGAAATCCAAATGCACAATTCTTTTAAAATGTAAACCTACCACCCCACTTTTATTCATTAATTTGATGGCTGCAGCAGAAAATCTGGGATTCTGTTGCACAAACACTGGAAACACCCTCTCAATCAATTCTGGTTTCACACATGCCAACATGAACTTCAATGAATGCTCAAATTCAAAACTGTATCTCCAATGAAAACTCCTTTTTTATGGCTTCCTGCCAAGCTAGAGAATTTGCATATCATGTATGCTGCCAGCCTCATTCTAACTTAACACATGCATCTCGTCATTCCAGCACCAATGCTCAGATGGTATACCACACTAGCAATCTGTTCATACATTTAGGCTACTCTATTCTATCCCTCTCAGATCTCGGAGGTAATTTTCCAAACTCCCCAATGATCTCCTGATCACAAAAGTGGAAGTTGGGTGGTGATAGTCTTTGCCAGGTGCTTCTTCGCAATGGCAGGGAGGGGTGATTCTGCTTCTTCAGATGAACTGTCTGACTGAATCTTCACTGTCATGTAAACAGACTGACTCACTTTCTGAAGATGTTGTACTGCCAGTCTTCTTCTGGGGTGCTGACACTGCAACGTGCTATAATTATCTTTGTTACTTGACCCCTACCAAACTGTGATAGACCAACTTTGTGGAGCCTTGAGCCATACATGAACTCCAACCTGGTAAGGGCTATGGCCAAGAAGTGAGGGCATTGTTACGGCATCATCCCACCCTTACCCAAACTTCATATCAGCAGATTGCTTTCAGTCTGTTTTCTTTCTTCATTGCATTAAACCACCATTGTGGCACTCTGGGTCAGTTGGTCAGCAATGTTTTCAGATGATATAGCCAATATCACGTTCACGATCAGCTTGTACGCCATCACCAGTTCCTTCAGGGTACTTAAACCTCTTCTGATAAGCATCTTGCTTAAATCTTGGTATGCACTTGTGCCTTCCAGGTAAGAGTGTTTGATACCCAGTTGTACAGAGAGCGAGCGAGAGCACCTTCATGTGCAACACCTTACCCTGCCAATGGAGAGCCAAGTTAATGCTTTTAATATGGCGTCCAGTTCGACCAGGTTTACATGTTGGGCTTCATTTTCAGGCCACAGCCAACAAGAATCCTTTAGCACAATCCCATGCCTCTCCAACACTATGCTAATTACTAATGAACTTGCGTCCAGCCACACGTTCAGCTCCGAAATATTCACACACCAATCCCCATGAGCCAAACCATTCAGTTTAACTGCATCTGTCTCAGACATCATACACTGGAGGAGGGTGTCCTTTACTTCTTCATCCCAGCCCTACATGATCACACTAGCTCTCCTTTTGATAATTCTACAAGCCACACACACACACACACACACACACACACACACACACACACACACACCAGGAAGTGCCCAACAAGCCTCCCACAAGGAGAACATGGTCCGTCATGTGACGACGTCAGAAGCTTCTGGGACCATGCTTCCTTGCTTCTACTGCAGTTCACTGCTTTCCATTCCAACGGTCAATCCCAACATCCGTGCAACGTCCTTCAACCTTTCTGGATCCTTGCATTCAAGTCCAAATTGAGCCAAGTGTTCTCAAACGTGGATTGCAGGCACAATATATTCGTTGATATGCTGTCGATGTTGGCTGATGTCACATGGTCAATATCTTCTTCCTGCGGCATCACTGTGCTGACAATGACCTTCATGGAAACGGAGCCACATTCAGGCCAAATCCCTGTGTCAGGTAGTACCATTTTCCCCTCAATCTTTACGGTCTAGAATGGCCATAAAGTCTCGTAAACATGTACTTGGAAGTACGCTCTCCTGAGGTCCAACAGAGATATGTTCCAACCTTTCTGCTGCCATTCCCGTAGCTTAGCTACAAAGATATTCATGTTTGTGATGAATGCATCAACATGATGATTGAGTTCCCAGTAGTCCATCACGGGACACACATTTTTTTTTTCAGCTGCAACATGGCCATCAGGGGAATTAACCCTTTGGGAGGCCCCAGCCTTTCTCCTGGGTTTTACTATGAGCCAACCATTATCCATCCATGTGTGGAGCTCCCGCTCATAGTCACCTCAGATCCCTGCAGTTATCAGGTATTCTGACACACCATTTCTAAGTCCATGTTCAGCTCTTATGATCGAAGGTGGCAGTGAAATCAGGTTCTTTTTATAGAAATGGCTGCATACATAGTGACTTTCCCACTGCCAATCTGCACTGATCCTGTTGGTCCAACAATGACACCTCCCAATGTTTTTATTGCATTGATTCGCAACAGCAGGTCAAAACCCAGTGGTTTGCCACGCATTACCAGAACATCAACCTTGGCAGAATCACCTTAGTTCATGGATATAGTGACCACTCGCGCACTGTTACACACATTGGACGTACTTGCAATCATCCTGATGTCCACCCATTCTTGCCTCCAGAATCGGTACTAATCTGCATCCACTATTAACCATGAGCAACCAGTGTGTCAATTAGCACCAAACACTGAGTTCCATCAACATAAATGCTCATCTCCAGGAGTGTTGTGTTTATATCTTGGTGGGGGAGAAGGCTGGTGCTGATGCCTCGTCTTCTGGCTTGTTTCCTGAACAGTCTCGAGCACAGTGCTTGACTTCGCTGCATCGACAGCAGCGTGTTCCACACTTTTTGCAGTTCTTTGCTGTGTGACTCTTGCCGTTCATCTGTAGCAGATTAAACTGGTGCTGGGACCACTCTTGGTAGGGACTATGTTATTACTGCAAGGAGAGTGCATGCCTGCAGCCACCTCTTGATTTTGATTCCCTAGCTGTTGTCAGTAATCGTACTCTTGCTATCAGGTCCACTATAGGTAGGGCTTCAATGTTTGGCACCTGTTGAAGTTTGGAGATGGCATTAGAGGACCTGGTGACAAAAGTAAGTTTGGTGAGCCTTTCCAGAGCAACTCTCTCGAACCCAGCCAATCTGGCCAATTACCTGATCTGGTTCACGTAAATGTCCACCTGCTCACCAGCCCAGAGTCAGTTTCCTGTAGGCTGTAAAGGCACTATCAGAAAACACCTCATCTTAAATGAAAACGCGCTTTTTTTATATCTTCCTGCCAAGCCAGAGAATTTATATATTATATACGCTGATGCATGCACCTCGTCATTCCAGTGCCAATGCTCAAACAGTCTGCCTCTCTAGCAACGTTTGTATTTTTTCGGCTACTCTACTCTAGCCCTCTCAGATCTTTGAGGTAATTTGCCACAGTCTTTTTTTATTTTTAGTTTAATTTTATTTTAAAATCATATATATATATATATATATATATATAAAAACCAAGTAAAATTCAATGTCTGTGTTATTTTTCATGAATTCACTTTTTGTAGCCAGCTTTTTATTTTTGAAGTGTATTCTAAATTCACTGTGATTATTTGAGAAAACCTGAATTCCAGTTTTTGGGAGAAACTGGCATGATCAGGTTGAAAAGGCCAGTGCACATAAACCCTCAGTCAGAACTTGTGACTGTGCTCATGACAAACAATTTCATCAACTCAATTTCATTCAATAAACCTTGGGTTACTAATAGTTTTCAGGCACTTTTAAAGGGTTCAACATGCCCACCCAGTAACATCAAAAAGTTACCTTCTTGACAGATCAACTCTTGTAAGATTTGAACCCAGATCTCATGGCCAGAAACTAAACATACTAAACACTCAGCCACACATATTTATACACAAATAAATCTATGGTTCTAATTCAAATAGACATGTATCAAATACAAATGACAAAGACTTGTAAATATTTGTAATGAATATGCAACTTTTTTAATTAGTCTGTTTAAGTTCACAACTTGACAGCTAAGGATATTTTTTTTCTCAAATTATCAAAGAAATTCTAACAATCCCCAAAAGGGACACAAATAATAAAAATATACAATACATTCAGGTTTTCTATTCATTTCTAGCAATATATTTTCAATGTTACTATAACATTTCTTATTTGAAAGAGACACCCATTATTATTTTTTTTTATTTATTAAACAGTATATATTACATCTATTGGCCTGCATTTCTGAGTCAAGAAATCTAAGGAAATTCTTGCCCTCTGGCAGAGATTGAACTCAGACTTCTCAAAAGTGTAGGACAATAGACATAATACATACTGTTTAATAAGTAAAAAATAAATAAAATAGGGTGTCTAAGATACATCCACGATAATGTTTGAAGTAATGAAAATGTTAGATAAAAAATAAGTATTTAAAAATTGCTGTGTGTGAGTGTGTATATATATATACACACACACACATATATATATATATATATATATATATATATATATAAAAAAGAATATCCATTCAAGCAACCTCAAACAACAATCAATTTTTACAAGCATTAACATCAATTACTGAAGCAGAGAAACAGGAAGAGGAATGGTAATTTGAACAAGGTACTTCACATATTTTTACAATATGGAAAATTTAAATAAAAATACACATAAATATAGATATAATAATTTTTTAAACACATTTTAAAATGCTTTCTGTTTGATGTTGGTTGTTTTTGTAGAAAATGGCTTAGAGTATTTTGAGGGTTTCATTTTTCCTCTCCTAATACAAAACCAAAAACTTTAAAACTACCCTACTACTATTTTTATAACCATCTTAGTAACATGTAAATGTAACTATGAAGACACCTCATTTCCACTTTATCTAATTTCTATAGAGGTTACTTAGAAAAAATACTAAAATAATTCTGCCAAACCTATGAATGTTTGGTATATTGATGATGCTAACTATGACGAAGGCTAAGTGATGTAAGTGATACACAAATTAGTAAATGTTGTTGAATTTTCTTCCCCATATTTGTTTATATATATATATATATATATATATATATATATATATATACTTAGTAATAAAATAAACAAGGCAATTTAACAATAATACTGTCATACAATAGTTAATTGGATTTTTATATTAATTTCAGATAATCCTTTTGGCAGTTATAAAGGTGTGCTACTCCATAAAAAATATTTATGGTCAACATTCTGAATCAATGGTGTTATGGAAGTTCTTTTGTTTATTAATTTCTTTTTTTGTCATTTTCATATAGGGATTCATAATCGTGTTAAAAATAAATGTGTTAACTTTAACAAGTCACTATGTTTTTAATAATAAATATTTCCTTCATGTTAAATAGTAACTTACTATTACTTGTATTACCCCAGTTTGTATAATAAAATGAAACTATTAGCCATTCAAAAGGCCAGAGACAATACTCATGCTTGACATTTTTATATTTTGACCAAAGTTGATTTAAAAAAAAAAAATTATAAAGTTATTTTATAAGAAAGGAACTGTGTATACAAACAGCATACTTTTTAGCAATCACATTGCACTTTATTCAATAGATACACCAGGCATTTATATTAAAAATTCAAGCTGAAGTAATTTAGAATTAACACAAGCAGTAACAGAAGATAAGCTCAATATTAAGTTATCAAAATTTTTTTTAAAATTTATCTCAGCTAATAAAAGAACTAATTATAATAAAATAATTAGTGTGTACGCATAAATAAATTTGCTTGTATGATGGGATGCTAAAAAGCTCTAGGCCCGATCTACTCAAATCAGTCTTTTTTTTTCAAAGAAAATTAACCAAACACAAGAATATTTTTTTTAATGAAAAGAAACTTGAGCCACGATTGCTTTTTATATATAGAAGTCTGCCTTCTTCTACCAAACACTTGTAGCCCAGAGGTAGAATCGCCGACTGACGTCAATTCGGTCGGGTTTCAATCCTGGGTTAAAAAGCAATCGGAGTCTAACCGTACTGATGAGCTGTGATACAGCAAAACAGATCTGTCTGTGGATGACTATAGTGTATGTATATATATATATATATATATATATATATATAGCTTACCAACCCTTTGTGGGTTATTTAAAGCCAAAACATTTTGGATTGTAATTTTTTTTTTCTACAACTGAATATTGCATTGACAATTTCTGAGAACAACAATAATTTAGCTAGGGAAGGAGATTAATAATTTTCCTAAGGGTATTTGTGCATAACTGAAGATAACAAACCAAACTGGAATTTGAACACTATGATTTCTCATTCCAAGCTGCTATTGCACCACTAACACATCCACAAATGATGAACTGATTATTTTTTTTTAAATTCTTACAAAGAGTCAAGCTGTTAAAAAAAATAAATAAAATAAAAAAAATGGTTAGTGATACAATTCTTACAAACCCATAGTTGTGAAAAGAAGAGGTAAATTCATACCTTTCCCTAAGGGTATTTGCATGCAAATAAATATAACAAACTTAACTTGAATTGTATCTCAACACTAATTAACAATTCCGAGCAGTTATCCATTACATCAGTTGCACATTCAAGCTACCAGTACCTAGTATTACCAAATGGTTACACATCTAGGTACTGACCAGGATCAACATTGCTTAACTTTGGTGATCGTATGGGAACTAACGCTTCAATGAAATGATGGGCCAAGTTGGTTGAACTTGAGTGTAAACATATGTAACAGCATGTACGTTAATGAGTCTTGGCCATTCTTGTTGGTCAGGTCAAAAACTTTCTAAATCTTTAAAAACCCATTTGAAAATAAAATAAAATAAAATAAAGCTATGAAGTAATTTGAGAGACTGAAGTTGCTACTGAATAAAATATATCAAAGTTTTAAGTCTTTCATTTTAATGCAAATAAGATAATTTGTCAGTTTATCCCAAGACTAAGCTCTATCAATAAAAGAGAGAAAGAACATTTTGTTATAAACTTAGAATGAAGCATTGATTAGCACACATACGAAAGAACAAATAGAAACAATTACATGTTTGTTATGTAATACTAGAAACAGTGTGCAAGGTTAGCCTCATGCAGATTGAAAGAAAATAGAAAAGATAGCAGGACAAATAGAATGGGGCTTATTTATCTAAATATCAATAACTTCTAAATTTTAATAATTTTGTTTATCCATAACATTTTTCGACTTTAGCATAAGTAAATATTTTCTCAAAACAAGTATGTTATTCATCTGTATAAGGAAAAACTGTTTATTAATACAGAATATACTAATTCATCAATCTTTGTTAATAAATCAAGCAAACCTTATCTTTCAAAATAAATATTACTTATTAATTGACCATTTCATCTGCTGCTATTGTTCACAATATCAGAAATACACAAACACCAGGTCTCAAGATTAACACCATCTCAGGGATGATAGAACAATTTTTGGATAGGGGAGAGGTAGTGAATAAACTTTACCATTATCATTTACAATTGTTAGTAGTATAATCCTTGTCCCAGAAATTCACACAGAAATTATCAAATTTGAATAATTCAAATTTTATTACATTTATTCTAAAAGTAACTCATTAAAAAAAAAAAAAGAAAATCTCACTCATTGTAATGAATATGCACATTTACACATGAAAAATAAAAATTTTAAGAGCTTTTCAAACTGGTGAATGAAACCTGAATGAAAAATGAAAGTGAAAGGACAAATTTAGATATATTATTTATCTATAAATATGAAAGACATTAGTATACAATTTTAATAATTTTGCTTTAATAAACACTGCAAGAAACTTTTTACCTAATTTTGGCTAAAAACATGAATGAATTATTAAAAAATAACATTTACATATTAAATTTCTTGCTTCAGAAACTAAGTTGAAACTGCTTCCTGTTCATGGTTCTCCTGCTCAGGAAAATCAGTAACCAAGTGGTGGCATAGTGGCTGCAGGTTACAGAACCTATAGTTTAAAGATTGAATCACTGAAAATGAATATTACCTAAACATTTTAATGGTGTTTTTATTATGCTACTAAAACTATAAATGATAAAGTTAAAAAATAAATAAATAAAAGTTTGATTTCAGGATGGTTTAAGGAGGGGGGCAGCTAAAAAGTTGTTTTTTCTGGACAATGGTGAAGAAAGTTAACCCAGAGTTTTGCTAAGCACCCATTAAAACAAAAATACAATGAACTTTGAAAGTACAGGTCATCTTAAAAAAAAAAAAACGAAAAAAAATATTTACCAGTTCTTTTGATAAAGTCTTAGAAACAATTTAATGTACTCTAATAATAGCTTCAATTTTGCTCAAACATTTATAATCAGATTTTCTTTTATCTAAGTAAAATTGTTTTTCAAAATAAAACTGACCTAAAAAAAAAATCAAGCCATAACATAAGAAAATGAAAATGATTTAGTTTTTAGGTATGAAAAATTAGTGTTGATATCAAAAAAACAAACTAATATTATTCGATAATTGTTTAAATCCAAGTTATGCTTTTCACATTCAAAAAGGTAAACTTTTATAATATTAATGAATATTTTTAGCAGGTGAACTTCAAGTAAAAATGAGTTTTTTTTTTTTTTTTTATTACAACACAACTGAATTCTATCCATTATATATTCTGCAAAAAATATTAATAGGGCTCATAAGTTTAATACCTATCATAGATTAAACGACCTACAAAAAGATACACATTAATAAAGAGGTTACACTGAATAACTTTAGAAGTGAAAGATAAAAATGAAACTGTCTTCAATTCAAATTTTGGATACAATGTTTTGTTTTTTTTTTCCAGTTTATAGTAAAATAATTACTTTAGAAATAAAGGTGTTACTGTTAAATGAACTAAATAGTAAAAGAAAAACTTAGAAAATGACTGATAAAAAAGCAGTTTATCAGTGAGAATAAGGAAGATGGAAGAAAGTGCCAGTTGATGAGGTCATTAGGGACACAGTAGAAAACTTGTTTTATCAGTCAGCAAAGAATCAATAACTAGAAAGAGCAAAGCAGCAGCAACAGGAGATAAGGACAGTAGTAGTAGTAATTATAGTATCCAAGCATCATTAACAGTAGCAGCAACAACAACAGGATATGGGATCCAGGGACATACCAAAAACAAACAAATTGGTGCAGTTAACAAGCAATGATTAAAACAAGATAAGGCAAGCACACAACAGATATGAGAATAAAAAAGGGGAAAGCAAATTTATAGCATCAGCAGATTGCATTTAAATACAAATTTTAATTAACACTTTAAAGCAATAGAACATTGAATAACCTCCTAGCCACATATTTCAGTTTATAATGAAATATCTATTGACAAAGAATGCCTGTAATCACTTAATTCACAACAGTATACTGTTGCAATCTCCAAACAGGTGGCAAAATAATCCAAATCTACCAGATTTGTGTAATATTAAGCTTAAGAATGTTATTTTAAATTTGGGAATTTTAAGTCAATCATATGGAAGCCATTTTTAAGGAGTTCCAGCAATTTGCATAATTTGTGTGGACACAAGAATACAATATTAATCTTTCACAAGGTAGTTTGTTAGGATTCAATTTTGGGCTTATTAAATTTATTTCAGTTGCTTTTCAGAAATTTAGTGGCTAAGAGGTTACCATAAATAAAAATAATTTTCAAAACATTTATATACAAGCAATATGTGAAAATTTTTAGTTCTGCTTCATGAAAACTGAGTGCCAGCATGTGATATAAGAAGCATGCAAGCACAAGTTCAGCAATAAAAAAAAACAAAATTTCATGTTCTAACAAAACAAGGATGATTTAAATAAGCTAGAACAAAGAAAAAAAATTATTTTAATTCAACTTAATCCTATAGATATCAAATTCTTTCAAAAAACTTCAAATAAGGTCCATAAACATTCTGCAGGTGAGTTTATATAGATTCATATTTTCAAATCTAGTATTAATTTATAAACTAGAAATTTAAATAAGTGAAATAGAGAAAAAAGAAAATCATAGTAAAATCTTTTTAGTATGATTCAACATTATTTACTGATGACTACCTAAATTTTCTCTTTAACTTGAGATGTCAACTTTAAATTTTTCTAAGATACAGACCCTACTCTAAATCTTTCTTTGAAGATCTTTTTTTCTGTTAAGTATTAGGATTTTTGTTTCAATGAATGAGATTTTAGCATGCAAATAAATGTGATATTGGTAAAATTGATATATTTATATGATAAATAAATACCATGTAATTTTCAGCTCATGCTTTTATTAAAAATATTAACTAATTTATTTGGGGGTGCAAGTTTTTATTTACAACTTGAAGAATTGTGTGTGCATGTGTAAAAAATAGTAATTATTTTTTTCATTTTCCAATATATAAAGATTGTAATGAGTCACAAAGAAGAAAAAAAAAAAATAAGGTATTGTAAAGTTATTGAGTGATAAGAACACAATGTTGGAAATTGTAAAAAATAGAGACCAGAAAAATAAAAAAGAAATTGAAAACAATTCTAAGAAAAAGAAAAAAACAATTCCTTTAAGAAAGTCACCAAGAGATGAGGGGAAATTAAATGAGTAATAAGAAAGAAAATTAGATTGACCAGCAAGTAAATGGCTGAAGAATTGTGTTGCAAATGTTAAAAAAAAAGATGCCAAATAAGAACAAGATATGAAAATTAAATTACTGCCTAAGTAAACTTCAGAGAAACAAGTTCAGTGAAGTACATTAGAATTTTTTTTTTTTTTTTTTAAATAATGAATGTAGAGCTGTGGTAAATTGCCCATGTCTAAGCAAAATGATAGATCCTTCGCGGAAATCAACAACTGGTCGTGGTTGAATAATGCTTTGGGTTTAATATTGGATATAGTAAAATTCCAGAGATCTTCAAAGTTATATCAAGATAAATGCAGAGAATTAGTCTAAGTTCTTGGATAATAATTTTTTTCTTTTTTGAGTGGTACAGGTCAGAACCAATAAGTGCTGAATTATGTTTATGCTAGACAATACTCCTTTCATGTTAAGCAAAACTGTCTATTAACCCTCTTGCCAAAATATTTTCAAAAGACATCAAATAAATGAAACGGCCTCCAGCTTCGCCAAATATTAAGCTAATATAGAAATCTTGTATCCCATTAAAAAAGATGTACATGAAAATGAAAAATATTTAAAGATCTCCAAGAAGCAATAAAATAGTAAGATCAGAACAACAGAAAAATTAGCAAAAACAATTGTTGAAAGACCAACAATGGTTACAGAACATAGCCCAAATTAACATGTAAAATAATACAATAATGTATTCAAATGTATGAAATTTGTGGTAAATATGTATCTATGGCTAATATCATTTGAATTTATTTATAAACAAAAAAGTTTCCACTGCAATATTTTTGCATAACAAAACAAGTTAAGAATATTTTTTTATAAGAATAAATATTAAAAGCTAAAACTCCTAAGTATACCCTAGAAATATTAACATTAGTCACTTAATACCAAATTTATTGTAAAAAAAGAGTGCCCTCTACAAACACACAAACTAAAATTTAGGTTTTTTTTTCAATTGATTTATTCAAGAAACAGTGAACAATTCGATTTTTCTGAAGATTGAATTGCTTTATAATTAGTTTTTTTGTTTCAGTAATAAATGAAAAAGAAAGACATTTTAACATGTACAATTTTATCTAATATTCCTCCTATCATTCAAGTATTTAATAAATTATAAAAAAAAAAAAAAAAAAAAATTAACCAAAAGTACAGTAAACTATTAAGATTATTAAAACTACAAGGTATGGTCGTATATCACCAAAGAAAATAATATGCTAGTTAAATAGGTCAATGAAGTTTCAGATATGATGTTTAAAAAAAAAAAATTATACCTTAATCTTTCTGGTAGGTGACATTCTGACATCAGTTAGGGAGTTTGGCTTGCATCATTATCATTGAATCCTTAAACAATAAAACAAATTTGTCAGAATAATAATAACAAAAAAAAATTTCCATAACAAAACTTAAAATAAAGTTTTATATCAAAATGTACATTTGAAAATTAAATATTTAAAATTTAACAAAGATAAAGGAAAATATTATTTAACACATAACATCTACAGAATATAACACTGAAGCAACATTCTTGTAAACATGTTCTAAATCTTTCAGAGATTCATATCCATTTGAGAGTCAAACATTCAAACATTAACAAATAAAACTTAACATTATGTCAACATGACATTTTGTTTCATTAACTGTATGTATAACAACTGAATTACATTCTCCTGTTAGCTCAATGCTATAAAAACAATAAATAAATAAAAAAGTAAAATAAAAGATCCATTATGCAAATTACTTCAATATTTCATAAATTCCCAGCTACGTGTTTAATAGCAGGTGGACGGGACTCTTTAGGCTTCGCTAGCAACCAGCCTAAAGAAAAAGGTAAGTTTAAATTCAGAATAATTGCAGAGCAATTGAGTAAATGACCCCACTATCTTTCTCAAGACAAGTCATTGCAATGTATAGTTTACAGATAAGGAAGCTGTGGTGAGATATGGTCACCTCCATCCTAACGAGACATGCTATTTAGAGATATTACAAATTACTTTTTGAGACTATCAAATATAAAACAAATATATTGATAAATATTATTTATGCAAAATTATCTAGAAGCAATGGGATGTCTAACCATACTGATGAGCTGCGATACAGTAAAACAAATCTGTCTGCAGATATATATATATATATATATATATATATATGTCATTTTTTAAAATTTTTCAGCCATTTTTGAGCACTTGACACATTTGTTAACAAAAGTTAATTCTCGGTTTTAAAAATCTTGCAAAAATAAAATAAACATCTGCAATATATTATTTTGGGGAAAATTAGAAAAATTTAATGTTAAATTAATCTGATTTACACAAGTATTACTTAATTATTGCATGAAATTTAGAATAAAACCATTTCTTAAATACAGTTCAACTTTCTGACCCACCCCAGTATTTGAAATGTGATGACAGCTTGACAGATGCAAGGTAAGATAAGTGTATGGCAATCACAAGTGACATAATAGTACAATTTTTTTCCTGTAAGGAGAAGAAACCGTGAAACACATGACTTTAAATGTACACATAAAAATTTACATTAAAAAAACAATTATTTTAAAAGTACGATGACTAGATGATTTGTACTAAACTTTTCAATTTTCTATTAGTAAATATAGTCTTCACTTAACTTACCAACCTAACACCTACAATTCTTTGAAAAATTTTTAAAATATTTTTGAAATTTTATAAATTATAATTTTGGAAAAAAAATTTTTTAAAAATTTCATTATTAATTGAAAAAAAGAATTTTTTTCAGACTATAATGTCCTTAGTTTATAATTTTATAAAACAATTAAAAGCTTATTTAATTATAAATAATGTCAGTTTTATTGCATTTTTAATTTTACTATTCAGAGTAGATTTTCAGTAAAAGGGGCTAAATGGTTGAGGGGGTATAAATATATATACAGGATTTACATTCCAAATGAATCCTGTGTTTAACTAATAAAACCAATTTTGCCTTCAGAATTTTAGGGGCAACAGATGTAAAAAAAAAAAAAAAAAAAAGTTTTTTTTTTTTTTTTATACAAAGATTCTTTAAAAAATAATGATTTCAAAAATAATTTCATTCATTTCTGAATATGTCCTGAAAGTTTCATTAAAATCAACAATTATTTGATTTTTGCAAGAATTTCACAAATTAATGTGTTTGTCACCTGGGGGAAAAAAAAAAAAGGAAATGGAATTATGTAATATTGCATTTTTCATTGTAAACTCTCACAGTGATTTGGCTCTCAACTAACAAAAATAAAAACAAAGATTTTGATTTTTTTTACCAAAATTTCAAATGTGTTAGAAAGCATAAAATTTTTTTTTTAAATACTTTGATCTTTACTCTTAATAATAATAAACATTTTGATGGAAAAAGTTTGTTTTAAGTCTGGGACCTTTTTTCTTCATACTATACTATTTTTTCAGTGATTTAGTGGAGATATATATATATATATATATATATACACACACATATCTACAAATCAGTGAATAGTTAGTAGCAGGTGATGGCATGCAGAAGTTTAATTGTTGATGCTGCAAACAATATGATCGTCAGTTTATTTCTGGCAATCAGATTTGACTTGAGGCTATAACAAAACTCATTTGCTGTCCTCTTTTTGAGTAGCAGCAGCAGCTGGTCTGTTTTATTACCTTTAATCTCTTTCTCCTCATTCTCCTATCTTTGACAAAAGACAGGGTAGTGGGTATATCTTTTCAATAAGGGCTCTCCATCTGTCTGAGGGTAATCTCTTGACACAGAGATTAAAAAGACAAAAAAGAAAACACCAAGGTTTTACAAATTTGTACAGAGGGCCATAACATGATATCATAGTTATTTTAAACAAGATTTTATTATAACCATATAAAACTAATACATTTTCTTACCATTAAATAAACTTAAAAATCAGAAAAAAATAAATAAATAAAAAATAAAATAGCTAAAGAACTATTCAAAGAAATTGTTAAATACCAGACTAGATGGAGAAAAGAAAAAGAAAATAGTTATTCAAGATAATAACTTAATCCCAAATTGATTTCATAGCTTGATCATAAATCAGTTGTAAGATTAGGTGAAGGCCACTATTTTAGTAGAATGCGAGAATAAAAAGTTAACCTATTGTAGAAGTAGTTACAAAAATGAAAAATAGTAAAAGATTCTATCAGTATGTTGAATACCACTACTCAACAAGACAAGAAAATAAGGGTTGAAGACAAATACAAGTAGGCTCATAGTAAACATTTAAATTATATAAACAATGAAAATAAAATTCTAAGTATCAAGTACCATTCAATTGCCTTTTGATTTTCAACAAATTAAAAGCAAAATATATTTCAAAAGTCAACTGTTAAACAAATACATAAAAATATATTGACATTTTATGTGGACTCTAGACATAGAAAGATATGCATATAGGTATATAGTCTTTATGAATTTAAGTGCAGTACTAGACTGGAGGATGTGTGCTGTGCTGCAGTGGATATTGGCTTGAAACTGGTGAAATGGCTGAAATTGGTGAGCCGAGTTCAAATTCCAGTTGAATTCCTTGCATTCACTTACACACAAATACTCTTGGGAAAGGTAATCTGTCTCTTCCCTCCATTGACAGGTTAAATAACAGGACAGATTGGGTTCTATAGCCTTGGATGGCAACCAGTCTACTGCAGAAAGTAATGGCAACCTACTGTGGGATAATTTTCTGCCCAGAGAGTTCCATTTCTTTTGAGACATGATCGCCCAAGCATGCATCACGTATGGCACTTAACTGACTGACTAAACTGGCAGCAAGCATTTTACAGCTAAAATGGCTAGATGTAACAATAAGTCCTATGCTAATAGTTTCTTCTCTAGCCCTTTTTACTTCCCAGTCAACTTTGATCTTCAAAAATTTTAATGCCATGTCAAGCACAATCTTTCGTCTTAATTTCTGTTCTTTTATCGTTCTCTCCCAATGTTTTTTTTCTCTTCTCTCATTCTCCCACATTCAGTAACACCTTGTGTCTGTTGACACTAAAATAAAATGTTGATAGAACAAAGTAAAATATATTTGCATATAGCATAAAATAGATCATATATATGGTAAAATATAGTTGGAAATGAAAAGAAATAAGTGATGGTCATCTCGAAAAGAAATGAGTGAATAAGATTTATTATTCCCCTATAAACAAAATAAAAACTAATACAAAAATATAGAAATGCAGTTGAGATAGTAAATAAGGTGCAATTAGTTATTTTAGAAGCAAAACTATTGATAAAATGATGTAATCCTTGGCTAACAGTAAAGATTCTGCAAAGAATGAATTGTTGAAACAATGATCCCAAATTAGGAAACAATATATTAGAGCAAAAATCTTAATACCTTTATAATTTATTGATGGATCATTCAAAATATTCTTAGAATACTACAGAAAATATATTTATTCAGCCTACCTTTCCAATTAAGAGCGGAACTGGTAAAAGCTCTTCGGAAATTTGCAAGCTACAACTGTAAGCATCTGACAAAATTGGACAATTTCTTTTCCAAATAAACAGACCTAAGATATTATAAAATCAACTAGTTGTTTTGACGTACACATCAGAGTCTCTTAATGAAACAACTCATTTTTTTTATAACAAAGAACAAAGCTCTGTTATATGATAAAGTAAACTTTGTAACCTTGGCTGACAAAATCAGAATGCACAACTTGTTTGCATGTATGTAAAGAATTTAAATGGAGATGAAACAAATTTGACCAGTCTATGAAAATCTTGTGAATGTTACTATAGGCATTATATTCTAAATTATCATCTTTAATAAGAATAGTTAATCATCACTGTATGAAGAAAAGTTAAACACTAAAAAAAAAAAAATCATCAAGTACAAGCATTTAAATAAATTTTAATAATTTAAAATTAAATGAAGAAACACTAGAATTGGGAAACCTCAGACTAACAGATACATCTGATTAGAGAAAAAAAGGTAATCAGACGCTGCTCAGAGAGATTTCATTTGACATGGTTAGCTTGGTAACTATATCAGTTCTATTTACTGCAAACAGAAATCATTTCTGACATTAAATTTGTATTTTAGAATTAACATGTTCAAAGAATTTTTGTTAATATCTGACGTTCTATTGTAGTTGATGAGTGTTAAAAAATGCATCTTCCTGTGAAACAACAATGCCAGAAAGTTGATAAATATTTAAAACATAAAAAATGAAACAAATACTGAAGGCAACTTTGAAATATCTGTCATTTGCATTGAAGTTCTTTCTTCAGAAATCAGTTACCAGGTGTTTATACAATGTTGCTCTATTATTGACTATAATGGCTTAGATAAAATAGCTTTGTAAACTTTATATCAGGTACCACTACAGAAAACATGATACTAAAGGTTTAAAATGAATTTTTAAAAATCTTTTATTTTAATTTCAAGCTAATAGATTAAATTTAATATTTCTAATAATCAAAATACTTTGCTGTATTTTAAAACTAATTCAAATTGGCTGGAAGGAGTTTTTTTTTCTTTTGTTTTTTGCTAAAATAGCTGATTAGTGCCCAGTTTTTAATAGTCTTTCACAACAATATCATTTTCTTTATTAAAAAATTTTCAAAAAAAATAAAAATTTTTGAAACTGAGAAATATTACCTGATTTAAAGTATAACTATCTGATTCAAAACAAATATTTAAAGTTTAAAATATTGCAGAAATGCATTTCTTAATACAGCAATAGCTGTTCATATGTTTGACAGTGTGATGACAGACTGATGTTTTCTAATGCTCTACAGGGGCTTAAGTCATAAAAAATAATTGAATATAACATAAGTGCCTTTTAGATATAATTTTTAAGTACTGAGTATTCTTAAAAACTCAAAATATTCCCAGTAATCTAATATTTTATTGAATTTTAAATTATCTGGCTTTAAATTTACTATAGTTATATGGCTCTCATCTTTTGATGTTATGCATGGACTACTGTATCTATAAAAGAAAAAAAAATCAATTTCTTACATGCTTGATAGAATAAAAAAAATAATTTAATAAAATAATCAAAAAATACTTTTGTCTTTCCTATTAATAATAAACATTTTGAGAATAAAACTTTTTATCAAGTTTGGAGCCCTTTCCATCATGGTATGCCCCCTCCTTTTTTTTAACCATGTAAAGTAAATACCTCTCAAAAAAAAAAAAAAAAAAAAAAAAAAAAACTAATTTAGCAAGCAAAAATAATCAGTTTTTGAAATACTGCAAAATATTTTGATTATTGTAAATCTATATTAGCTTTAAATGAAAACTAAAATAAAAGCTTCAAGATTTGTCATGTTTAAAAATTTTAAAACCCCAGGTATTGTTTTCTGGTTTTCTGGGGATGATTATATACTTGTTAGTTTACTTTGATTTTTCAATAAGAAAAAAAAAAAGAAAAAAGTTGATTTATTCCTTTATGTGAAATATAAACATTTCACCATCACCAAATGTTTACACACAGTGGAAGACCAGAGAGAAGCAACTGAAACATTGTAATGAATATAAAAGATGTGGAAATTAATCTGAATTATAATCACAAGATCAATTTAGTCTGATAAATTATCACTAAGCTGTTTTTAATAGTAGAAACCAAAATGTTTATATTGAAGTTAACTGGTGTTGGGAAAAAATTTAAAGACACCTTATTGTCAGTCAGAAGAGGTTTCATAAACAAATCAGTACTTCCACTTTTTCGTAATACCTAAGTTTTAAAACTTATTTTGATAAAAGAAAAACTTTTGAATTGAAAGCTAAAGGATTAAATTTACTATTTCTACTAATTTGTAGTGTATTTTTCAAATAGAAATTATATTGGTTGGAATCAATGTTTTTCTAAAATAGTTGATTAGTACCCTTTTTAGTCAGCTTTCAATTTTATTTTCCCTTGTATAAAAAAAAAAAAAATTTCTGAAACTTTAAGAATATTAGCTGATTTAAAATGTAATTAACCTGACTGAAACAAGTATTATTTACTTAATAAAAAAAAAAAAAGCAGAAAAATGGATTTTAAAACAAACAGTAGTTATGATTTACATATCTTTTAGCACCTGACAAGCAATGATAAACTATTTACATGTTTATAGCTGTCTACAGAAACTATCTGTTAAAATATAATTTAAGAAAATGATGGGTAAACTTTTTTTTTTTAATATAATTTCTAAGTACTCAGTTATCTTACAAATGTTGGAAATATTCTCCATAATTTAATTTTAGGTATGTACCACCACTTATTTTCGATATCTAAATTTTAAATTGAATTTTTAAAAATAAAAAGTTTTCTTGAAACTTATTTTAGTTTTAATTGAAAGCTAAATAATTAAATTTCCTATAAACAAACATTAACAGAAATTATATTGATTGGAATTGAAAATTTTTCAATCTTTCAAAAATAAAATATACACTTGTGAATTGTGATACATTATCTTTTAAAATGAACAAATTTTATGTTAAATTAATCTTGATTTACACATGGATTATTTATAGCATGAAATTTAGAATAAAAGTATTTCTTAAACACAGTTCAACTTTCTAACCTTTCTACCGTGTGTTGACAGATTTGACGATTCCAGATAAGTGTATGGAGATCAGAACTGACATAATTGTACAAATTGTTTTCCTGTAAGGAAAAGAAACCCTGAAACACATTACCTTTTAATTTACCATACAAAAAAAAAAAATTTAAAAATAGGAAGGTATGACGATTTGTATCAAACTTTAATTTTCAATTAATAAATCTTCACGTAATAAGATTTTAAACTAATCCCAGCAAATATTTGAAAGTATTTTAAAAATCTTTTTGAAACGACATAAATTATTATAAAAAAAAATTAAATTTCACGAATTGAAAAATTTATTTTTCTTCAGACGATAATGTCCTTAATTGATATTATTCATTCAAGCAATTAAAAGCTTATCAAATTAAATAATGTCATATTGCATTTTTTATTTTATTATTGGGAGCAGATTTCCAGAAATAAAGCCTAAAGGTAAAATTTTTCAAAAAAATAATGCTTTCTGTTAACTAATAAAAACCAATTTTCCCAACAAAATTTAATTTCTTAAAATTTCATGAATTTACGTGAAGGAATGGTAACAAACAGATGTAAAAATATATATTTTTTACAAAGATTTTTTTAAAATAACAATTTATAAAATAATTTCATTCATTTGTCACTTGCGAACAAGTCCTGAAAGTTTCATTAAAATCTGACAACTATTTGATTTATTCAAGAATTTCCAAATTAATGTGTTTATCACAGGGAAAAAAAAACAAAAAAAAACTGAGTTATATGATGTAATTACGTTTTCCATTGCAAACTCTCGTAACGATTTTTAGTTACCGGCTAAAAAAATCAAAACAAGATTTTTTAACAAAAATTTCGAACTTGTCAGAAAGGAATAAAAAAAAAAATTTTTAAATAATTAAAAAGATGCTTTGATCTTTCTTCTTAATAATACATTTTAATGTATTGTAAAAAGTTCGTTTTTATTAAGTTTGGGGCCTTTTTTATTCATGATGTTTTTTGTTTGTTTTTTTTAGGGATTTAGTCTAGTGGAGGCATCTAAGAATATTGTTGAATTTAAATTTACTATATTGATCTCATTTTATGGTCATCCATATTTCAAAATGGGTATATTTTATATATACAAACGAAAAAATTTTTTTAATTATTTTAAAAATCTTGGAGCCTGATGATTTAATTATGCTTTCTAATTTTAATAGTTTTCATTTTGAATTTTTAACCTAATGAAGATAACGTTTTGAAGAATTTTTAAAAGATTTTTTGAAAACTATAAATTATTATAATTAAAAAAAAAATTCTTGTAAAAAAATTAATCATTATTCATCACAAGATTCTTCAGATCCTTAGCAATTAAATTCGATAGTTTTATATTGCATTTTTTTAAATTTTATTTTACTATTCGGAACTTTTCGGAAAGTGGAAACTGAAAAAAAAAATTATTTACATTCTCCAAGGATAACTAATTAATAAAACAAAGTTTGGAAACAAAAAACACAATCAGGATTTTTTTTTAATAAGGCATTCCTAAAAGCAGAATTATTGAACTTAAGCAAGATATTCATGGACTGACGAAAAGCATGCGTGTGTGCGTTTATTTACAAAGGAAATATATCAACACTTGGAAATTAGATTTCTCGGTGACATCAAATTTTTCATGAATATTTCTGCTTTCATTGATATTTACAACACTAATTTCGTACGTAATGAAGATTAGACTCATTTACACTCTTTGAAGATTAGCTTTCTTTTTTGCCCATTGTTTTAGTCTACAACGTGGTGTTCAATGTAAATGTGACGACTTACTTGTCTTACAGAGTTTGTTTTAACATGTTTTAGTGTTTCCATAAAATAGTTCTCGCTGTTAACCGATGAGTCATGTTTAATTAAAGAGTTTTGTGAACAGCTTTTTCATACGATTACAAACTTTAAAAAATATTGTGAATAAAATATATATATATATATATATATATATAAATAAAAGGATTTCCGGTTCCTAAGAACTTGCGTTTCCGGCACGTGGGTTAAAAAAATAAGCACAATTTATATTTTTAAAATGAGGGGGAGGGAGGGAAAGATCAGTTGCTCCGTGAACAATAGAAGCTAGTTAGTATAAGAAAAAAATATGTCCAAAAAGAAGCAAGATTTTAACTTAAGCCTGATCTCGGATCTTTCCATCTTTTAATCGACTTAGTCCAGTACCGTTTAAAGCCCCCCCCCCCCCCGCTCCGCTCCAAATTTTCAGATGCGTGGTAATTTATCTTGCTTATCTTTATTTACTGACTAGGCAATCACGCAAGTGGTTAGTTTCTTAAAAGCCTTATAGGAAAATTTAAAAAGTAAACTACAGTACACTAATTAGTAAAAATTGAAAAAGAAATATAGTATGATACTTTGTAAGTTTAACAAACTAAAAAATTAGCTTTGATGGTTACATCTTCAAGGCAAAAAAAATGGAATGTTGACAGGTAAGAAATTTAATGTAAATAAATGTATACAAGAGAAAAAAAGGAAAAATCAACCCAATAAAGACGTAGAAAAGTATAGAAAACAAAAGAAACAAGTAAAAAATAAATAAATAAAAAATCCGTTACCGCCATAAGTCTTCAGTCACTGTTGAAAAGATGAACTAAGGGTCTTAAAGTCGTGAAAGAATATGATTGCCAGTTGAGATTGAGAATGATTGACAATTCCTAGTTTATCACTTAGAAAAAACTGTAAAAAGTTAATGCGAAATATTCGTGACGAAATTCGAAGTAATCAAAATTTGAAAATGATTGGAAAAATAACTGAAGTTAAAGAATAATTTCTCGGGTTACCATCAATATAATTAATTTCTATTCTTTCAATTTGATGAAAGAATTCGCCATCAATGATGCAGAGACGACTACAAAACAAGCGATAACAATCGAACTTCAGTTCCTGTTCGATTTTTTAACAAAGAGGGATAAACAAAAAAAAAAAGATGCGCATTGGAAGGATTTTAAAAACTGGTCGATAAAAAAAAAAAAAAAGCTTTTACAACTAAGTATTATTTTAAAATTTAAATTAGAACAGGAAAAATATATATATTTTGAATTTAAAGATGTTTAAAATTTTTCAATCGAAAAAAAAAATTCAATATAAAAATTAGAAATAAAGCATTTCTTTTTTAATTGGGACGTTTTAACAATACTACACTACAGGTTACAAACTGAAAGAAGAAATGTGTGGAGAAAATAAAAGCAAGTTGTTCTTTATTCTTCAAGCAAGAAGGGAAAACAAAAAGAAATTGTTTAAATTTTTAGTGTAGTGTCCCAAAACCTATGTACAGATTTTATTTTTTTACCTGGATCGGGACATTTCATGAGACACCTTTTAAGGTTCATAAGCACGTGCTAACGAAGAAAAAAACAATTCTAACCGTTTTGTAAGTAAAGAACTATAACAATCCAACAGAGAAAAATATACCTTCAAGAAATCCCGCTAAAATACTGTCGTGAAAATGATTTACAATACGAAGAAAAAAATAGAACAATGGGGGGGAAAAGCAGTTTTCAACGCCATTAGTGTGTGACTCTGTGATCTTTACTCTAAAAAGACAATTTTCTTTCATTCGACATCTTTAAAATATAATTCCTTGTGAAAAGTTTTTTTTTTCCTTGCATGTAAGTATAGACAAAAATATTTCGTGTTGTTACATTTCAAGAAAAACAAAAAGGAAGTCGGATGCAGTAGGGAAAAAATGAGAGGAAAGAAAAGGGACCATTTCAATTCAAATGTAAAAACCGAAGTTATTGTTTTGTTTTTCCCGGATACATTGGAAGAGGAGGGAAAAAAAAAGAAAAATTCGTCAATGTTTTTACAAAAGAGAAACATTAATTATAAAGTTTGCAACAAAAAAATGAATTTTCTAGAACGATGTCGAAAAAGATGCTTTTTAAAAAGAAAGAGATGCGAATGAAAATAGAAAAATAAAAAGATGAAAGGAAAAGAAACCAAAAAGAAACTAAACTCGAGACGTAATGATCGGAAAAATAACGCCCGTCTGATAAGAAAAAGAACATCATATTGTGTACGAAAGTTTAATTTTCTTTTTTAAGCAGAGAAATAAACGTCCTCTCCTTCTCTAAATTGAAATGCAGACAATGAAGATAAAGGTGCGATTTATTAACGACACCACGATGGCTACTACAAAGAAAACTTTTTTTTTTTTTTACTTTGTATTTTTCACACAGCAATAATATACTAAATATTGAGTTCTAATACTTCATGATTTTTGTATAGGATTCTGTGAATACTTTTTTTTTAAGTTTAAAATTCTGTAATAGTAGTAAACAAAAATGTAATATGACCAAGAAGTGAGTGGTCAGTATGAATCTTTTCCGATATTAGAAACTGATCCCTCATTTTTGGACCAGTGACTTTAAAAGAGCCAGAAAGCAGAAAATTTATAAATAACTATGATCCTCGAGTTTTTAAAAGACAAAACAGTATGTGTAATGTGAAATATTATATTATGAAATAAATTATTAACTTACCTATCGTCTTGGTTAATAATTAATACCAAATGTAACGCGGAGTAATTATTTTTTTACACTTGTCGTTAACAATTCTTGCATAATGTGTATGGGTTTCATTTCTGCCAGATACCGTTTGTAACAACCGATGTGATTGGTCCATTGACTTTTTTTCCCGTAAAGAACGAGGTATATTGATTAATTCTGGTAAATAAATTTTCAAATAGGCGGAAAACAAAAGAAAATTTTTTGGTACATACAAAATAAGAAATTCATGTTTAAGCAATTAAACGAATGCTCACATATTTTTCTCAAGCAATTGCAAAGATAAAAGGATTTCAACGATTCAATCAACGTCACACACAAGCTGTACAATCAGCCAATCAAAAAAGGGATACTAAAATTCCCCGGATGTAGTTTTAGAATTATGGTACAGGTAGGCACTGTAAAAATAATGTCATAAAAAAAAAATTATAGTAAAAGAAATAATTCATAAAAGTTTAAAAGATATTTAATAGTTTAAAATAGAAATTATTTTTCATGTCTTCAATATGCATAATGCCAACATCAGTTTTTATAAAGTAAATATATATATATTTATTGGATTATAAATATTGTAACTGCAGTGCAACTGCTGAATTATATCTGCACACACACACACACACACACACACACACACACACACATTTATATACATATATATAGAGAGAGAGAGAGATAAATAGATAGATAAACAAAACATTTTACTAAAGTTTAGCTAGGTAGTAGCACAGCTCATTACAAATAAAATGAATTTGATCCTCACTATGCTCTCTAAACATGTAAGTAAGTTCATATTATGTTTTTTTAAATGATATTCACCCAGAATAATGCCCAAGAGCCACTCAAGGTACAGGGTTACAAAGTAAAAAGCACAGTTTATGAAGATATGTGGGGAAAATAACAGCTGATGCTATACTTGAACAGGTTAAGACTGTAGTGATTGGGGAAGCATCCTCCTGGGTTATTGTTCTACAAAGCAGTGGTTTGTGGGAAGAAACAGCTTGTGTGGAACTTACATCTCACAAATGGGATACAAAAGGAATAAGGGTAGTTTGCTACAATGGGCGTAGCATGAAGGGTCTCGGCCATGAAGGTTAGAACTGGTAGAACAAAAGAATGCAGTTCATTTGAATATCTTCCATGGAAATAGCGACAGAGTAGCATGAGGCTTAAAATGATTTGTCTCTGAGAAAGGGGTTGTAGGGTGGAAAATAATTTTTCACCATAAGGACATAGAGACACTTTTGAACTCTATCAAGACAGGAAAGTGAAGAGTGAGCATATATGGCAGCAGCTCTTCATTTTTGGATTGATCTGATTCTTGTTAAAGTAAAGGATAGCAGGAGGAGTCAGATATTTACTGGAGTGGTACAGGGAACCTGCCATTTTTCTAGCATTCATGATGGATTGTATTTATGTTTAATTTGAGGTCTGGTTGATTGATTCAATCATTCATTTTCTATGGTTTATCAGCACTTTAAAGATTATTTAACGCCAGAAAATATTTTTAGATTGAAAGAATTGTTTTTTTGTTTGTTTTTTTTTTTTTAGATAATAATAGTTTACTGAGACAAGTCTTACTAATTAACCCATATGTGAGGGAAGAAGGTGATTCATAACATCTGGTATTCCTAAGCAGTCAACCATTTAGGTATTAACTAAGATCAACATTTCTTAACTTCAGTGATTGCCATGAGCATTTGAGGTCTAGGTTGAGTTTAAGGAACTCAAGATATGGGACCTCCCTGCAAATATTTAGAATCAGAAAGAAACAGTTTATATTTCTGGGACAAATAATGAAGAAAGAAAACTTGGAAAATTTGACACTATCAAAGGCAAGAAGAGTAGAAAGAAACAATAAATAACCTACTTTAAAGTTATGGTAAAACTAATAGACTACCAAACTAGAGGATGGATGGGCCAGATATAATATTGCACAGCAATATTAGACCTGGCCCATCCATTGTTCTGTTTATTACATAAAAAAAAAGACATTTTTTTTTTATTTTAGATGTACTTCATTTGTTAGTTCTACTAGTTCAGATCTTTACAGCTAGGATAGCCCATGCTATTTTTACAGAGATGAATCACTCTTATTTCCACCATATTTCTCATATGAGAAAATTCCATTCAGACTGCTTTTTCAAAGAACTGCTATTTTGTGTAATAAACCCCCCCAAGAACTGCAATCTTAATCTCTTAAAGTCAAAGGTCAATTGTTATCTATCCTCCATATCTTTAGATTGAAAGAATTGTTTTTTTTTAGATCATAATAGTTTACTGATACAAGTCTTACTAATTAATATGTGAGGGAAGAAGTCGATTCATAACAGCTGGTATTCCTAAGTAGTCACCCGTTTAGGTATTAACTAGGCTCAAATTTCTTTAACTTCAGTGATTGTAAATTCCAGCTGAATTCATTGCATTCACTTACGCGCAAATACCCTTGGGAAAGGTATTAATCCGTATATTACTTCCACTTATGGGTTAAATAACAGGACAGATTGGGTTCTATAGCCTTGGCTGGCAACCAGTCTACCGCAGAAAGCAATGGCAACCTACTGCGGGATAATATTCTGCCCAGTCAGTCATGTTTCTTTCGAGACATGATCGCCCAAGCGTGTTTCATGTATGGCAATTAACTGACTGACTGATTGTACAAGATGTGGCCATGACCATTTGAGGTCTAGGTTGAGTTTAAATCCCAATAGGAACTCAAGGTACAGGACCTCCCTGCAAATATTCAGAATCAGAAACAGTTTATATTTCTAGGACACATAATAAAGAAAGAAGACTTGGAAAATTTGACACTATCAAAGGACATATCAAAGGCAAGAAGGATAGAAAGAAACAATAAGTTGTAACAGATAGGAAACTAAGAATTAAAATCAACTTCCTTCTTCACTTTTACAAAAATTCACAATGACGTGTGAAATCCTGGTTTTTCCCAAATAGAAAAAAGGATTGACCATGTGCTTAAAGGAAAAGTCAAAACCGGATGTCGCAAGTAAATGTTAAATTGATTTTCTAACCAATGGGAGCGATTTGCAAGACTAAAGGGATTTAGCAGTCTAGTGTGAAAATCTGAATGACTATAAAGGCTTTGATCATATCAGTGCCAGTCAGTGATGGGAGCAGAGAGAGAGAGAGACAGAGACAGAGACAACTAAAATGTAACAGTCATGCCAGCCACATCATCATCTTTCTCTTTCTTTCTCATGTGCTGGTTCAGTTTACTTCTTCATTCAAAGACTTTCCTTTCAAACAAACACTCATACATACATACATACATACACATAAACGCTTTCCAACAAATTACTACTACGAACATTTCTTCAACTCTTGATACCCTTAACTCATTACTTGTTTCTCATTGAACATTAACTACTACCTATTCTTGTTATTCCTTTTTGTTAACTAGCAGTATAGCCCGGCATTGCTCGGGTGTAATGAAAGCTTTAAAACTAATCCATGGTTCTGGAGCTCAGACTCTTTGGACATTGGCACGAAAGTCTAAAAAGTTTCCAGTTAAAGCGAAACCGTAGACTGAAAGAAAAATGAATGGACATAAGTCAAATTTTGATTTCCTGGTATCGATTTAAATATTATCTATTTTCTGCACTATTGTAAGAACTGCAACCTTGAAACTTCTGAATATCGTTTCTTATGTCTTTGTCTATGAGTGTATCAAATTTGATTAAAATTGGACCACTTCTTCTATAACCCGATTTTTTTGATTATCGATTTTCGATATTTATCGGGGGTACCTCAACACAAAACCTGGTTAAGAACACTTGCAGACGCTTATAGTACAACTGTGTAAATTTTCAAGAAAATCAGTTCAGCCGTTTCGGAGTCTATAGGTAACGGATACACACACACACACACACACACACACAGAGACAAAGTTCCATTTATAAATAAGTTTAGATTAATTTCTATTGTAACAAGAAAAATGTATATTTTATTCTTTCACTATTCAACACTAATTCACATATTCCAACTTGCAACCAACCTTGTGATGAAAACCTTCTGATAATTCTGATGAAAATTCTGGATAAAACTTGTAAGCTATTGGGAGTTCGGTTATGTCTGACACAAGGCTGAATCAAATAAACATTAACCATCTTCCTACGGCTTCAAAATAACCTACTTAAGAAGGTTGTGTAAATAGATGGCAGAATTAGGAATGGAAGGAAAACAACAAAAATTGCAAAGAGCTACAAAGGATAAGAAGTTATAGAAAACCATGATTGCTCATATCCCGAAGAAGAAGAATTTCATTGTATAATAATTAATCTGTTTAATAATAATTAATCTGTTTAATAATAATTAATCTGTTTAATAATAATTAATCTAATTAATTCTCACTATTCACTTAAGTACATTGACAAAGAAGGAGATTATGTTGCAAAATATTTGTGTAAATAAATACTTTTTTCAAAATTATCAACATACCTATTAGCGAAAATTTTATTCCTTAACTATAAAATTATTAGGATATTTTAATATGGGATGTTTTTGGGTAACCCTGTAAGAGTAAATGCAAATAGAACTTTGCTTTTAAATCAACTTTATTAAAAAAATCCATCACTTTAAAGTTATGGTAAAACTAATAGACTACCAAACTAGAGGATGGATAGGCCAGGTATAATATTGCACAGCAATATTATACCTGGCCTATCCATTGTTCTGTTTATTAAATAAAAAAAAGACATTTTTTTTTTATTTTAGATGTACTTCATTCTTTAGTTCTACTAGTTCAGACCTTTACAGCTAGGATAACCCATGCTATTTTCACAGAGTTGAATCACTCTTATTTCCCCCATATTTCTCATATGAGAAAATTCCATTCAGACAGCTTTTTCAAAGAACTGTTATTGTGGGGAATAAACTTCCCCATGGATGTTTCCCTGAGAACTGCAATCTTAACCTCTTAAAGTCAAGGGTCAATTGTTATCTATCCTCCTTATCTTTATGATCTTCACTTCCTACTAAATCCTCATTCATTCATATCACACACCTCATTCATCATGACTCTCTACCTTGAGTGGCTCTAGAGCCTTTTTTGAGTGAATAGAAAATTTTGGATATTAACATATTTATCACGTTGTCCTAGTATTTTCTACTTTCTTACTGGGTAAGGGGTCAGCATTTAAAGTTGAATTAGTTTTTTATGAACAAAAATTAAAAGTCTTAAATTGAATGAGAATATAAACAAACAAAAGTGTGAATCAAAATGAGAAAGAAATATTTATTCTGTCAGGAACATTTTCATGGAGAGAAAATTTTAAACCATGTGCCTAAAAGAAAGTGCAAATTCCAAGAATGTTTTTAAGAGTCACTAAAAAAAATAAATTCTCTGTTGGTGAATTATGGGTGATGTGTATAGTCTAAGCCATGTGCAGCTACTGTACAGAGCGCTAATTTTATCATCCTACTCCAAAATCGGGGAGTCAAGTTCGAATTTCAGTGGAATTCCTCGTGTTCACTTACACACAAATACCTTGGAAAAGGTATTAATCCGTCACTTCCCTCCAGTTATGGGTTAAATAACAGGACAGCTTGGGTTCTATAGCCTTGGATAGCAACCAGTCTACCACAGAAGCAATGGCAACCTACTACGTGATAATCTTTTGCCCAGTAAGTCATGTCTCTTTCGAGACATGATTGCCCAAGCGTGTATCACATATGGCACTTAACTAACTGACTGATTCCAATACTGTTGTGAAAAAGACCTAGTCTCTTGGAATTTACAGCATACATGCTTCTAGTTTTTCTACACTTACCCAAAAGCTGAAAAGAACTTACTGCCACTGATAAGATTAGTAACGTATGTGTCAAGCAAAAAGTTTTAACGTTTGCTACACAACTAAATTCATAATTCTACACTTCCAGCACCCATATTTTTATTAAAACAGTTCTGTAAGAATATGAATAAACAGTAATATCTGATAAATCCAGTGAGTGAAAACTTCCCAATCAACTTGTAAGAGTTTTTACCTGGTCACAAAAAAAAAACATGCAACCTAGTGCAATCCTAATTAAATATTTTACCCTTTTCTTAATTCATATTCAGAGAAAAATGAATAAACAAATAATAACAAGGATACCAAAAGTTCACTACACCGAAAAATAGATATATATTCAGAATTGCTAAGCCATGAAGTCATATTTCAACCAATTGATCAGAAGCCATCCAGACTAGGATGCAAACATCATAATCTAGTAAGTGAATCAAACAATATTGGTTTCTAACCAGGATATAAAATCATTGGTCATGGACCAGTCAGAAGTGAAATGTCAGTTTCAAAGTGGATTTCTAGGTATACATATATGAGATGGAAAGTCAATGTAAACTCCATTCAATTAATTAATTGTATCAGTTCTCCATGCTGTGGTCATTATGACCTACCCAGAAACAAAATACATCTCATGTGCAACCCACACAATCTTGCATAGAGTCATACAATACCTACTTCCTTTGATCCTCCACTGGCAATCTTAGATGTCCACACAATACTGTATTGACACTAAAACATACATATTTCCTTTACTGACATTTTAAGCAAGGCAGCTGCTACATTTGAATATATATATATATATATATATATATATATATATACATTCTCTTAGAGTTGCTCTTTAATATATGTTAGGACATTCACATTTTTTTTAATCGTTTCACCCCAAACAAGGCGGTAACACCACTGATACACAGGGGGCTACATAAGAGAAAAAGATTAGATAGGAAGAGAGGAAAGAAAAAGACGAACCAGCTACAGGGGGTGTCAGAGAAGGGAGCAAGAGAAGGATGGGAATACAGGTGTGATGGCAGTTGCAAAGGTAGAGAGAAAGGAAAAGATATACAGGGTGTCAAGTGGTTAAGAGATGGGTATTGACATTGCATTTAAATTCTTGGAGGTTGTAGCCATCAGGAAAGCAAGAATATAGAAGAGAGTTCCACAGGTGGGAAGTGCAAGAAATGAAGCTGCTGGAGTAGAATAGTTGGCTGCAATTGGTTGCTCTAACTACGAATAGGTGGGACCCAGTTGCCAGTCTGGTTGTACGAGTAAACTCATGTGGAAGGGGGACCAGTGACTTAATTTCGTCAGAGCAGAAGACATGAAAATATTTATAGAACAGACGCATCCTGTCAGTGAGAAAGTGGCTTGAGTCGAGCCGCCTAGTCGGTACCTATCACATTACTGATTCTTGTTTTCAGCCTGTCGAGAACACTGAGATGAACAGCGGGGGCAGCTGATAATATATGACAGAAGTATTCCATTTAAATCTTCAAGTTATCACTGTATACTGTACATGTATATTGTGTTATATAAGAACTTATTTTGTATGCAGGGGTTGCAAAAGCAGGTATACTACAATGAAAAACAAAACATGCACACAAAATTTGATGAACTGATTATACATACATATCAATAATAAACATACCAATAATAAACATATCAATATTAAACATACCAATAATAAACATATCAATATTAAACCTATCAATAATAAACATATCAATATTAAACATACCAATAAATAACCTTATCAATAATAAACATACCAATAATAAACATACGAATAATAAACATATCAATAATAAACAGACCAATAATAAACATATCAATATTAAACATACCAATAATAAACATATCAATAATAAACATATCAATATTAAACATAACAATAATAAACATATCAATATTAAACATATCAATATTAAACATACCAATAATAAACATATCAATAATAAACATACCAATAATAAACATATCAATATTAAACATACGAATAATAAACATGTCAACATTAAACATATCAATAATAAACATATCAATAACAAACATACCAATAATAAACATACCAATATTAAACATACCAATAATAAACATGTCAACATTAAACATATCAATAATAAACATATCAATAATAAACATACCAATAATAAACATATCAATAATAAACATATCAATATTAAACATATCAATAATAAACATATCAATATTAAACATATCAATATTAAACATACCAATAATAAACATATCAATAATAAACATACCAATAATAAACATATCAATATTAAACATACGAATAATAAACATATCAATAATAAACAGACCAATAATAAACATATCAATATTAAACATACCAATAATAAACATATCAATATTAAACATACCAATAATAAACATGTCAATATTAAACATATCAATAATAAACATATCAATAACAAACATACCAATAATAAACATACCAATATTAAACATACCAATAATAAACATGTCAACATTAAACATACCAATAATATACAGATCAATAATAAACATACCAATAATAAACATGTCAATAATAAACATACCACTAATAAACATGTCAATAATAAACATATCAATATTAAACATACCAATAATAAACATATCAATATTAAATATACCAATAATAAACATATCAATATTAAATATACCAATAATAAACATACCAATAATAAACATATCAATATTAAATATACCAATAATAAACATATCAACAATAAGCATATCAATATTAAACATACCAATAATAAACATATCAATCCCTCAAATATTCAAACTGTTGCCCCCTGTCATTTACACACACCTTTTTACTTGCAAAACATTTATTATCAATATTTATTAAGAAATAAAAATTATAATAAATGTATTATAATAAGAACTATGGAAATGAAAATATTAAAAATGATTTTAATGAATTAAATGAATCACAGAACCACTATTATAATACTGGTATCATGCTTACTGTATACCTACTTTTGAAGTCCCTGTATATTATTACTCCATGGATCTTTTTTTTCAATCTTTTCACAAACTCATATAAATATATGGTTGGGACAGACAATTTCATAAGATAATCTCAATCACCCACCATAAATTCATTCCAAATGGATACTTTTCATTGATTACTGTGTGTAATAAGTTGGTTATCTGGAAGGTGGTCTCAGTAGAGGATTCCATTCTAATCCCATACAATATACACAGAAGCAAGTTTGTTTGGATAAAAACTGACTTTTGATACAGTCAGTCTTGGTTCATTTCTCTTTTGTTCAAAAACAGAACATTTAGATAGAGTCAAGTATACATCAAAATGACTAACATAACTAATTTGTTACTTGATGGGTAAATGTAAATTAAAAAGGTGTAAACAGTATATTATAAGGGTGGCCAAACTGTGGCTCTCAAGCCACATATGGCTCTTTGGCTTTTTAATATGCAGCTCATGGAAATATGTTGGCTAAGCTCCCTTTTAGTCACAGTTAATTCAAAAGGTAAATCAAACTTTATAATTATTAACTGGGTATGAATTCAAACCCCATTGGATTAAAACATAAGTTTAATGTTCATGATTAGTAAAAATATTTAAGAATTTAAAATCTATTTTAATGCTAGATATATATGAGGCATTGTTCTTTAGTGTTGAGAGAAGGAATGGTGGAAGGCTGAGGGATAAAAGAAATTTGTAGTCAGTAAGGTTACAGAGGAATAGTAGAAAACTGAGGTCATGGGTAAGGAAATTAAAGATGTGGGTCCTCCAAGGAGGAGTGAGAGTGGTCACATGTGCATTTAAGAAAAACATGTGTAAATTTTGTTCATGTCTTGAGGTTCTCAAACATCTTAACTTTATTGTATGTGGCTCTTACATGAAGCAAGTTTGGCCACCCATAGTATATGATTAAAAAACTAATATTTTGGCCACAATAACAAGAGATAGTGAAAAGGTAATGCCAACCAACAGCAGACTTCTGCAACAAATGGTAAAGTCAGTTAGTCTGTTAAGTGCCGTATGTGATAAGTTTGCCATTACTTTCTTCGATAGACTGGCTGCCAGCTAAGGCTATAGAACCCAATCTGTCCTGCTATTTAACCCATAGCTGGAGGGAGAATTGATGGATTCATACTTTTCCCAAGGGTATTTGTGCATATGTGAATACAATGTATTCAACTGGAATTCGAACTCAGTTCTCTGATTTCTTGTTTTGAGCTGATATCAACTGCACCACAACACACACCCAACAAATGGTCAAGATCATGTCTTAAGGAACAAAGGGACAAAATGAAAAAGAAAGAACAAGATCTCTTTTCTTGGTGGGGAGGGGACAAGCCAGATTAAAGGCCCTGAACAGTGCTTTGAGGCCTGCTATTATGACTCACTACTTACGGTTATAATATCATATCTCAACTGAATCTAACAGTACTCTAACAAACACTCTATTAGAACTCTATTAAAATTCTGGGTTTTCATAGTCCTGCCCACTGAGCTGAGATGTGACACAAGGTCAATTATTTTACATGAGTATCTCAAGTGCGTGCACTCAGACAAAGACTCCCCATCCCTCACATATGCAGGATTGGGCTTGTCTATTTTCTCAACCAAGTCTCTCCGTATAGACATAGACCCAACTGAATCACTCTCTGTCTGAAGAAAGAGAGCTTGACAAGTGTAACTTCTCACAGAACTCTGATCCTGAACTCTCTTTGAGTTCTTTATTTAAGGCATCTTGCCTAGTCCATTTGTGTTACCAAATGTTTCTTATTTACTCCACAGCATCTCCACTTTTGAGATACTTTTTTTTCTTAAATATTTTATTTATTTCTTAGTATTTCCTCACACATTTCTTTTATCTGGTACTCATACTTGTACGTTCAATGAATTCTTCAGGTACTGGTACGTCAAAGATATCATACAGAACTTGCATAAGTTCTTCCTTTCTTGTGGGCATTTCTTCAGTAAAACTTTTCTTCAACTAATTCCAATGCTTTTTATGTTCCCATTTTTTTCCTTTCACCATATTTTTTCCTTTTTTTATTTCCTTCTTCTTTCTGTCTTTCTTTTTTCTTCTTTTAAATTCTTCTTCAACCCATATTTGCAAATACATCTCAAAAAGATCCATCTTCGAAAAAAACTTTTCACTGGACATGTTAATAGGTAGTTATGTGATAGTAAACATTTGTTTCACCTAGTCAAAAAATCAGCACAAACATAATTTTTTTTTTTTTTTTTTACATAAACTGAATGGTCAGTTTTTTCAATTACACCTATTTTTTCAAGTCTGTTTAACTCTTCATTGATCTGATCCAATGCGTTGAACAGTACACTATATTTTGGTTTAAATACTGGCATTGACCCTTGTTTCACTTGAAAGATTGCTTTGAATTTGGAACACTGACCAAACTCATCCGACAGAATATCCAGAAAATATTTTTCAATTCTTCCTTTAAATTTTCACATTGTTTTTTAATTGGTCATGCAAGTTCTTTTTAATATAGGCTTTCTGTTTTCTTTCTATGTAGCTTTGTTGATTATTGTGATATCACTACCAGTGTCTAGTTGTATTTTTATATCCACCTTATTAACTTTCACATATATATATTTTATTTGGTTTTCTGTAATTATTTTTCCATCTAAACACTGTATGATTTTTTCTCTTAGAAATTTGCTTTAGTTTTGCAATGTGATTTTTTATGTCCTACTTTTCAACACTTGTAGCACTTTAAATTCTTAAAGGGACAGTCGTTTCTGAGATGTAACCTTCCTCATCTGAAACATGGATTAATTTTTCTTTTTCAATATTTTTCTTTGGCTTGAATATATGCATATTCTTTTTCTTCACTTTCCCTTGTATCACATCTCAGATTTAGTACTCTCTGACATTTGTCCAATACATCTTGTAGTGTTGGGTTTTTGATTCTGCTCCAGTTTCATTAGGATTCTAGCATATATTTTGTATCTTATTTCATTGTTAACCCTTGAACAAAAGTTAATCCTTTAACAGATCCAGAGTTGGCTTATTTAATTTAAATCTTTGATACTCCTTGTAAATAATTCCAACATATGTGACAAAATTTTTGTCTTCTTTTTTCATCAGATTCATACATTTGCAATCAGTATTGAATAACAACTTTTCTCAGTTAGATTTTTAGCCAGAATATTTACCATTTCTTCAAAACAAATTTCTCCTGGTTTTCTCAGTAATACAAAATTACAGTATTTTTCATATTTCTCGACAAAATACTTGTTTTTTTTTTCTGGTCTTCCCAGTCACTGCATTCTTCAATGTAAATTTGCACATATCTCCTAAAATAAGCAGAAAAGGGTAATTCTATCACCAGAACTGTATATGAATTCAACTATAGCTTTTGTCACATTGTCAGGAGTGAAAGAAATTGGAGAATTTTTCATTTTCTTCTGAATTATTTTAATTAAATTTTGCTGTTACTTCCGAAGTTCCAACAACTGTTGGGGTATTTTTCACTTCCATACTAAAAATGTCTGGTTTTTTTTCTTTATGCACAGTAAAGAAAAAATTACACTGACATAATTCTAATTTCTTGTGATCCCTGTCATTATGTGCACTGCAGCAAAAAAGGTATTTTTTCCTACTCCATATAAGTTTTGATTCCTTGTTGCTACTGTAATAACCTGCTACTAACAGTTATAATGTTATGTCTTGACTGATTTAAATGGTACTCTAACAATCACTCTATCAGAACTCTGTCTCTGAGCTACCTTTGTGTTCTTTATTTAAGGCATCTAGTTCATTTGTGTTATTGGAGGTGCCTTATTTACTATTTTTCATCCATAATGTTGAATGTGTTCAAATTATTCAACTTTTTAACAAGAAAAATCTCAAGTTGATGTTAAAAATTACCACAAAACATGGTTAATTTATTTAAGTTGAAATGATCTATTATGGCATGTCTCTAATTTGTATTTAGATACATTGCATTTATTTTCAATTTTTCTATTTGAATTGTTTGCCTATATTGCATTATTGTACATAATTAGGTTACAATAAAATTTGTATTTTATATGAATACTACCTAGTGAAAATTGAGATGTAGTAGAGTGGGGGGGGGGGTAAAGCATAGATTCAGAGAGTGGGTATGCCATATCATAGATTTGGAGAGGGCACAAGACCCTTTTTACATGATAAGCTTTGATTCTGCATAAAATCAATCTCAACAGCTCAGATCCCAGGTAAAAGTGATAAAAACCATAGCAGTTTTTTTTTTTTTTGCTTTTAAGAGCTGATAGTAAATTAAGCAAATATTGACACTACTGAAATTGACTCATCAACTTGTAAAAAATATTGAAAAGTTTTATAGTTTGACATTCATTAGACCTTCTTTTATTGACATTTGTCAAAACCAAAAAGTACTGATTTTTTATCATGTGAGAAAATTAAGTAAAGCAAATAATAATAAATAAAAAATAAAAAAGAAATACATTTCCCATGATGCTAGTAATAAAGGTGCCAGAAATTTTATTACCATACTTTGTTTCATTAAATGCCATTAGGTAGTGCTGTTCAAGTTTATAAAGAGACAAACAGCACAAGGTTGCCTTGAGCTCAACCATTATACCCATGTTTAAACCTCCAATAATAAAGTAAATATATAACTTTCCTTTGATCTTGTGGTGATACCAAGCAAAAGCAATTGACTGGATGTTTGCGCTTTCACGACCAAAAATCAAATGACCAAAAGTCGTCGCTACGCCGCTGGCTCCGCACAGATGTTCCGGTTGAAAACTAAAAATTAATTAAATATTAAATTTCCAGTTTGCGAGCCTACACAAATTTTATTTATCAGCCAATGGGAAGCCCAGAACCAAATACAAGTGTGAAATCTCAAATGAGCTGCTGGGATCCAAAAAGAAGATATAAAAAGTGGATACAGAAAGCATCGACAGGCAGACCGACTCAAGGAGAAGAGAGTAATTAGTATCTCCCTTGACCAAAGTCAAGCGGCTTACTACACTCGCCTTCCTTACCTCTTTCCTTCTTCCCTGCCTCAAAAACTACCTACTGACCTAAGGAGCGAATACATCAAAGACATTCCTTACTTACACGCACATACAATTCAAGCATTAATCCTGCCTGCAGCATTTTATTGCCATGAACATTTTAACCTCCGTTGGACCTATACTTCATGTATTACTTCAAATGTAAAAACATTAATTGACCAAGTTAAGTGGCTACTATGCTCGTTCCTTCACCTCATCTTCCTACTTCCCTGTCTCAAAACTACTTACTGACCTAAGGAGCGACTACATCAAAGACATTCCTCACTTACACGCTCCCGACATTCCTAAACATTGATTCTCTTTCAGCATATTATTTGCCATGAACATTTTAACCTCGGTTGGACCTATACTTCATGTATTACTTCAAATGTAAAAACATTAATTGATATGTGTATATATAAAATGTTATTTTTCTACTCAAATTGCCTTTCTTGATTTGTAATCATTTTATGACTTTTAGTGGGCTATCTACAACAAGGCCAAATTTTGTTAACATGCAACAGTATACAACTACCCTTCACTAGAATGGACACCCACTACTAACAGAAAGTAATAGATAAGCAACCCACTATAATCTTTCCTACTCTGCACAAAGCTGACTTGAGCTCTCAACCAATATAGTTATGTTTTTACTTACTTATCCTAACTCATGGACCCAAAAAAAGACATTGAAAAAAATTTATTTTATTACACTTTATATAAAAGAAGAGAATAAACAGTCCATGGTAAAAACTCAAGTTCTTGAATGCTCCTTCTTATTACATTTGAATATGCACCCACTTAAAATGCACAAACATGCAACCTTTAAATTTCATAATCATTTTAGAATGGGAAGTCCTGTTCATAATATAAATACAGTGTCAAATTGATCCCTGACTTCATAAAGAGTTATCAGTACTTTATTTTTTATTTACAAATGTCAAGTTTGAAACTGTGCTTACATCTGATAACTGTATACTCTTGATGTTCTTTTTTCCCCAGTTCATAATAGTACACAGTTATCAATGATAAGGTCTCTAGATCTTATCATCTCTCTATTAAAATTACTAGTTGAAAACATAAGTTCTATGAAAATAGTTTCTTCTCTCACACTTCTCATTTATAGAAACTTTATCTAGCTTCTTGCATTTCTTTTAACTTAAAAAACTTTAATGCAATGCCAATTGTTATCTTCTGTCTCTTTAAATCTTATTCTTTTTATTATCCTCTTTTCTCAATAATGACTTTTCTAAGGTTCTTTCCCTGTCAATGACACTTTGCATTTTAGTGGCTTTATCCCCTTGCTTGGGGTGAAATGATTAAAAATAGATAATGGTTTTGCTATTAATTTTCCAATTACTTCTGTAATTTATTGTTTTAGCAATATCTATTTGTAAAAGCGACTTCGTCATTTGACTTTATATCATTTAGGAGAAGCAAGAATTGTCTGTAACTATCACAGAAAATCTTAATCTGGCTTTAATTCATTTTTTTTTTTTTTCATAAGCAAAATGTCTTTTTTTTACTTTTACTTTTTTTCAGGAGAATAACTTTCCAATAATATTCAAAACATAAAAGGTGATAATGAGACAAAATGGAAAATCATTTAAAGAATACATTTCAATGACATGACTTGCATTAGGTTTGGCTTCTTCAGGTTGAAATGAAAGACAAAACTGTATTGGGATTTTTAAGAATAAGAGAATAAATAGATTAAATTAACTTATCAGATTCAACAAAATTTAATTTGGCCAATAATTTTTTCAGTGCTTCTGTTATTATTAAAATAATAAAATTAAAAAATTATAAATAACAAAAAAGTAAAAATACATAAATGCTATTCCTTTTGTGTCCAACCTAGTTCCTAATAACTATTACACACAATGTCACCATAGACTATTTCAAGCTTTCAGCTTTCCAAAGTATATGGGAATGTAGACAAAGGAATTCTAACTACCACATTGACATCACATTGGTTCTTGAAAATCACTCTGATGGTCGAAAGTACTTGAACAAAACAATAACAAAATATGAAATACAGACATTTTATTTACAACTTCAAGCATAATATTCAAAACCTCATTCAAAAATTGGAAAAATACAATAAAAATGGAATAGACAGGCCTTATCAGTTTTTTAATCAAACTTGTTTTATATATATATATATATATATATATATATATATATATATATATGAATAGAATAAGTAAAGAACAAGTAGGAAAAAAGTGTCCTTTACTTATTCTATTCATCTTGTCAGATTCCAATTCATATATTTAACTCACACACACATATATATGGATACTGATCCATATATTCAATTCACACACACACACGCACACACACATATATATATATATAAGAAATAATGGTATAATGGTATAAATAAATTTTTATATGTCAAGACAAATATTGGGGGTGGGAAAATGTATGACAAAGTAAAAAAGTTTTTGAGTGACACACTTTGTTCTTTAGGACTACATCAAACTAAATTGGTTATGCTAGGTGACTATACATGTTATGGTGACTATACATGTGCATGGTCTAGGGATGCTGGAATTTAAAAATTTTGATGTTTTTTTTTGTTTTTTTTTAAATCATATCACCCTGAGCAAGGCGGTAACGCCACTGATGTGCAGGGGGCTACGTAAGAGTGAAAAGATTGGAAAAGAGAAAGCTGGAAACCACATCCTAAACAGGAAACAAGGGATGAGCCTCTTCACCCATTCAATAGACATGGGTGGAGTGCGAACCAGACAATAGTTTAGTCTATCTACTCCAATTGAAAAAAAAGAAAAAAAAATAGACATGGGTAGCAGGATGGTTAGCCATCCAAAGTCGCTAGATAGTTATGCAAATGTTGTATTTTTGTCTCTGGGTATGTTATGATGACTGCAGTATTGGAGAATCAACAAAATTAATTTATCGACTCTGATTCAGGTTGATTTTTCATCTGTTTCTATACACATCTATAGATTTGCTTTGAAAAGGGTTGCTCTAATTGGCTCACAGCCTATATCCTGGTTGTGAAAACTTTCTGATTGGTTGGTTAAACTATTTTTAGAAATAGTGAAATTTTGGTCTCTTCATTATTATTTGTTTATTTATTTTCTTAAAACTTTATTGTGAAAGCATTCTGATTGATTGTTTGAACTATGGCTTTGTTTGCCAGGTGATTTTTACTATCCCTCTATTTTGAGAGATAGTGAAATGTTGGGTTTTTTTTTATTTATTTATTTTTATTTATTTATTTATTTATTTATTTCTCTATCACCACAGTATATATTCAGTCATGTATATGTGTACTAGTTAAAGTTATAATTATTATTATGTTGGTAATGAGTTAGCAAAATTTGAAACTTTGTTAGTATTAATAGTAACATGTAAACATTACCTCTATCTTCAAAATTCAGTTTACAATGAAAAAAACTTATTTGATATCGATACCAGGAAATCAAAATTTGACTTACATCCATTCATTTTTCTTTCAGTCTACGGTTTCACTTTAACTGGAAACAACTATTTCGTGCCAATGTCCAAAGAGTCTGAGCTCCAGGACCATGGATTAGTTTTAAAGCTTTCATTACACCCGAGCAACGCCGGGCTATATTGCTAGTATCAGGATAAAGAACAAATAAGAAACCTTCCTTATCTTATTATTCTGATGGATTCTAATCTATATCTGCTCTCTTTTTATATACAAGTATATTTTCTCTCTTCTTAAATTATTATTCTTTACAAAAAAATATGGGTATAAAAGAGTTTGAGGCCCTATGGAAAGATGAATGAAGACATAATGTCACCATTACTAGTAATCACTCCAAACACCATGATGTTAACTGTATATATCATTCAACTCTTTCCAAATCCTCTGCACTGTACTCAGATTAACACCCAAACACACTTAAATGTTTGTATTAGAGCTTCTGATACAAATGACAAAATGAATTACGTGATGGTATTTTTCTTCTCACAGACGGTGCACAACTGACCGTACTATTTTTAAAAATCAAAAACAAACATGTATGCACAATATAAAAAATATAAAATGGCGACAATTTACCTATCATTCATGCACACACACACACACACACACACACACACACACACACACACACACACACACACATACATAAAAATGTGATTATATGTCTATCAGCCATGCAATTTGGTCTCAATGAGATATTCCCTTGTTATGGTAACAAAACATGACTTAAAGCTACTTGAAATAAAGATGCCTTTTTTTAGCATAACAGAATATCACATTACTAAGTCATGGTATCACTTTAATAAAAAATTGCCTTTTATTTCTTTTTGAGTTAGCTTTCTTTGGATATTTTTATTCTTAATGATTTTAAAAACTGAATTCTTTCTTTGTGATCACTTCTCAACAAGAAGTTGTGGTCAAGAGACAAATGTGTATTACTTGACAGTAAATTAAATCTTACCCATCACACCCTATATTGTAAGTGTATATATATATATATATATTTTTCCTTTTGTAAACGGGTTATTACGCAACCTAGATTACTACCATGAGTGGTGTCATTGATTGCAAATTGCCCGAAGACAGGACTCATGGTGGAAACCTAGGTTGCCTAATAGCTCGTTTACAAATGGAAAATATTCCAAAGTTCTACAATATAATTGTATTGAACACTTTTTAATACAAATGTGCACTAGTCTAATTATATTATGACCAAAAACTAAGTAATTAAACAATCAATATATATATATATATATATATATATATATATATATATATATATATATATATATATCTGTTTATAAGGGGTTGAAGAATGCATGCCTTAAAATGACATGTTGAAAATAGCTATTTCCCCACTAAGTTTTATCTGAATTTACAGATAAATATATATATATATATATATATATATATATATATAAGGATAAAAATGTAGTTTTAAAGTATGTGAGATAGATAGATAGATAGATAGATAGATAGATAGATAGATAGATAGATAAAAGTACTTAATATCAGAGAGAGAGAGCATATATAAATGTAAAAGTAGACACACTGTTGTCAACACTAAACAATGGAAGTTTGTTTCATGCTTGAACACATTCTTCAATCCATGTGTGTTGTGTTTTTGCTCAACTAATTTACATATGCTGGTTAAAAGTCCATTATTAATAAGTTCTACTGTTACCATCTACCCAAAACAATAGATCTTATTACCAATAGTGCACTATTGAATAATGTATATAAATAATCAAGACAAAACACAACACACAGGCTGTGTGAGGATTACAACAAAAAAAAATACAAAATAAAATAAAAACATAAAATAAAATAAAAACACAAAATAAACACACAAAAAAGAATAATAATCTCCCAGGAGGCCTCTGACTCGAAAGACCATCCATGCATGCATAATAAAAGAGGGGGCTTCCTGGCACTAAAAAGAAACCAAGGGAATCTTTCTCACTTAGTTGGGACTCTCGATGGGACAGGACATACCCTTTGCTCAGGAAGACATTTCCCCTCAAAAGATAGTTGCAACCCAGTGAATAAAGTCAAGTTCTAAAAATATTTCTAGTGACAGCATCTCCTTCATCCCTTCATATATTTTATTTCAGTGTACATGAACAATCAAAGTAATTCCACACATATTGGGTGTTTAAGTGAAAAAACCAGAGCTATCCCCACACATCACCACAACTTCCATAATGGTGACCTTGACATGATATGAACATATATAGTTTCTGAAACCAAAAAGAAGGGCTTTTCTGAACACAAAATTTTTTTCCTACAACAAGGATATTTCAACTTTCAAGGCCCAAACTAAAAACAAAAATTCCAGCACTATAAGAATTAATCCTAACCATCACCTTAAGGCATATTTTTTTTATCTTTCCACTGTCACAATCTTTAACACTTTTTGACTTTGCCATCTTCTTCCACTACCACTAACATGGAAAAAAAAAGGGAAAGGAATTCATTTCAACACCATAACAGGTCAAGTTGACTACTGTAGCCACACACGAGTAATGTTCATAAAAAAAGGAATGACTAACAGCAAGAAAACTAAACATGAAAAAAACACAAAAAAAAATTTTTGTTGCATTCACTCACACACAAAAAAAAATTTATTAATCAAAACATGTTACGTCCTGTAGATATTTTATCATTTTTTCCTTGCTTTGTTTATCTTCTTTCTTTTCATTCAGTCAGTTAAGTGCCATACGTGATACAGGCTTGGGCGATCATGTCTCGAAAGAAACATGACTGACTGGGCAGAAGATTATCCCGCAGTAGGTTGCCATTGCTTTCTGCGGTAGACTGGTTGCCAACCAAGGCTACAGAACCCAATCTGTCCTATTATTTAACCCATAACTGGAGGGAAGAGACGGATTAATACCTTTCCCAAGAGTATTTGTGCGTAAGTGAATGCAATGAATCCAGCTGGAATTCAAACTCAGCTCCCCGATTTCTCGTTCCGAGCCGATATCCAATGCACCACAATGCACATCCACATTCTTTTCATTACCTTGTCATAAAACACCAATAATAGAAGAAAGCACAGCTACAGGATCCATAAAAAATCCTATCTTTTAACCACAACAACCTAATTAAAGAAGTCCAGTTCTTCCTTTAAGAATTTCCAAAACTTACCAGGCCACATACAAAGCAGCCTCTAACACAAAAGTAACACACATCATATACACTGGAGAAAGCAGCCTACTTACGCCAAAGTCCAACAACTAATGGAAGAAAAATATAAATCAGCAAAACAATGGAATGATTGAAAGGTTACATCACACTCCAAAAACAGCAATCATGATGAGAATTACAAAACCATTCATTGACCAGGAATATCCCAACCTGACCAAACATAACATAAAAAATGCCAAGGAGGTGCAAGAGTTGGACATAAACATTGTGTCTGCTTATTTTTAATAAAATCTGTTCATACTCATGGATAATATTTTGCATATTATAATTGAAAGATGTCAGAAATGAGCTGTAATGTTGACAGATGTTATTATCTTTCATTTCTCAAGGTACCCAAGTACTTTCAATCTCTTTCATTCTACAAAAAAGGCATTGGCTTGTTAGAGAAGCATTGGAATCAGGTGTATCACCCTAGAAGGAGACTATGTTGATAAATAAAGTCAAATTTTGCGTAAATCTTTTTGTTTTATTAGTTAGGTCCGGGATTTATTGAGTGATGTGTTAAGTCTATTGTGTCTATTACTGCAGATAGGTGTAGACATCTATCAGAAATAAGATGAAAGAAAAACTAGTCTAAAATAAATAATAACACAAACTACATCTTCAAAGTTTGGTCAGCTTCCAATCACTTGTATTTGTTTTCTAAATTAACAGACAAACATTTTCCTTGAGAAATCAAACAGCAGAGTTTTATTTCATAGTTTAAAAAGGGTTACACTACAGGAAGCAGTAATATAGTAACTAGCAAACCTTTATATTTATCATTAAATTCGGTGCAAGCATCATCTTCTGTTGATGTTACAAAAAGAAAGGTATTGAACAAAGCAAAACAAAAATTAATTACTTAACCTAACCTAAAGAAAATAATACATGCCTTTGTTATATTTTCAGTAGAAATCTACTAGTAATTTTATTTCATATAGTTTACAAAATGTGACACTGTGTCTAGCATGGATTTTAGAAGGATATAAAATGTATAATCTATGGCCAATCATAATAGAATTAACCTTATAAAGGCCTGGAAGGGAAAAATTTTGTAACTTGGATTCATTGAATAAGTTAAGCAACGTGAATGAAAAAGTCAGAAGCATTTTTTTTTTTAGCTAATATTGAAGAGGAGGAAGTTAAAATTGAAACATGAGATGTCAGATTTTGATAAAGCCAAGAAATTAGCCAGACCAAGAGTTCTTATCAGTTTTCTTGGAGGGACATATGGCTTGAAAGTATTTTTTTCTAAAGGGTGAATTAGAATCTACACATGTTTGCTAAAAAGTAATTTTTATTTGAATTTAATTTCAAAAGTATTAATCTAAATTCCATTTTTTTAAAGCTATGAACCAAAATCATTTTTTCAAAATGGTTACTCCATCTTTTATAGAATTTGTGTTTTGGTAAAAAGAAAATGCTGCAGACATTCATAGGAGACAAACAAATGCTTATGTGACTGCTGTACCTGATGTATATTAAGTGGATGAATCAGTCAAGATACTGTTCATTCTAGAGAGAAAGCAGAAACTGACTTTAATGACAAACTCTGCAGAGCTAGGTAAGCAACTGCTATGAATGAAAATAAAGCCAAAGAACTGATGCTCTTATTACAGCTGAGAGAAGAATCATTATTACAAAATTCTGTGAAATCTTTTAGGTGAGCCATAGTAGTACCTGCAATTTAGTGCATTCTCTTGGTTACTAAAATGTCTGTTCCACTTATCTTCTCAGAATATAAACAGGTTCTATGAAGGAACAGTAAGTGATTGTTTTCCAAGATCTTTTGGAACCACACAATACAGATAGCCCTTTCCTAAGGATGGGAGTCACAGGAGGTGAGACATAGGTTCACCACTATGAACCAGAAAGCCAAAGAAGATCAGTAGAGTGATATGAGTCATACTAATCCAGAAATACATTTTAAGGCAGCATGCTTCATAGGAAAAGTAGTGGCCACTTTTTGGGGACAAGAAGGAAGTCAGACTGTGAGAGTTTCTGCCCAATAGCACAACTATTAAATCTGACATATGTGAACATATTGTCAAAATGCAAAGACATTTGAAGATAAGGAATGTGCTTTTGCAAAATGACAATGCAAAGTTTCACAGTTTCACTGCTGCTTTTTTACCAATGATGACAACCATGTACAAGGCCCAAGAGCCCATTGTGGCAGAGGATTACAGAGTGAGAGGCACAGTTTATAATGATATGTGAGGAAGTCAATGGTTTCAATGGTTTACCCTAGACCCTATATATATATATATATATATATATATATATATATATATATATGTGTGTGTGTGTGTGTGTGTGTGTGTGTGTGTTTGTTCAAAAGGTCACCAAAATTTTTATATGTGACAGACTGATTGTGCAAAGAAGTGGTGTTAAGATTTTGCTTAATTTGCCAGCTATTTTATGTGAGGTGCTGTTTATTCCAGATATGATAGGTCTCATTGGTATATTTGGTTTATGTGTTTTTAGGAAACCGTATAGTGTGGGTGATTTGGATGGTATGTAATAAGCTTTAGCCAGAAGGAGTCTTCTGTTTTTAATAATATTTTGATATTGTTTATAAATTTTTGTGTCTCTTTTGTGATGGTGTTTTTGTTAACTTTCTCATATATATTTTCATCATCAATGAGGTCTTTCATTTTTTGTTGGTATCTGTGTTTGTCCATGATTACAATTCCCCAATCTTTGTCGGAAAAAGATATATGTATATCTTTGTTGTTTTTTTAATTCCTTTAGGGCTGTTAAATATCTGCGAGGAATTGAGATGTCATTCATTTTTTTGTATGTGGCTGTGAGTATATCTTGGGTGAAATAAGAGTCATTGTTGTGGTGGTTTATAATAATAAAATCTGTCATGTCATATTTCTGTAGTCCAGTGGCAAACTTTTGACCAAAGCTGAGGGCTTCTAGTTATATATCCGATAGATTGAATTTCGATAAATTATTAACTAGATTTTTTCTGCGAATCCTAGACTACTTGCTGCTGTTAATTAATTTTTTGAGTTTAGTGTGTAATTTTTGAATAAGTTTTTTGTTGTTGAATAAGTTTTTGTTGTTTTTTGTGTTTTTTATATAATTTTTGTCATGTTTATAGAGAGAATTTCCTGTAATGTATACCCTGTGGAAGAGTACACATTCTTTCTTCTTTAATTCATAGACAGAAGATTTTAGAAATTCATGGGCATAAGGGGGAAAAATACAATGTGACATTCTCACGAGTTTGCATGAGCATTGTGGAATTATTTTTTCTTCAATACATTTTTTGAGAAAGTTTTTCCTGTTTCTGTGTGAATGGGGGGCTGTTAGTATCTTTTTGTATTCTCCGATTTGATGTATGCATGTATTTTTGTTTTCCATGTCAACAATTTGTAAAAATATACTCAGTTATGATCTGAGATTAAGGACAGGATGGTTAAATAAAAAGAAGACAAGAAGAAAACTGTATTTAACTCGGCTACACGTTTCATCCTGTGATGGACTTTATCAAGGCAAAAAGATGAAATGAGCTTTATTCCAAATTACGTATCTACAAACAGTATTAGCAACTATAACAAAACGGTCACAAATCATTCAAAAAGATTAACAGAATATTTTAGTTTTAGAACTCCTTCATGTGTAGTGCAATGTCATGAAATATTAAAATGAAGGGAATTCAACCATTTTCCTTGGACTTTTTATTATGTATGTTTGTCTGTTTCAGTATCATTTCCATAAGAAAAGGTGAGATTGGGAAAAAACCGGGGCGCAAATTGATATTTTGGTAGTACTGGATGATGGCACGCTTGAGAATTTTCTTTCTGAATAAATGGCTTACTCTTTTTATTAGTGTGGCATTTTTTAAATTGAAATTGTGGTCTAATTTATTTCTGTGAATCACTAATGTATTCATTAGATTATTATTAGTGATGTCTCTTTTGTGTTCATATATATATTTTTTTAGATTTCTACTTGTTTCTCCGATGTACATGAAGAACAATTTTGGCAATTTATTTTGTATATACCTGCTTGTTCATTATTATGATTTCATTTTTTTTTAAATCTGACAATGTCCATAATAGTTTTCAAGGTAGTTGTTACTATGTAAAACCACCACAACAAAGATTCTGATTTCACCAAAGGGTGAAATCCAAGGTATACTCACAGCCACATCTAGCTGCATTTCAGTGACCCACAAAGAACGATAACATTCCTAATACACATTCACATACACATACATAAATATAAAATATCCAACCAAATACAAAATCATTACAGCATCTTGCTGCATTTCATTGCTACATTTTAACAATCGATATGAAAATGACATCTACAGACTTTTCCTCAGACACATATACATATTTACTAACGTTACTATCCAACATAAACCTAGACAGACAAGCATTTCTACATAAACACACAGATGCACTATTACACATTTTACTGTTGTTATGAAGATGCATTTATATATAAAAATAATATTAATAATATCTAAAAAGTTGTAGTAAGGGATTCATTTGAGTCCTACTTGTTATTACAAAAAAGTTTTAATTCATGAAGTAGTCGTAAAAATAAGGAAATTAGATATAGAACATTTGGAAGATGCTAGAAGGTCCTAGAAAATTTGAGTAAAATCTAGAGAATTCTAAAGGATTGTAGAATATGCAAATTAGGTGTTAGCCCCTATAAAAATAGGTTTTGGGAAGAGAGTAGTCAGTTGTTAACAGGACTTGCTGACATTATCAAGTCCAGCTTTGATTCAAGGATTTATATCCAAGCAAAAGAATCTCTAAGAAAAGTTGCTAACCAACTAAAACCTGAAAGAGAACCTCATGGAACTATATGGGTAAATAGATATTTTTGACTCTTTCATTGACCAAACTAATAATTACTCTTTATATACATATTTGGGGATTTCCAAAAAGTATAGCACTTAAACTTCTTTGCTATCTTAACTGGGTAAAGATATTTGACACCTTCCTTCCCTTTGTAACACTTCGCCTGCCAGTAGTAAACTCTGTTTTTCTTTTTGAATGCAAAAACTGTATATTTGTAAATATTTTTATTTAATGTTTTGGTAAATTAAATATTTGTTTGTGAGTTATCTCTGAGTTTTGGTTAATCAAAATTTTTTTTTCTTCTGTTACACTTAACATGTAACACTGTCCAAAATATTCCTCATGCATATATTTAAAAATTATTCATTGCTTTAATACATGTGACACATGTATTAAAATACACACACAGATTAACATTACCATCCAACACATACCTAAATAACAAGTGTTTCTACACAAATATACGTGTACACCATTATACACTTTACCATCCCAAATATTCTACATATATATTTAAAAATTATCTGACCAATAAGAACTAACCATAAATCATAACATATCAGTATATTGTCTCTTTGTATGTTCATTTTTCTACCATTTCTTGAAGAAACTTTAGGAAAAGTGAAACATATTAGATTGAGATATGTTTCCAATTTGTCGTTTTTTTCTTTATTCTATCATCCAGTGTGCTGTGACCCCTATAAAAACCACTCACAGGAATAAAAATGGATGGTTGACAATATTAAATATATATTTATTTAATTAGCACTTCAACAAAACTGGTGTTAAAACATTAAAAACATGCTGTACAGCAGCATCTAATTAACATGTTAAACATGTGAACAATACACAAGGCTTGAAAAACTCAATAATACTCAGTAAACCATGCAGATTAGATGGCACAGTATAGAACTCTACAAACATCTTATTACAAGTATTTGTAGCAGTTTTTCAGAGAATTGCTATATTATTGGCTTGAAATCAATGGTCTTCAGGAATAGGATGTCATTTTTCATGCACATGAGTGAAAGGCAGTTCAAACAATGCTGCTTCATTGTGCTACAAAGTAGAATTTTTATAAGCTTCAGTTTTGAAAAAGAACGTTCTTCTCTACAGTTGGTCACCATCATACACATGTACACTCTGAATGCAATTTCAATATTCGACAATACAGATTTCAAATTGTCCAAAACTATTTTTCTGTACAGTACAGGGAGAGTCTCAAAATTTTCATCAAGATCAATATTGTTGAGATGCTCTCATTCATTTAAAAGGTTATCATAATTCAGGTTTTGTGATATATATTTCTCTTTAGCACATCAGAAACAATGGTTTTCAATTCGCTGAAGAAAACAGATTTCCAATCTGTGAATAAGCCTCTGCATGTTTTGTCATTTCAAATATTAGCTAGTTGCATTAACTCTGATTTTTTAATAAGTGAAATTCATTTTATAAACTGAAAACTGTCCCATTTGTTGGTTTAGAAATGATGGTAAGTCTATAATAAATAAAAATGGGTTATATATTTCAAATACAATGTATCCTCTGCAATAATGACAGATTAAAAACAAATCTATTAATTATTTAGAAATTGCTTTGTTTATATTTATCATACAAAACTGAGCAGATATGAAGTTTTTGAGAAAATAATCTGAAAGAGAGTGTCATTTCCTAATAAATGTGACACTGCCACCCAGCTGGCTGGTTGATTTGGTTGCTCATTGGTTCAAGAACGGGTCCTGCTGCGATGATGTCAAAACGGTACCAGTTATGTTGACGTCTTCAGGCTGCTGTTGCTGGTTGTGATGATCTCGTCACAGAAGCTGGTCCTCAAGACGTCTATTACAACAACAGACCACTGCCCATGTTGTGATTTGATCTCAGAAAGTTGCGTTGTGCAATTCCAGTAGCCGTACCAGATCCAGACCGGACATTTGTGTACACTTGTGGTTAAAAATAAACACGGCACCAAAAAGAAATTAAGTAAATGAATAAGGTCAAAGACACCTGAAGAGTTGCGAATAAGTTTTTATAATCAAAAAAACATTATTAATTGCAAAAGCGGAAAGTACAATTGTTGGAACACCAGTTTACAATGGAGGGAGGATTTACTTAAAAATATCAGAGCTTTCAATCTTCAAATACAAGTGTCTTTTCCAAGTTTCGTTAAAAATATCAGAGCTTTTCAATTTCTTTCTAAAGTCTTTTCACATATTTTCTATCACCAGAGCTGTCAATTCTTTATGCAACTTTTAAAACAACAAAGTTCTTTTGGGTCCTTATTGAAGCTTAACGGAATTTACCGAATCAGAGGCGGTGACGTGACAGTGGCAGTGTGGGGGTTGGTTTATTCTTGTCGCCTGGAAGCTCTCTCCCAACTTATATGATTTTTCTCGCTAAGTCTCTATTTTTATAATCATCTCCAATCCTCTCGGAGGATCTAGCTGACACAAAGCTTTTGACCAATGAGATTGTTTTCCACCCACACAATTTGTGGTGAGCCATGGCTCGACGAATGAAATATTAACAGCTCACATGATGTAATGTCTTTCTGTCTTCTTTCTTTTGATTACATCATCAGTCTTCCGATCACACAATTTCTGTTCCCAGGAACAACTGTTGGGGATCTAACCCTACCTGACCTCATCAAGTAAATCCTGACATTTTGTTATGGCGATTTACAAAACTTTAGCTTGCCCAAAACAAGCCACTTCGAACATGAAGAAAAAAAAGAAGAAAAATTATATTTTTTTCTTCTCTTTCCAACCGTCTGCCAATTTTTCTATTCCTTGGATTTTACAAGCACACCATAGTATTAAAAATAGTTTTTTACATAAGCTCACATTGTGAATTACAATAAAGCACAACTAATAATACCACCAATATTAATTTCTCTCTCTCTGTTGTATTAAACCAAACAAAAAAAATATATCAGCGGGAGATAGTGTCACAAAAAGAGTAGAACCTTGCTTGCTGTGATGTTCTTTGTTGCTGAGCAGTAAAGAACTCTGTACTCAAATGGTGGTTTCTTCTACAAAGTGGGATGAAGGTTCAATCCCTGCTAGGGAATGCATTTTTTTTCTAAGATTTTTTGAATACAAATATAATACACAGCGTTTAATAAATGCAGCTATTTCAATATTAGATGTGCACTATAACATTTAAGTATATATATATATATATATATTACTTAAATGTTATAGTGCACATCTAATATTGAAATAGCTGCATTCATATATATATATATATATAATGTATTTATATATATATACATTTATATATATATATATAGAGAGAGAGAGAGATAGTAATATTTATATGTATGTTATATCTAGTATATATAAAGTAATATAATGTTCATATTCAAAATGCAATGTATATATATATATATATATATATATATATATAATATTCTTCGTTTGTAAATGAGTTATTACACAACCTAGGTTTCTACTATGTTGTGTCTTCAGGCAATTTGGAATAACTGATTTTACCGTTTATCTTTTTTTTTAAGAACGCACACGTAACTGATTTTTTTTAACGCTCACGTAATGGGGAAGTTTTGAACATGCAATTTTTAAAATTACAAAAAATTATAACATTTTCATCCATGGTTGTATGAACCTAATAGGTATTTTATAGCATTTATTTTTGTCCCTGCAGTTGCATTCTTTATTAGTGATCTTGATAAAAATGCAACTGCAGGGACAAAACTAAATGTCCACTTCAAGGACTTTGTAATACAAAAGAAGTCATTTACAAAGCAAAAGTACATGACTTAAATGGTCAAAACAAAATATATTTGGGATCAACCAATGACACCTTTAAGACCAGGTGGTTCAATCACAGTTTTACATTTAAAATAGAAAACTTAAAAAATTGTACAAAATTGGCTAGCCACGTGTAGAAATTGAAGTTAAAATATGGAAAAAACCTGGACATAATGTGGAGTATAGTGAAAACAGACAAGCCTTACTACGGTGGCAAAATATGTAGACTGTGCCAGAAAAAAAAGTTAGCAATTATACTATTCCCAAACAAAAATGAATTATTGAATTAAAGAACAGAAATATGACTAAAAATACCTCTTAGGTTCATACAACCATGGATGCAAACGTTATAATTTCTTGTAATTTTAAAAATTGTGTGTTCAAAAATTCTACAATATAATTCTATTGAACACTTTTTAATACAACTGTGTTCTGGTCTAATTTTATTATGACCAAAAACAAAGTAATTAAACAATCAATATATATATATATATATATATATATATATACTATCGGCCATAATTATTAGGCCACCTCAGTGTTTTAAAAAATAATGTATTTCATACTATTTTTTAGTATTTATTGCCCAGTGAATAATTGTAAATGAAAATAGAATGGTTCTTTTGTTAATACTGCTCAATAACATGTGCATCAAAAGAATTTATAAATATCTAATTACCTACATTGCAGTTTCATCAAAATAACCTCCTTTTGCCTTCACAATGGTTGCACACACTCTTGGCATTCTTGCCACAAGTGTTTTAAAATAATCTTCCGACAACTCACTCCAGGTATCCTTTAGATATCTGTTTCTTCTTACTTCTTCTGTTCAACTCATCCCATGCAAGTTCAGTTAGCGAGAGGTTTGATGACTGAGGTGGCCAACACATAACTTTTAATACTCCAGCAGTTTTTTTTCATTTTAAATAATTTTGGCACAATTTAGAAGTATGCTTTGGGTTGTTATTCTGCTTGAGGATGAAATTTTGACCCACAATACGCAATCCAGATGGAATTGTATATCTCTGTAAGATTGAATGGTACTGTTCTTTCTTTATAGTCCCCTTTACTTCAACCAAGTCACCTGAATTCGTGCCTGCAAAACAGTCACCATGCAGGATCCTTCACAATGTTTCATCAATGACTGTACCCACCCATCTTTCAATCGCTCCCCAACCCTCCTCCGCATGTACACCCTCCTTTTACTCCCAAACATTTCAAACTTAGACTCATCAGTTCACAACTCTTTTAACCACTGTTCTGGTATCCAATTTTTGTGCTCTCTTTCCCCTGCTAGTCTCTTCTTATTATTGGCTGGCCAAAGCAAAGGCTTCCTGGCTGTCACTCATCCAAAGAACTATTCTATTTTCATTTAGAATTATCCACTTGGCAATAAATACTAAAAATAGTATGAAATGCATAATTTTTTTTAAAAACTGGAGTGACCTAATAATTATGACTGGTAGTGTATATATATATATATATATATATATATATATATATAAGGGCTATCTGTTTAATTCTTTATTGTATTTTCCAATTTACAAATAAGGTGCTGAGTATTGGGCTTGAAGTTGGGTATAAGCAGTCTGAAGTTCATATTTTATTATTTTTGTTCAAGTAATTTCAGCATTCATAGTCATTATCAAGAACTGATGTGGTGTCTGTCTTGTAGACAAAGGAATGTTTACATATATATATATAAGGTAATATAATACTCATATGGAAAATGCAATATATATATATATATATATAGGGGCTAGTTGCTTATCTATTCTTTTCCGTTCATAGTAGGTGTCTGTTCTAGTGAAGGGTAGTTGTATACTGTTGCAGGTTAACGGAATTTGGCCTTTTGATAGATAGCCCACTATAAGTCATAAAATGATTATAAAATCAAGAAAAGCAATTTGAGTTGAAAAATAACATTTTTATATATACACATATCAATTAATGCTTTTACAATTAAAGTAATAACTTGAAGTATAGGTCCAACCGAGGTTAAAATGTTCATGGCAAATAATATGCTGAAAGAGAATCAATGTTTAGGAATGTCGGGAGCGTGTAAGTGAGGAATGTTTTTGATGTAGTTGCTCCTTAGGTCAATAAGTAGTTTTGAGACAGGGAAGTAGGAAGATGAGGTGAAGGAACGAGCATAGTAGCCACTTAACTTGGTCAAGGGAGATATTAATTACTCTCGCCCGTCACCATAGGTCTGTCTGTCTGGAAGTTTTCTGTCTCAGCTTTTTATTTAGACTTTTTGAATAGCAGCAGATCATTTGGGATTTCACACTTGTATTTGATTCTGGGCTTCCCATTGGCTGATAAATAAAATTCGTGTAGGCTCGCGAACTGGAAATTTAATATTTAATTAATTTTTATTTTTCAACTGGAACATCTGCATGGACACGGTCATTTGCTTTCTGGTCGTTAAAGTGCAAACATCTAGTCCATCGCTTTTCCGTATCACCATATATGTATATATGTAGTGAACAAAACAAATTCTAGATATAAAAATTCAAATGCTAATTACTGACTCATTGATAAACAAATTTTCTCAAATTTTCTAACTTTGCTCAACATACACAAAACTTGTGAAATTTCACACTTTGATGCGAAATGTTTGTCATCCAATGGAAAGGCCAGAATCACATCGGGGAGTGAATTCCCAAACGAAATTAGAAGACAAAACAAGACACCCTCTTTAGAGGGTTAAGATGAGGAGCAAATTAACACTTACACTTGACAAACATTAAGCTTATTATTATTGTCTCTATCTTTCTCTCTCACCTTTCACCTCTCATCCCATTTCATCTTCATTGTTCACCCATCTACTTGATAATTGCACGGAATCCTTTAAGACTGAGCAAATATTTCAAAGTCTCTCCTACTCAACAAACACTCATACATACTTACATACACACGTTCCTGCCTATGTACACATAAACTCACTGTTGTAAGGACTACTATGAACTCTACTCTTAACTTCATAATAATGTTTCTAATTGAACATTAACTTATACCATTTCATGTTATTCTTTTCCAATAATAAATTTCTCTTTAAACATGCAAAAGGTTTACTTTTATTCTTCCACAAATCCACACATTCTAATCTCCAACCTTCTGATGATAGTGAATAATAGTAAATTATAGAGAGTTTGGTTATGTATGACACAAGGCTGAATCAATAAACATTAACTATCTCCCTACGGCTTCATATATACTTTACTTGCATAACAATTTTCACAGCAGTTATCTGAGAATGTATATGGAAATAACCTATTAACCTAAAATTATGTAGTGATATAAGAGTTATAGAAGCAATCAAATACTCTTCTTCAAATGTTGTTGTGGAGTAAATAGACTAAATGAATTCATCTAGAGACTTAAATAAAGAACTCCAGTGAGTCAGTCTTCAGAAAATTTCTTATAGATGTCTTGGCGAGTACCTAAGCAAGACTTTATATTATATCTATAGAAAATTAGCTATAACAACTGTGTTGTCTAGGGTACTATAACATCCGCTAACATTAATTGCTTGGTAGATTAGTTGTTTTTATAGCTTATCAACCCTTTGTGAGTTGTTTAAAAGGTAAAACATTTTGGCTTGCAAGAATAATTCTTTTTTTTGTGAGTGAAAATTACATTAACAATTTTCTGAGAATAACAATGATTTCTCCAGTTACAAGTATTGCTTTTTAACCCATAACTAGGGAGAAAGGAGATGGATTCATACTTTCCCCAAGAGTATAAGTGAGTAATTGAACATAATGAATCTGACTGAAATTTGATCTCAGTTGTTTGATTTCTCATCCCGAGGCATTATCCATTACACTACCCACACGTCTGCTTTCATTACTGAAAAAATAAGAGGTAGCACATGACAATGGAAATATGCAAAATATAAGAGTTTGTTTTAGGATTTTACCACACATATAAGAGTTAGTATTGAAGAGAAAGATCACATTAAAAAAATACATGTGGTCAAGCATTATCGTTTAGTATGAACAGAAGTTTTTATCATATCTATTGTATATATATATATATATACATACAACAGATATGATAAAAACTATATACACACACACACACACACAGCCTTTGAGATTTCATTTGCCCGATCAACTCAGTCGATTAAAAACTTAATTGGGTGATTAAAGGTTTTTGCTTTACTTGCCTGTGGTCAATTAAAAATCTCACAATGAAATATAGAAAAAGGAAATCTGATTCCTTTTACAACCCAAAAGTATGCCATTGAAGATTCACAAGTTACTTAGAATGACCTACAATGGCATTATTGAACTCTTGGCTTTTATCATCCCGGTCAATGTAAACATTCGTTTAATTAACGCTTCCAGAGTAGAGCCAAAATATCTCCTGTCACCCAGATAAAAGACGCTCACAGATTTTTAGAAACTCATTTGGAAAAATATTATCCTATATTTCCTCCCTGCTTATGAAAAGTAAAAATGAACATTTGAAAGAAAGAAAAAAATACACATACTTCTTTCAACCACACACCAAAAAACAAATTATACAAGTAATTTTTTTATAGAAAATCATTGAGAAAATCAGATTTGTTATTTTTTATCATCTATGAGATGGAAGCTGTAGTCAAACAGAAGAAAGAAACTACAAATTTAGGTACCTCCTCTAAATTGCCCCCCTCCCCAAAAAAAATCAGCATATCATGGTGTTAAAAGGGCTCAAACCCAATAAAAACAAAGTTTTATCATCAAAATGTTTATGCTATTATTAAGAGGGAAGATCAAATTTTGTTTTTATTATCTTAAAAAAAAATTTTAAATCCTTTCTAACACGTTCAAAATTTTAATTAAAATTTCATTTTTTGTTTTCCATCAGCGATTCACATTGTTTACGTAAGGCAGCTATTAAGAAAATGGAGTCGGTTGAGTAAAATGATTTTGGGGCAAGTAAATTTTCCCTTGCTCTCGACACATGGCCCAGTGGATATAGACGTTAGTTAGTTCCTTATTTAACATTTAGAGGCTACAGCAGTGGTGAACAAGTAACTTGTAGGGTTAGAGGGAGATAATTCATGACTTTCAATTAAGGCTTTACACAAGGAATGGAGTTCATATACCCCAGTGATTGTAATAAAGGGTTTGGTTCAAAATTCCTAGCACCTGAAGAAGGCTGGAGTGTACAACGGCCGAAATATTGTACAAATGGCAACAAAGACGAGGACAGTAGTCCGAATAATGTAAATACTGTAAATACTAATTCAACCAAGTACCACTGAAATCCATGCAACTTTTAATAGTTGCATGAACTCCAGTGGTAGTTGGTTGAAGTAATAATTCTCACTTGAGGATTCAGCTTTGTGCCACATAGCAAGCGAAGTTGGCAATTGTGCTCCTGTCTGATACATAGCAACTGGTGTAGACTGCTTCCTTGCATCGAAGTGAAAGTTCTCACTTAGTTTATTCCTCATATAGAAACTGGGTAGGTGGACTTTACATCTAAACATGTTCTCAGATGTATTCTCATGTGCTTCATATTTTCTGACCAATCAGTGATGACTAGTGCAAATTTCAAATTTTAAATTTTCTGGTCTAGCATCTGTGTTTAAGAAGCATGAGTTATCGTTCTGAAGCAAATATAGTATTTTTGCAATTTTCTTATCTAGACTCATAACATGTGAAAGAGGTAAATTGTCGTAAATGCTTTTTTATTTAATATTGCAAAGTGGATTCCACAGACCATGTGTCTTGTGTCTTGGCTTGACTATTTATATAGGCTGGACAATGATGCATTATGGGTAGCAAGTTCTATTTAATCCTAACAGTTATTGGGTAGATGGTAACATTCATGTCTCAATCAATCTACAGGTTATTGAGTAGAAATAATTGCAGAACTACATGTAGGTATTTGTAGTTATTTTATAGTGTTGTTTGTTAACTTTTTATTTGTTATTTATTATTATTATTTGCTTATTATTATTATATTTAATAGTTTACATCTATCACACACACACAGACACACACACACACATACACAGAGAGACACACACACACACAAACATATACATAATACAAGTAAAATGTTTGTCACTTAGCTGATGGATGTTATCATCAGCATCCTGACTCCAGAGTTTCATATACGGACCCTCTGGGAATTACTCCATTCACTCATCAGGGTATATCAGCAATTGACTGCTTATACTTCTTGATTTGTTCTCTTTCATATACACTTTTCACTGATGCAAGTTGGTTCTTTATATATATATATATATATATATATGGTGTAGATATAGAAGAATCCAAAGGAGTATCCTGTACATAAAGTGGTAAGATAACTCTTTAAGAGAGCTCTAAATATATATGTATATAAATACATATAGAGCAAATATTAAAAAAAATTAAGGCAGACAGGTTATTTCATGGTAAATCGAAAGTATAGGCCTATTTCAGGCGAACCATAATCAGCTTCCTGTTGGATTTTAATATTTAAACAATTGTCATATGCCTGCCTCAACAATAACCATTAAGATGATTACACGTCGATTCGGGAATATTTACATTTCCACATCTCCCGGTTCACACTCCACCCACGTCTATTGAACAGGTGAAGAGGCTCATCCCTTGTTCCCTGTTTAGGATGTGGTTTCCGGCTTTCTCTTTTCCAATCTTTTCACTCCTATGTAGCCCCCTGCACATCAGTGGCATTACCACCTTGCTCGGGGTGATATGATTAAAAAAAAATCTATGGACAGATACGGGTTATCTCTCCTAGATCATGACAAATTAACAATAATAAACAAAAATAAGAAAATGAGATCACTGTTTGATTTATTTAATCGAACTGTAATCTTCCCAGGTCTGCTTCAATATCAACACATGCGCTGACCAACAATTCAAGGATGAACGACAAGGCGAAAGGATTAACACAAAATAAAATGGAGAGAACCATATATTATGAGCACATGTGGTATGATGTTTGTGTTAACATAATATTTGTGGAAGTTTATGCGTGTTCTAACATGGGCCTAAGAATAAAATAACTTATCTTTATGTCAGTTCATTCTCTCTTATTTTACTGTCTTTGCTTTCCTTTCTTCCTCTTTCTTTATATAACTTCGGACTCAAACACGGTCCACTTGAAATGTATGTATCTGTGACTGTCTCTATTTTCTTTCAGTTGGCTGTCATATTTTCAGCATACAAATCTCTGAAATATACGCACTCTTCTTTATTTCTTTCTTCAAACAAGTGTCATATTTTCTGCACTCAAACAATTCTGCGGTTTCTTCTCTTCAGTATCTCTTTGTTCACACGTTATCTTCTCTGCATTGCTATATTTCTTTCTTTATTTGAAAATCGACTTAGCTTTGCCTTCTTTCTCTTCTTTTAACAAATAAGAATCAGCATACAAATAACATTACAGTTTCTTCTCTTATCTTCTCTTCATCACTATTTTTACTTCTTCCTTGATAAATGATTTGGCATTGTCTTCTTTTAATGAATAAGAGTGTATGAGTTCATTTTTCTTATCCAGAGTTGCTTAAGATGAATTGATCAAATTATGCCATTATCTCAGATGTGTTTTCCTTTTCATTCATAAGTTATCAGCACTCAGCAATCATGACTTGCTAATCCAAGATCTGATCTGCAACTAATTTCCAATCTCTGCTTTCCATGTGACTTGTCTTTGGCATGGATTCTAGCTCCTGCTGCTTCACAACATCATGTCTAGCCTCTGTCTATTTCCTGTCTAGACATTTGCTACTAAGGTTGTCTGGGTCAACCAACCTTAACCTGCTATCCTAAAACTGACTTTAGGTTCCCATGTGACCATCTCCTTGTTATCAATCCCAATATATGTGTGTAGGTGTGTGTGTGGCTATCTACATTCATAACACAATGTAACTAGGATCCTCTCAAATTATTTACCAATCTTATCCTGGATTTTTTACGGTTATATATATATATATATATATATATATATATATATATATAGATAGATAGATAGATCTTTTCTGTATATAAGTTAATGTTTTTGAAAAAAAAATTAAAAAACAAAAAATGAGTTTAAAAAAAAACTGTTTTTTATTTGTTTTGAAAGTCAAGTCAGTTCAATAGCATTGTCCCAGATTGAGGCCAAGTGGATAAATTTAGTCTTCTGTTTAGGTCTCAGTTTTGATCAAAAGGTAGCGCTTCAACTTACCATTCATCAGGGTGAAGGATGTTCTGGGTAGTTTACAATTCAGCTGAAATATACATCTACAGAATGTAAAATACAACACAAACTTGCTTTTACAGATGGTTTTGGATCCCATAACCTTTTCTGAAAACATCAGGTTATACCATTGGTCTTACCCATTTTAAAGCAAGGTATAACTTACATTACATCCCAGATTGTCTGTAAATGTCTTGGTTTGGCTGGAACTTTCTTTGTTTGAGTTATCTGTTTTGGTTATATAAGCTATTTTTTTTTAATTTGATTTAATTTATTTATTTTTTGTTAAGTCAAACCTGAAACTCAAGTGTCAGAGCATGAAAACACATTATTATGCAAGAAAAGTATTTTTTAAATCATTTAACCCCAATCAAATAGATAATGCCACTAAGACACAAAGGGGTTAAATGGGGGTGAAAAAATGGGAAGACTTTTGAAGAAGGAACCAGAAATACAATTGTAAACAGGAAACAAAGGATAAATGTCTGCTCCTGTTCAAAAGAGTGTGAACTGGGTGATAGGTGAACATATCTACTCCTATTAAAATTGCTGAAGTTTTTATACTTTCCTATGAGAAAATGATTAATAAATGCATTTATATAATATCTCATGGATGGTATTTCATAGTTATCATCAAAATGTGTGTACAGAAATATGCTAAATGCAGAAGATGAGGTGACAGATTAAAAATAAACCATGCCTGAATTTAAAAACTAATTACTAAATAACTAAACCTATTATAAAAATTGAAAAAAGTACTTGTTTGAGGCTTGGAAATCATGGCAAACCTATCTCCAGATAGCTGTTCACCACAACAATTATTTTGAACACCCATGGATGCAAAATAACAACACAAGGGTTTTCTTTGTTTTTAGGCATAGACAAAGTGTACCCTTGCAAAAGGAGGTACTGTTTGGAGACAGATTACACATTTTGTTTTGATATGACCATCCGCCATAAGGCAGAAAGTACTACAGATGACTGAAGTCGTTGAGTCTCTTTGTCGTGTTATTCTGCGTATTTCTAAGTAGATTTGAAGGAAGAGAGGAGGAGACATTTATTATTGAAGTAAATGCAGCACCATCTCATCTCATGTAACCATCTTTGCCATTTGCTACAAGATGGAGTAACTCTGTTTCTTGTCTGTTATCAGCTGCTGCTGGTTTTCAATTCAAAATCTGACGACACTTTTACCTTCATTTTTTCTTTGTAATCACCAGCTTATGCTTCATAATTGTTTGTCATTTTTTTTATTCACATACTCACTACTGGCCGTAATGAAGAAAAATCCATATACCGTGACCATATCAGACAAGCTTTAATTTTATTTTGCTTCTTTTTAATTCCATTTCATTACACTTGTGTTTTATAAAAATAATCACATTTTAAAAATTGGAGTTACTACTTAAAAGAGCTCAATAATTGGTTTTAGAATTATAACAGGATTTAATTTCCCTGTGTAAATGTTGAATTTATGATGAGTCAATTCAATAAGAAAAATAAACTATATACATTTAATTGTAAATATAAAAATATCCAATATGTTGCTTCTTGACATTTCTCAAAGATTAAATTTGTAATGATTATTCATATTACAAATGAAAACAATATAACAATTTATTAAAAAAATAGTGAAAATTACAGCTGATTCAATTATTGCTGCAATGAACAAAACACAAATAGTGTATTATTAATTATTGTATTGTACTATTATTGTAACATGAACATATTTTTCCTTTTATACCTACATCCCACTATCATCACTAAAAAAGTCGAAATTCTAACTAAAATAAATACTTTCAGAAAAAGTCCTGATTTTTAATAAAATTTTTATCAACAGAATTATCATAATTCTGTAACTCACTTATGTCTCTCATAACAAAAATTAGTGTTAAGGTTTAATTATGTGTCCAGCAAGGAAAATTCTTTGAAATTACTGAAGTGATAAATGTTGAGAAGACTTAACTAAGTCTGATAACTCTGACTATTATCTCCCCATCCCTTAGCTCTCCTGTACCAAAAGTTTAATAAAAAAGATCTTTACTTCTTTTCTGTACACATATGTGTTATTGCCCTCCATTCGATTTTGTCAATTTTTAATCCTTCTTCCACAGCAGTATGTCAACTTTAACAGGTTCTGGGTTCAGGAGGGATAATTGAAGTCTTTAAAACAGACTCCAATTCAACAGGGATGAAGAAAAATATGCAATTTGGGAAACAAAATTCTTAGGCCACTTACGTACACTTGGCATAAACTCCCATCAGAGATAAAAGAAGAAACAGAAAGGAATAAAGAAGTTCATGCTGAACTCATACAATTCCTAAACAACAAAAACTTGTTGCTAATAATGAGAAAAGCCTCAGATGATGGAAGAAAAGCCCTAAGAATATTAGACGATCACTATGCAGGAAAAGGAAAACCCAGAGTTATCTCGATATACAATGCGTTAAAATGAACCGTAACAAAAGTTTCACCATATACATTATAAGGATGGAAATCATCTTAACAACCCTGAGAAATGCCAGGATGATGCTCTAATCATTGCAATGGTACTAAAAGGTTTATCAGAGTACTTAAACTCTTTTTCCATACATGTGACTCACAATGGCAAAGAATTAATGCTGTCAAAATTTAAAACCGAACATTATAGTTTCAAAGACATGGTAAAACACAAAATAACTCAAGCTGCAACAAAGTAAAAATTATAAAGAAGAAAAATTATGTCAGACAAGAAACTTCCTTATTTGTATTGTTTGGACTATTGTCCTCATCTTTATTGCCATGTTTATGACATTTCTGCCATTGTACACTCCAGCCTTCTTCAAGTGCTAGGAATTGTGAACCAAATCCTTTATTTTGATCACTGGGTATATCATTCTCATTCCATGTGCGATGCCACTTCTGGTAGCCATGTAGTTGCCTTCCTTTCACTTAAATTATTTGTTCACCACAGCTATAGTCTGTTTTTATTGAACTCACAACTCTTTGGGTCAAGTCACTGGAACTAAACCAATGTCTATATCCACTGGGCCAGGCATCCTTGAGGACATCAGTGCATGAATTTTTGGGACTTGTAAACCTAACGTCTCAGTAACCCTTTTTTACCAGAGCTCATATTGCAATCTTTTAATGCTAATGATTTTCTCTAGTATTTTTCACCAGAGCTCATATTGCAATCTTTGATGCTATTGATTTTCTCTAGCACTCCATATTAATGGTTGCCTTATTGTATTCATTTCTATGCTAGAGCTTGATGAAAACTAGTTACCTTTCTGGGAGAACTATTTGTTAACTGAGTTACATTAGGTATCCACTATATGAAACAGTTAAAAAAAAGACCACCATATGAAGTCTGTGAGTGAAATCCAAACATTGCTTTAAATATGCATACGCATTTAGCAGAATGTACAACAATGAAATGAATAAAATGTATAAGATACAAGTGTATTGACAAGCATGTCTCTGGCCACATAGATTATTACCTTCATGAATTGTTTCCATTCTTGTTAATTTCTATCACTTTCAACTGATCCATTTTCATTATCACAAAAGAATCTAACAGATTATAAAAGTGGAAAATAATCTTCTATATAAGAATCTGTGAATCATCTGTGTGGTCTTTGATCCATTCTTATATAGAACAAAATGTAATATTTTGTTGTATGCAGGGCTATTACTGATTGTTGCTGGTCTTGTTACAACAGTTGAATGCCTGTGGTTACTGCTATTCCTCTTTTAGAGGAATGAGAAAATGATGTTTCAACCAGTGACAAATGAAAGAACGAAAGAGCAAATGTTCATTTGTATACTTTAAACAAAGAATAAAACATCATCAAACAAATCTGAATATACTTTACTAACAACAAAATTAAGCGAAAGAGAAAAGGTGTTCTTAAAAGGGTTATTCCACTAGAAATCTGATGGAAATGCTGACTTTCAGCACACAAACAACACACTTCAGATTGGGATCAGTCATATATCAACAGGATAAAGGCTTAGCAATGGGCTCACCATTATCACCATCACTGGTTAACATATACATAGAATACTTTGAAGAGATGGCATTAGAATCCACAGCTCTAAAGCCAACTCTATGGCTGAGATACGTTGATGACACCTTCATACTCTGGTCAAACCAGGAGGAGGTCCAGACACTACTGGACCATGTGGACTCAATAAGATCATTGATATAGTTCACTATGGAAAAAGAGAGCAACAACAGAGAAAGGGTTCAAGACATCCGTATACTGCAAGCCAACATGTACCACACAATACCTCAACTTCAACTTCCACCACCTATATAATGTGAATAAAAGGATTGGCTTCTGTCTGCAACATCAAGTAAAAGTCATAAGTGGCAACTCAGAGGGATACATACAGGAAATGGTCAGTATAAGCAGTACCCTACAACAATTATCCAGGGTGCATGGCAACAACTCCAATGAATGTGGAAAGAAAGGTGCATGAGGATAACAACTCTCAGAAAACAGCCTCGGTCTGTCTACCCTATGTGAAGGGGTTATTGGAGAAAATACAAAAGATCTGTGGTCCTTATAACATCAGGGTGACCTTCAGAAGTGGTTCTACACTATGCAAGTACCTCACCCAAGTAAGATCCCAACAGAGGAGGACTTGACTAAGGACAGTGTGTACGCCATTCCATGTAGCTGTGGAAAGAAATAGAAAGGAGAAACAGGCTGCTCCTTTAAGGTAAGGCTACAAGAACATCACAAGGCGTTAACATGAGAGGAGATAGAAAAATCAGGCATAGCTCACCACATATGGAAGGATAAAGGAGACCACTGCCCCCTATGGGATGAAGTTGAAATAATAGATAGAGAACACCACTAGAAACTTAAGGAATAAGGCAACAAAAATCTCCTAAGCCAACCAAGCATAGAAATGAATACAATATGTGAACCAGTAATAAGAGTGCTAGAGAAAATCATTAGAGTCAAAAATTGCAATATGAGCTCTGGTAAAAAAATACTAGAGAAAATCATTAACATCAAAGTTGCAATATGAACTCTGGTAAAAAATACTAGAGAAAATTATTAACATCAAAAATTGCAATATGAACTCTTTTAAAAATGATTACTGAAACATTAGGTTTATAAGTGCCAAGGACACATGGCCCAGTGGATATAGATGTTGGTTAGTTCCTGTGACTTGACCCAAAGAGTTGTGAGTTCAATACCAGGTTACAGCAGTGGAGTTAGGTTAAAAGAATATAACTCATAACTGCCAGAAAAGACTTTGCACAAGGAATGAGAATAATATACCCCAGTGATTGTAATAAAGGTTTTGGCTTGAAATTTGTAGCACCTGAAGAAGGCCGAAGCATACAATTGTAAAAATGACAACAAAGATGTAAGTAGTGTAAAAGGTTAGAGATTTTGTAAATGGTCTTGAGAAAAGAAGTTCAGGAAAATGAAATGTCTGCGTGTGTACAGATTCATGAGCGCATATTTAATATATGTAGGAGTGTAGGAAGCAAACAAGAGAAAGAAAGGGCAAATGATCTTTCACATATTCTAAACAAAAAACAAAGCAACCATGTCAATCAAGTTTGAATACAATTTAATAACAACAATGGTGAAAAGATGTTCTGAGAATGATTAGAGAGAGTTTGTAAAAATCTAGAAAAATAAAGTTTGGGAAAATTAAATGTCTGTGTATATATGGATGTGTGAGTGTGTGTAGGCGTGAATATATATATATATATATATATATATATATATATGTATGTGTATATATCTATGGACTAGCAGTATAGTTGCTCGGCTGTAATGAAAGCTTTAAAACTAATCCATGGTCCTGGAGCTCAGACTCAGCCTAAAGAATATTTGTGTAAAGTTTGGTGAGAATCGGATAAAAATTGTGGATTTGTATAAAAGACAGAGAAACAGACATACACACTAACATCTTGCTTTTATATATATATATATATATATATATATATATATATTATCAATTTTCTGCACTATTGTAAGAACTGAAACCTTGAAACTTCTGAATATCCTTTCATATGTCTTTGTCTATGAGTGTATCAAATTTGATTAAAATTGGACCACTCCTTCTATAAGCCGATTTTTTCGATTATCGATTTTTGATATTTATATTTAAACCTAGCTAAGAACACTCGCAGACACTTATAGTACAACTGTGTAAATTTTCAAAAAAATCGGTTCAGTCGTTTCGGAGTCTATAGATAATGGACACACACACACAGACAAAGTTCCATTCATAAATTTTTTTAGATAGATTTAGATTAGATAAAAGTAACTCACTTAAAAAGTTTCTTTTCCTGTAGTTGACATGGTTGGAAGTTCTAGTAAATATTTAATGTTGCTTGAGTCGATTTCTCAGTCTGGTGTAAGTCCCCAAATGAGAAGGCTTTTTTCAGCATAGTATGAGCAAGTGAATGTGTCATGCATGCTTCAGTGTGTGCTTGCACTGAGTTGTCTTGTGTGTGCTCCTGTGTACTTGCTATGAGTTGTCAGATGTACGCTTCTGTGTGTACTTGCAGTGAGGTCTTCTTGTGTGTGCTTCTGTGTATTTGCTATGAGTCATTTGTTTGGTTTGTGGTCCATTCTTATATAGCTAAAGATAGGCTCTAAATGAAAGCCAAAATTAAATATTTTTTGTGTTTCTATTGATTAAGAAGTGTCACATGGTGTGCTTATAACAAAATAAGTGTGAGGTGGGACCAAGTCTGCTTTTATGTGTCTATTTTTAAACTTGATGAAGTCGTATAGGGAATTTGAAAATATATTTTATTGTATTTTTAAAGTTTCAGTAATCAGCTAAAATAAATATACAGATTCAGTTAAATGTGTCGATGGACAGTGATGATGAGAGAGGATGGATAAACCAGTTTGTTTTTAATTGTTATTATATTTTGGCATTACCAGTTTATGGTAATATATATTTTTGTTATGCCTTTTTTTTGTCATGAATGTTATTTTAATATGTCTGTCTTTATTGTTGTAATAATTTATTTTTCCGCTGTGAAAATATTTCAATAATAGATAAATAAATGATAACATTTATCAACAAACTACACATTGAAGATTTCTGGTTGCAGGCTTCTATTAAGTTAGTTGAGATTGAAGTGGTGATGGAGTGCTCTTTACTGGGTGTGTTCTATCAAGAGAAAGTTGTCAACCACACATCATGATGGGCAGAGAGTTGGTAGGAGAAAATCAGAGTTCTTGCTGGTTGAAGGGAGAAAAACTGAACTGTTTGTTGGAGATGACAGAATTATTTTTTATTTTTAATTGGTTTCACCCCATGCGAGGCAGTAAAGCCACTAAGACACAAAGGGTTACTGGGTGTGGAAGAATTATGAACAGGAACATTAATATTTAGTGAGAAAATAAAAAGAATAATCAGGAGATGATTGGATAGGGATTGACATTGCATTTCAAATTTGGTAGCTTAAAGTTGGCTGGGAAGCATGGAGCTAGAAGAGAGTTCCACAAGCAAGAAAAAAGTGGAAAATTTGTCCCTACCCAGACAGTGCAAGAGAAACCATGAGATAAACAACAAAACAGAGTTTGAGTTTTAATTTCTTGCCATGGCACTTTTTTTACTTTTTGTTTCCTTGTGAGCATGTAGTGGGCCCTTCTTAGTTCTTGTGTACACTGATAAGAATGAGAATAGAGATGCAACATGGGATTTCACTGTCTGTTTGGCGAAAAGCCAAGGGAGAAACCTATTGTATATTTATACAGGCACTTAGCATTTTTTTTCTTTTTCATCTCTTCCACAACATGGCATTTTAAAAAGGTTTCCAAACACGTTTGGAAGAAACTGTTCTTTCTAGGAAATTGTTTTCATGATGGAGGAGGCATTAATGAATTCAAAGTAACAAGAGCAAAATTTGTCAAATAATATGATGCTGGCTTCTTATATGGTAGAGATTAAATTCCAAAAGTAATTCTTGTTATTTCTGATTTTATAATATGCAATAAAATTATAGTTAGCTTGTATGTGCAAATTCTTATCTGGTGGATTTTTCAATGTGATTGTCTATTATTTTGATTTCATTTCAAAGCAAACAGTTTGCTCCTTTTCTTTTCACTTTGCTTTGGATACTGACTTTTAAAAGCTTTTAGAAACAGCTGGTTTCTGTATTGTATTTTCTACTAACATACTACCCATAAAAAAATGACTGTTCAGCACATTTCCCTGGGATCATTGTATCTGTGCATTCCCTGGCCTTCTAAGATCTATATTTATCTCTCTTTCTCTCTCTCTACACGCACACACACACACACACACACATATATATATATATATAGAGAGAGAGAGAGATAGAGAGAGCTGAACCTGCAATTTAGAAAATTACATAAAGAGGCAAAACACCAAGAATTTTAAAAATTATGTGCAGCATAATATTGTTAATGAAAAATGCAACTGCAGAAACAAAAACAAACACCCACTTGACAGAGTTTGTAAAACAGAAGTTATTTACAAAACAGAAGTACAAAATACAGATGGACAAAGAAAAAGTATATATAGGATGTATTGAATGAAATTTAAAAAAATGCTGGTATAATCACAAGTCTACATTAATTTGAGAAAGCCTTAAAAAATTATACCAAACTAGCAAATCATGTGTGGAAATTAAAAATGGCAAAAACCCTTATATAACTTGGAGCATATTAAAAAACAGTGATGATGTCTTCAGATTGTGCCAAGAAGAAAAGTTAGCCATAGCATCATTTCCAGAACAAGAAAGGTTGCTAAATGAAAGGTCCAAAGTAATGTCTTGATGTAAACACCCCAAAAAATATATTTTAGGATCATACAAATGTGGATTAAATTGCTGACAATTTTTGGCAAGCTCCTCCCTTATTTTAAAATTCCAGATATGTGTTCTGAAAGTTCCCGTTATGATTTAAAAAATGTTTCATAATCAGCTAATAAAAAATGCCTGAAGATACTGAAAGGTTGACACCAAGGTTGTGTAATCGGCTGAATTCCAAATGAATATATAGTGGGTTGCTTATCTATTCTTTTCCTGTTGTAGTGGGGTTCCGTTCTAGTGAAGGGTAGTTGTATACTGTTGCAGGTTAACGGAATTTGGCCTTGTGGTAGATAGCCCACTATAAGTCATAAAATGATTATAAAATCAAGAAAAGCCATTTGAGTTGAAAAATAACATTTTATATATACACATATCAATTAATGTTTTTACAATCAAGGTAATACTTGAATATAGGTCCAACAGAGGTTAAAATGTTCATGGCAAATAATAAGCTGAAAGAGATTTAAGGCTTAGGAATGTGGGGAGCATGTAAGTGAGGAATGTCTTTGATGTAGTCACTCCTTAGGTCAGTAAGTAGTTTTGAGACAGGGAAGTAGGAAGGAGAGGTGAAGGGACGAGCATAGTAGCCACTTGACTTGGTCAAGGGAGATATTAATTACTCTCGCCTGTCACCGTCAGTCTGTCTGCTGGGTGCTTTCTGTATCGGCTTTTTATTTCGACTTTTTGGATCACAGGTGGTCATTTGGGGATTCACACTTGTATTTGATTCTAGGCTTCCCATTGGCTGATAAATAAAATTTGCATGGGCTCGCGAAATGGAAATTTAATATTTGATTAATTTTTATTTTTCAACCGGAATATCTGCGCGAACACAGATGCACAGCGACGACTTTTGGTCATTTGCTTTCTGGTTGTTATAGAGCAAACATCCAGTCCCTTGCTTTTGCTTGGTCGGTATCACCACAAATATATATATATATATATATAGTGTGTGGCTGAAATACCTCCTACATAATGGTAAGACGTTAGATGAAAAATCCATTGCCATTAATGTCTTACTATTATGTTGAAGGTATTTCTGATGCATTTTGTACATATATTTATTAAAGACCAGCCAAATCTCCATTTTACAAACAGTTCTCCTAATGATAATTTAAAAATAATTCAGCAGATATTATTTTATTTATGGTAACTGGACTTTTAGTGATTATCTTACTTTCCGTTGTTTGACACTGTGCATCTGAAAAATGGTTCTTTTATTGTGGCTATCAATACTTCTTAGACTTATGGCAAAGATCAATGTAGTATCAGTTCTTATCAGCTTAAGCTGAGATCTGATTTTTTTCCACTGAAACTGAATAGTGTCTTTTCCCTCTTTTCACAGGATCAAAATGGAATAGTTAATTATTTATGAGGTATTGGCAGAGCATAATGGTCATGTGAACTAACAAAGGTAGGTACAAACACAATTATAATAGGGTTATAGAAAACAACAATTAACACTACAAAAACAAAAATAAATTTCTACTCAAAGATGTATCTAAACTTATTTATAAATGGAACTTTGTATGTGTGTGAGTGTGTTTGTGTCTGTTACCTATAGACTCCAAAATGGCTGAACCGATTATCTTGAAAATTTACACAGTTGTACTATAAGTGTCTTTGAGTGTTCTTAGCTAGGTTTTGTGTCGAGGTACCCCTGTTAAATATCAAAAATTGATAATCAAAAAAATCTGGTTATAGAAGGAGTGGTCCGATTATAATCAAATTTGATACACTCATAGACAAAGACATAAGAAACGATATTCAGAAGTTTCAAGGTTTCAGTTCTTACAATAGTGCAGAAAATTGATAATATATATATATATAAAAGGCAAGATGTTTGTGTGTGTGTGTCTGTTTCTCTGTCTGTATGTCCTTTATACAAATCCACAATTTTTATCCAATTCTCACCAGACTTCACACAAATATTCTTTAGGCTGAGTCTGAGCTCCAGGACTATGGATTAGTTTTAAAGCTTTCATTACACCCAAGCAATGCCAGGCTATACTGCTAGCATCCAATAAATATAACATTTATAATAATAATAATAATAATAATAATAATAATAACATGAATCTCACTTTAAACATTATTAGTGGATACTCTTTGTTTATGTTTGGATACAAAACTGTGCACAGATATGAAAAACTTCAAGAGGTCATTGACAAGAGAAGTTTTTCTTGAAAGCATGAAACTTGGCTTCACCTGACCATCTGTCTCTTCTTGGCCGAAGCAGTATAAGTGCACTAGGCTAAGCCTAAGGGATGCAGGTTTGATTCCTGCCAAAGAGTGCAAGTTTTTCTTTAATAAGATTTTGAAAAATTTCTGGTAGGTGAAAATAAATATACTATTTAATGAATAAAAAAGAGACAAGAGAGAAAACAGTACTTAGCTGACTTTTTTCATCATCTGAAGGACTTTATCAAGGCAATGTAGAATTTATTATTTTGCATGTGTTTATATACACAGAGGCAAAGATGCTATTGGTTTATCAAGGTTTGTAAATTTGAGAATGTTCATCAATGTTCTTCAGGTGTTTGAAAGGTCAATAAAAGTCTGAGGAAGGCACAACATGTCCTAATTTAAAGTCTGGTGAAAAGTAAAGTGAGCAAGTAATATTCAATAAGTTTTTCTTTTCTTTTAAATGAATATTGTTTAGATTACAATTGGATTGTTATAGTATAAGATGGATGTTTGTACTGTATATCTTTGAAGGCTGAAGTGAAGGATTTAACTGTTTTCTTTTGATTTTTCAATGTATTTGTTGTTGTGTATGTTGGCCTTGGAAAGTAGTAATTCTTTCAGGAAAGGAGAGATTGGGAAAAGACTTGGGCATAGATTGATATTTTGATAATATTTGATAGCTGCACTATCGAGGATTTTCCTTCTGAGTAAATTATTTTCTCTTTTGATGAGTGTTGCATATTTTAAATCAAAATTGTGGTTGAATTTATTTCTGTGTATGACTATTGCATTTGTTGAATTGTTATTCATGAGGAATCTTTTGTGTTCATAGATACATTTTTTTAAATTTCTGTATGTTTCCCCAATATATTGTGAGAAACAGTTTTGATAATTTATTTCATACATGCTTGCTTCAGAATTATTATTGTTATCAGTGTTTTTAGTTCTAATTATATCCATAACAATTTTGGTGCTAGTTGTGATTATTTGGATGTTGTTTAGATGGGATAAGATGTTCTGGATGTTTTGGAGTTGGTAGATAATGTTATGTATCTGTTTTTGTTCAATTTATTATGGTAGATAATGTTGTTATTTTTGTTGTGGTTGTAAATTTTTTGTGCCTTTCTCTTTGTGTTGTGGATGAAGTAATAGCGATATTGGATGTTTTTGAATGTGTTTTCTATGTGCGTTTTTGCTTTGGATAAATATTGAGGGTTGCAAATTCTTAATGCTCTTAAGTAGAAACCTATAATTACACCAGATTTTATTTTATAGAAATGGTTTGAGTAGAAATTGACCAGGTTATTTTTGTTGGTGGTTTTCTGTAAGTTTGCTATTGTTTCTGGGTAACATGATATCTAGGAAGGGAAAATGTAGTTGGCTTCAGATTCAAAGCTGAATTCTGTTGTAGGTTCAGCACTGTTGAGTTGGTAGACAAGCTCTATTAAAATAGTATTTTGTGGATATATTAATAGGGAGTTGTCTATGTATCTAAAATACAAAGAGTTTGGTGGTAGAATGTTTATGAAAGGGCCACTTTATAGAAATTTTAAAAATAGACAAGCAAGAACCATTTCAAGTACACATAAGTGTTGAGTGAACAAGGCTCTATGCAAAATTGTGAAAGAAGAATTGTCTACATATTTCCTTGCACAGTCCAGGTTGTCCAGTAAGTGCTGTCCTATGGCTAAATCAAGTGCAGACTGAGTTGTTCTTGATTGATGACTCAGATTGCCTAGTATTGTATTGACAGAAATGTGCTGACAAATTTGAGTTTCCAATCTATGATTGGTCCATCCCATGGATTCAGCATCACATTGACATTTGAATTTGTAGCCAATAAAACTACTTTGAAAGTAGGACAGACCATCTTTGACAAAAGAGGGAAAAACTGAATTAGTCCCCAAAACAAAATGCAATCTGACAGTCAAAAATCATATGCAAAGCAAGCTCTACTCTGTCAGCAAGTGTTTGACTCTTCTTACCTAGTGTACGGTAATTTCAAATAAATAGGACAAAGACTAGGACCAAAAACTACCAGTTCCTTGAAGCGCTTAATCTTAAACTCAATCACAAGTTTATTGACATTTGTAAGATATCCATTGTTATTTAAAATATGATGAATGTTCTCCAATTCTTGAGTAAGTGTACAAAGAGAACACATCATCAGTGTACGATGAACTAAAGTAGAAATCAGGTTCATCTTATGGAACTTAGGGATAAAATAATTCCAGTTAGTGTACAAACATGTGAATGTAGGTTTATGATAAACACTAGTTATAAATAAACCGTCTTTCCATTCAACTAATACATCCAAAAAAGACAAACAATAATTATCTTCCACTTCTATAGTAAATTGTAAGGATGGATGAAGGGAATTGAATTGGGTATGAAAAGCTATAGCATTGCTGATCTAAACTTATTTATAAATGGAACTTTGTCTGTGTGTGTGTGTGTGTGTGTGTGTGTGTGTGTCCGTTACCTATAGACTCCGAAATGGCTGAACCGGTTTTCTTGAAAATTTACACAGTTGTACGATAAGCATCTGTGAGTGTTCTTAGCTAGGTTTTGTTTCAAGGTACACCTGATAAATATCGAAAATTGATAATCGAAAAAATCTGGTTATAGAAGGAGTGGTCCGATTTTAAACAAATTTGATACACTTATAGACAAAGACATAAGAAACGATATTCAGAAGTTTCAAGGTTGCAGTTCTTACAATAGTGCAGAAAATTGATAATATATATATATATATATATATAAAAGGTAAGATGTTTGTGTGTGTATCTGCCTGTATGTCTGTATTTTTTCAGCCCTTTTATTTTAGTTTTTGCTTCGGGTTTGGCTCTAAGTAAGTATAATTGTAGTTCTTAGTCTCAGCCATGATACCATTTACTCAGAGGACTTATTTAGCCTTCAAAATTCAGATTTACGATGAAAAAACTTATTTGATATGGATACCAGGAAATCAAAATCAAAATTTGACTTACATCCATTCATTTTTCTTTCAGTCTACGGGTTTGCTTTAACTAGAAACAACTATTGCTTTTTAGTCTTTTGTGCCAATGTCCAAAGAGTCTGAGCTCCAGAACCATGGATTAGTTTTAAAGCTTTCATTACACCCGAGCAATGCCAGGCTATACTGCTAGTAGAATCATAAAAAGAAAAAGTACCATGAACATAACATAACCATATGTGAGGTTTACAGCATTTTTCAAACAAAAGGATTTGTTAAAAACCCACAAAAATATTAGTTTTCTTTGTCAGCGACAGTTAGATGGAGTGGTAGTCAGAAGGAATCATGCCGATACACAGGAGAATATTTGACCAGGGTCAATTTGCTATTTCCCATCCAGTCAGAATCTTAATTTTCATACAGACTTGTATTTTGAAAAGCCATTTTAACATAGTATTCACGGTATATATATATATATATATATATATATATATATATATATATATTAGGTGAATTTTGGTGTACATAATTATTAATGTGTGATCTTTAATAATTTTTAACTTATTTTCAAACAGAAATATTCTTGAAGCACAGATGCCCTTAATTAGGAACATGATAAAACATGATCATTGTTTACTGTTCTAGCATGAGTTAATACTTGGGTAGAGTACCTTCCAAACTTCTGTCAATATCAACAGAGTATGGGAAGATGGGTCCACAAGTGATTAGATAATACGAAGTTGGTTCCAGAAATTCTGTACTTGTGATGAGAGCCTTGAAGATTAAGTATGTAGCAGACAGTCATGCAGTCTTGGCAACGAACAGTTGCAAGCAGTTGTTGAGCAAAACCCATGTCAAAGTGTCAGAGAAATGTTTCAGATGCTTGGTGTCAACACTGCAACAGTCTCATACCATTTGCAGAGTATTGGCAGCGTGAAAATGCTTGATAAATGGGTTCCTCATGATCTTAATGAAATTCAAAAACTTAAGCATTTTGAAGTGTACTTGATGCTCTTTCTGTGTAACACTAATGATTCCGTTCTTGACTGAATAGTCACTTGTGATTAAAAGTGGATCCTTTATGATAATTGTAAATGATCAGGTCATTGGCTTGATTGTGATGAGACCCCGAAACATTCTCCAAAACAAAAGTTGCATCAGCAAAAATTATGGTGACTATTTGGTAGTCAGCAATTGGTGTTATTCACTACAGCTTTCTGGAAGTTAATCAGAGAATAAATGCAGAGCTTTACTGCAATCAACTTGCTGAAATGCATGCATGCCTGCAAAAAATAAAACTTGCATTGGTGAATTGATGTGGTTCAATTCTGCTCCATGATAATGTGTGCCACATGTTGCAAGAATGACACTGCAAAACCTCACAGACTTGGGATACAAGAGTTTACCAAATCCCTCATATTCTCCTGATCTTTCACCCACTGATTATCATTTTTTTAAGCATGTAAGCACATTTTTAAATGGTAAAACTTTAGGTCTAAACCAGAGTTGGAATCAGCTTTTAGAGATTTCTTTGCATCAGAGCCAACAACTTTTTATCAATGAGGAATAAATAATCTTGTTGATTGATGGCAGAGGTGCACAGATGCTCAAAGCTTGTATTTTAACTAATTTTAACATTTCTATAACTAATTTTTCAAGAATAAAATTATGTTTCTGAAATTGGCCATTATTTTTGTAACAACTTAATATTAGCTAATACCAGACTTAAGAGGATGCCCATTAAAACCCCATCAACTTGGGTATACATGGTATTATTAAATCTATATCCAATCTCTTCTGTTGTCATATGTATGAACTTCAAAAACAAACCCTCCAGAATTAAAACAGGACACAGGTAACCTCTATAGAGAGCACTGGTACAATTTTTTAAGGTTTCCTGGAAGGGGACCTTTGTATACAAGCTAAGAATGTCAAAGGACACCAAAAGTTTGTTCTCAGAGCACAATTCAAAGTTTCTAATAAAATTAAAAAACTGAGTCAGAAATATGTGTGGAAAATAAATCATAAATATTTGTTTTTTGATGGAATTATTGTTCTTAATTTCCTCCAGTGTACACAGTGAGAATTCAGTGCTTCTCATCATGCCTCTGGAAAAATGTAAAAATTGGTGTGGGTAGACCCTTAGTTTTATATTATGAAATTTGGTCATACTTAGTAAAGTTTTTGTGTCATGTTTTCTTTTGACTTCTACTAGTAACGTATTTCTATTTTTTCACTGTTTTTTTGGAGTTATCTGAGATGCTAAAACTTTTTCTATTACAAAAGGTGACAACTTCTTTATTAGTTTTGTCTACTATTGGCTCTATCACTATGAATTTCAAAAGGTTTTCATTTGATTGATTTTCAGTATCACTTTCTGTGTCTATATCAATGTGTAGTCTCTTGCTTTTTTTTGTGATCATACTTTATTATTATTATTATTATCATTCATCAGCTATGTTCCCCACCCACCTAGGAGCCCCATATGGGGAGATAATGAGGGAGGAACTTTCATTCATCTCATTCCTCCAGGACTACTTAACTGGTATGCTCAAATGTGGGAAGGGTTCTGTAGGAAATATTTTCTCGCAAATTATTCGAATATCGGGCCAGAAAAAGAAAATGCCGAAAATTCAACTCGCCGGTACAATATCGCGAACTGCTATCCACCTAACCAGTCAGACCCAAAAACATTTCTCCCACTTTGAGAACGACTGCTTTTATTGGCCGATCAATTTTTTCCATTGGTCGACAACTCAGAGAGGATGCTAAATATTTACATATGTTTTTATAGCGACTCCTGTGACAGACTTTTTAAAAAAAAATATTCCTTCTTCAGCATGTTATGCGGAATATGTGCCCCGTTTTTCTGTTTGGGTCTGTAATTTCATTTTTTGTTGCATTTTCTGTTGTAGTATTAACGCGATGCGCTGTTGCTTCGTTTGACGAGGTAAGTTGCCGTTTTCTTCGCTATAGGTTTCAAGCACCTGTCATATCTATGATCATTCACTCAAGTATGGACTTTGTTCAGAGGTTGAAATAGCTATGTTAGAATCCTTTGTTCCTCGTCTGATTGACTCTATAGCTACAACTTCCTAAGTTAGTTTAATATTTGATATGGTAAATGTGAGCACATTTTGTTTGTTTTGTTAGTCTGACTAAGGGCTTGACATGACCAGCTGGTTGATTGGATTGGGCCTCTCCAACCATCCATCAAGTTCAAGTAGAGGCCAAAGTGGTGTGTAAAGTTTACAAGTATATGTATATCCCAACTGTTAACCACCAGGATCCTATTCTCAAACACAGATCATCACCTACAGGAGACAGGTGGCGCCCTTGGGGAATTTTTACCCCCTGAAGAAGTGCAGTTGACATATTCTGAAGCCCCACTGACAGGGCAAGATACCAAAGTATATAAGTAACAATTTGAAAATGCACAAAGGCATTTTTTTTTCTTCAGGAATCCTTTCAGCCAATACTTTCTCAGAAGAAAAACATTGGCACTAATTAGGACAAAAGAGACAATTCTTATAAAAATGAAGAAATAGATGAGGAAAAACTATGGAACATGATTGAAACAATTTATTAGTCAAATAATTCATGAATGAAAGAGTAATAAATGTTCCCATTGAGTTTGAAAAAGAAAAAATATTATTCATGCTCCTCCAAACAATCAAAGGGAGCAAATAAAATGGTCTTTTTTGTCTGCACAAACTCAGTCAAAATGATATGTGGACTGAGTTGTCATTGATGAGCAACTCAGATTGCCTTGTCTTATATTGGCAGGAATGTACTGACACATTTAGGTTTCCAGTCTCTGATTGGTCCATCCGATATTTTCAGTGTCACATTGAAATTTAAATTTGTGTGTGTGTATATTAATTGCATTAATGTTTTCTGCAGACTTTGGCCTCCATATGAGAAAAATATGGTCAAAATTGTGTGAAAATGTTGCATTGTATAGTTTGGCTTTGAAAGGCAGAGTGACTATTGACTGAAGATTCTCTGAATCTTTTTATTGCTTTATGTTTTGCATTCATAGGATCATTTTTTTCTGGGAAACCTCAAAAGTGTTTTAGAAACTTACTACTTTTGAGTAAATTGTGTGTATATATGGGGAGTTCATGCTTGCAAGTCAGTTGCTTGTAAATTTACCCAGGTGTTGTAACAAACTATTTTCCTTTCCATGGTCAGATTCAATATTAAAGTATATATCCATAAATGATGGTTCAGAACTAAAACAAAACATCTATTTTCATAATTAATAAACCTGACTGAAATTTACATCATTTGCTATCAATCGAAGTTGTTAGAATTCACTTATGATAAGGGTGAGAAGAATTATTTTTGTGTATCTTTCAGGAGGACTTACATTGTCTACAATATCTCTATAAGGTTGTATTAAAGGTTACTGCAAATAATGAATTTCAAACACGCTGAATTGACAATGTGAAGATCATGCACAAGTTGAAGAGTAAAGAGAAAAATGATTCCCATGATACAAGTTGATAGAGAAAACCTTAGAAAGTGGTTGCAACAGCAACCTCGAAAAAGGCCACCCTACCTTGATATATTGCATATATCTGAACAGTCTTGTTAGATGTAAGCTGCTTAACAAAGAAATACATCTGATTATACCAAGTCATGTAGAGAAACTCTTTTATACACTAATGAAGTCAAAATTGAATACTGTAGCCATAATTTTATATAGGAACTTGTTAAATGAACTGACATGGTTGTTATTTAACATAAAGGAAGCAAATTATAGTAACATTAGTCAAAACAAAGCAATAAATACAAAAAAAGCAAGATGGGTCAACCATGGAAATCCAAAAACAGCCTATTAAGAAAGTAATTTTAAATAACACACTGGATGTTAGCAGACTGACTTCCCAAAGTGAATGGAGTCGGATTATTTTTAGGATATATATTTCTTAATTTCAGTTCCAAGCAAGGTGATAAGGCCACTAATATGCAAGGGGTTACTGAGAGTTAAAGTGAATGAGCAAACTTTAGCGAGGAGAAATGACAATAAAATAACAGGGTTCAAGAAGACAAAAAGGTGATTGATATGGCATTTAAATTTTAATGATTGCAAATTGCAGGGAAGCAAGTAACTGGAAGAGTTCCACTATTGAGAAGTACAAGAAAAGTAACTATTAGACTAGAAATTGCAGTTACATCTATTTTGACAGTAAAACAATGAGACCTAATTGCCAATCTAGTAGTACGCTTAAATTCATGTGGTCAAAATACTAACAATATCTCATTAGGTCAACTGTCATAAAAATATTTATAGAAAAGACAGATGCCATGTTATAGCAGTGGGAAAGTGGAGTAAGCAAGATGCCAACTCAGAGCTGATAATGTTACAAACATTTTGGATTTTGTTGAAAATCTTCAGATATATAGCAGAATCACCAGGCCAGATATGGCAGAAATATTCAATACATGGACAACTGGTAGATTTATAAATGTGCAAGATGGATCCTGGTGAGAAAAATTGTGTGGAACAACACAGTGAACCAACTTTCCTCGCAATTGATTTAATATAACTATTCCGTTTCATGTCAGTAGAAAACATGAAACCAAGTAAGCACAACGAGTTGGCCATGTTGATGGAAGGCAAAAAGGGTTCTTTAAGATCACTCAAAGATAGCAGTTTTGTTTACAAGCCATTTCTTGCCCATGTTAACAACTGATTGAAGGTAATTTTCAAGAGCAGCTGTCAGTTTTACTTTCTCAGATAGGTTTAACAAACTATTAAAACAAGAGTAAATAACTGCATCATCAGCATAAATACCAAGTTGGGAACTGGTGACATCAACATCATTGATAAAAATAAGTAATAACATAGGTCTAAGGATAGAGCCCTAGGTGACCCCTGCATTATGTAAAATGATCTAAAAGTGTGGATAATGAACATGACTTTCATTACATAATTGAATTAAGTCAAATATTCAACCAGAAGCATTATAACTCTTGATACTGTGAAGAAGGCTAGCATACAAAACTCTTGTCAAATGCCTTTAAGATATCTGAGGCCACAGCCCAAGCATTGGCATTCTTATCTAAAGCTTTATAGACAAATTCAGTAATAACTTAACACATCAATGGTTGATCTAGAGAAATAAAAACCACATTATCTGAAAGAAAGCCATGTGATTGTTTATATATATATATAATGGTTTATAAAAGCATAGTATCACTACAGTTATACATATCACCTGAAGAGGAGCAGTTCGATTCCAAAACATGAAGATTTTTGTGTAGTGATACTATGCTTTTATAGACCATTGTAAAAACTATTACAATATAAAGCTCTACTTGATATCGAGCACTCTTTATAAAAGTAAATGCTTGAAGAGTGGGTTTAAAATCTACATGTTCTGTCACTTTCTTAATATATATATATATATATATATTTTGTATTTTATATATCAAGAACAGTATTGAGGAAATTGTAAAACAAAATGGAAAAAGTTTACTTGACATGTTCAGCCATCAGAACTTCATTGGACTGGGTTTGTTAATGTTGCTATGGCTACACATGTGCATGAACAAGACATGCTAGTAGTTTCAAAATTTTTGAAATGATTTTTGTTTTTGGAATCTAGACAAATTTCATCTATGTTTTTTTCTCATCATCTTTCTTTTTAAATATCCCACATTGCATTATCAAGAAATCCAGCCTGATGAAATGTGTCAAACATTTTCTATTTTGTCTGTATATATATATATATATATATATATATATATAGTGTATGGATAGGTATTTGAAGGCTATCACAATGTGTTTAGTATAATAAAGGAAGATAAAGAAGGTATTGGGTATTTCCTATTTATTATTTATTAATATTTCGAGATCAGAATCTCATCTTCAGAATGATAGAAAAGCTTGGTTTCACGTTGTCCGCTGCTGAACCATGCCTTAAAATGAATGGTCCTCTTCCACTGCTACTGCTGTTGTTAATTGTAGTATGTGTGTAACCTACCCATACACATATACACAATGTTTCAAGCAAATCACAAAACTCTCATATATATATATATATATATATATATATATGCATTACCATATTTCATCTTGCTTATAAATTTAGAAGAAAAGCAAGAGCCAGTTAGCTGAGTTTTGTTTTGGATTAGCCATCCAAAGAACTGCAGAACAGGATAATGGTAGCATCATCCTTTTGAGGTGTTACTCTCTAGAACACCTATGACAAAATTGATTAAATCACCATTTTCAGCAATAAGTAGCAATAAAGTGAACTTTATAGACATGTTTTAATCAAGGTTTAATGTCACATCACAAAAACAAGCCATGAATATATTTAAAAATATTGGATTCTGTTAATTTCAAATTTGTTTGCATATCCTGTGCAGAGAGAAAAGAAGTTGTTACAATAGAATTTCTGTCTTTTTTTATTGCCATCTGTCTATGCCCTATCAAGACTATATCTGACCTTTGTGTACATAATATTAAATTAACCCATTAATTTTCAATATAAAATAAATTGTAAAAATGAAAACCTGGTATTAATTATAGGTTTCCACCCAGTGGCAACTGTCATGACCCTAAAGACGGTCATGCAACTGTGGAGCCCTAAAAGTGGTAGGGTGGGGAGGGGAGGGGAACATTTAAGGACTGAGATTTTTCTGAGGAAGAGAGGGACAAACTCAAGCAGTCTTCATTTTTATACTAAACCATTATTATTGTATACACAATTTAGGAATGAGTTTGAGTATAAGTATGTTACCTCACTAAATTAAACGAATAACTTTCCACTCATAGTAGTGGAGTTCTAATCTATTCTTGCTCTTTTTTTGGAACACAAGAGAGTTTAATTTCAAAACAAAATCAAAGAGTTAATACTAATGTCAATACTAGCAGAATGGTGTGATTTGTCTGCTCTGATTTTTTTTCCTCTACAAAACTTTTATGAAGCACAAAAAATAAATGCGAGAAAAAAAAACATGCAAAAATAAAATAATACAACAAAATCAATTAAAATGCTGTAGGCACCACAGCTGTACAAAAATCAGCAAAGTCTGACAATTCAATTAAGAAGCTACTTTGAAATAAGGAAATAATTTGAATAATATCATTTCTCCATGACCCTAAAACAAAACATCAAATAAGGCAGCTGGATTGGCACAAACCCAAGTTAGCATTCATGCTATATTGCTTTGATTTTACTTATTTCTACTGGATTTTAACAAAAGTTAATATAAATTATTTTAAATCAGTATTTATAGAAATTTACTTCTTAAGCAGCAGAGTCAATTTACACTACTACTAGCTCAAAAATGTAAGCTTGATTGAATGGTTGGACTCAGGGTATAGTTATTAACTGGATAATTCACAGACGAGCAATTCATTCACTAGGCTGATTGCAAATGCCGATTTGCACTTTGATGAAATTACTATTAAGAGTAGGTACCTCCACTCATTTTCTATAGCTAACTTTTAAATTGAATTTTTAAAAAAGTTTTGAGACTTGTTTTAGTTTTAATTGAAAGCTAAATGATTAAATTTACTACTTCCAGTAAACAAAATACTCTGATGTATTTCAAACAAAATTATATTGATTGGAATCTAAAATTTTAAAATTTTTAAAATTCAAAAACTTTTTTCAGTCATTTTTGAGCAATCAACAGATTTGTAAACTAAAGTTAATTCTTGGTTTTAAAAATCTTACAAAAATAAAATATACATCTGTAACATTCTATTTTTGGAAAATTAGCAAATTTAATGCTAAATTAATCTGATTTATACAAGTATTACCTATTTACTAAAACTATTTCTTAATCATGGCCTGTTGATCTTTTTGACCTTTCTCATATGATTTGACATGTGACAATGCACAGATGTGAGATAAACTAAGTGTCTATGGTGATCACAAGTAACATTTGTCCAAATTCTTCCAGTAAGGGGAAGAAACTGTGAAACACATGACCTTTTAATGTACACACAGAAATTACCATAAAAAAAAAATAAAAAAAAATTTCAAATACACAAAAAATTTTTTTTTAATTATTTAAAAAATGTGATGACATGGTTTATATTAAACTTTTCAATTTTTGATTAGTAAATATAGTCTTCACTTAATAACTTAACCTAACGTCTACAAGTCTTTGAAAAAATATTTTTGTTACTTTATAAATTGTTATAATAAAAAATGAAAAATATTCTTTTAAAATATAATTATTAATTGAAAAATTTTCTTCAGATGAAAATGTCCTTAATTTACATTATTAAAACAATCTAATTAAATAATGTCATAGTTCTATTGAATCTTTTCATTTTACTATTAGAAGCAGATTTTCAGAAAAAGGGCCAAATGGTTGAAAGAAAAAAAAAATGAGTCCTGTTTAATTAATAAAACCAATTTTGCCTACAGAATTCAATTTTTTTAAAGAAATTTCATGTATATATATATATATATATATATATATATATATATTTATTAAGATATTTTAAAAATAATCTAAAAAATAACTTCATTCATTTGTGAATAATTCCTGATAGTTTTATTAAAATCTGACAATTATTTGATTTTTGCAAGAATTTCCAAATTAATGTTTTTCTCTGGGGAAAAAAGTTAATTTACGTAATATTACATTTTCCATTTGGCTACAATCTGATGAAAATCAAAAATATTTTTTACCAAAATTTAGAATGGGTTATAAAGAATTAAAAATACTTTGATCTTTGCTCTAAATAACAAATATTTTGATAGAAAAAGTTTGTTATTATTAAGTTTGGAGCCTTTTTCCTTCATATTATGTTGTTTTTTTAAAGAATCCGTGGAGATACCAAAAAATGTTTTTGTTACCAAACATTTTGATGTTATTATTTTGCTTTTAAAAGAAGTAAAAAGACATTTTTTATTACCCTAACCACCAGTATTTTAATTTTAGCTGATACTTGTGAAATTTTTTTTTTCTAAAATTCTTTTACTCAGCCATAAATCACTGATTGGGGACATTATTTCTAATTAAAGTCTTCCTTCAGATATAAAAATATGACTATAAAGTCTCTTTCCTTTTCTAACAACATCTTTGTTTCTATCTATCTGGTTATTTTATTTTGTTTATTTTTCTTTCAAATAGATCTCTGTATGTGTCCTTAAACTAAATGAAAAAGAAAACACAGAGGGGAAAAGTGCTGAAGATCAAATCTTATCAAAATCAGAGACTGATTAGTTTCATAAATTTTTGAAGCTTATAAAGGAGTGGGAGACCAAGAGGCCAGTAAAAATTCTTGGGGGCAGGGGAACCCCCTCCTAGAATTGCCACTGTTTCCATCTATAACACAAGAATGCCCACCATTCCATTTTTGGGGATGGTGGGCATTTATGGGTTAAGATAATTTGAGTTTTCTTATTATTTGTATGTATACAGCTATACACATAAAAACAAAATCATTTTAAAAAAATAGAATTGTCAGTGGGATGAAAAATAAAAACAAAATAAATACAAAGTCAAAACTAATTTAAATTTTATTTTATTTTTTAAGAAAACAAAAACAAAAAATAAAACAAGAACGATTTTCAATGATGCAGTTTTTTTTTATATTCATACATGTTACCCTAAGAAATTGACTTAAAAAATTATAGAAGTCAAATATTTTTCTTTGCTTGAGTGAATTTCCAACAAGGTTGGATTAATAAAATGTTTACACCATCTGACGTACAGACTATTTTCTTAAAATTTCAATTTCTTTTGCTTTTATAACATTTTATTGGCTCATGATAACTTCAAATAGAAATATGAAAAGTGTCAAGTGTTAGCAGTTGATTTCATGATTTGAGTACAAGTTCTATAAAGTTTGACATTTGAAAACTTGAAATAATTTTGTTTTCATCAAATGACAGTATTGAGCTTGGATAATGTTGACATTTAGTGAGCTTCATCTCAAACAACGATACCCAATTAGGATTGAAATCACTATATGAACAGGTCTTTGAGGCAAGTTTACAAACCATCACTCAACAAGCTTCTTCTGAGATGGGCCGTTTTTATCAGATTTCTAAATGTCATTTCACACTTCTAAAATTGACTCAAAGGTGCATTGTAGAATTGTAGTTTGTAAATAGTTTGAATCTGTCAATCTGTAGTTGCAATTCCTTTCTGAAAATTTCTTCCAGAGGGTGAAATTAATGCCTAGTTGAGAACGACTGTTCTTCCACTTAAATAACTTTCTCATGATAATAAAACTTACAAGAGAAAGCAATAATTATTGGAATTGTGACAGCAGAAAGTATTTTACTAATATTAAAGAAAAATATCCAAATAGACCACAGCATTAACATAAAAAATACTTCAAAGAATATAGAAAAGTGAACATGCACAAAATAGATTCATACATACATGTAGAATTAGAAACATACAGGATGTGATGGTTAAATTATTGCTGTAAACTATTTTTCATTTTGCATGTGTTGTTTTTTATTTTGCCAACTGCACGATATAGTAGGGTCAGTTGGGCACAATCTGTGAGAAAAGGGACACTATGATGCAATTCACTCTGCTAGAAACTTTCAAATGGCATGCTGTACTGCTTGGCTCCAATACAAACATTTCAGTATTTGGGTGCCAATCTTAGGACAGTGAAGAGGATTCAGAAAGAGTTGGAGAAGTCTAATGGTGATTATGAAGATATGGCAGCTTGAAAAACTCACTCGGATCATTCTGAAAAGAAAAGAACTCCTGAATTTGTTGGTGGGGACCTTAGACTCAACATGGAGGCCTACATTAAGTGCTTTGAAGAGATAGTGTTGGCCTGGGTAAAAAGGATTGCTATGGGAAGACTGCCTAGCAACAGAACTTTGCATCATGCCACACAAGCAGGAGAACCCGGTGATGACAGTCATAATTTCTGCGACTACATCACCCCTTACATCTGACCACCCAACTACTCAGACTGCAATCCCCTTGATTATTATGTGTGAGGTGCAGTGGTATGAGAGACCAACAAAACTTCTTGTAATACCAAAGATGAACTAAAGGCAAGGATTTTGGCAGCATTCACCAACTTAATCAAGGAGACCATTCAGAAGAGTTGCTGGAGATTCTGAAGTCGTCTGGAGGTTGTGGTTGAAGCCAACGGTGATTTTATTGAATAAATTTGCTCTTTAGTATTTCAAGATATTTTGGTGTAATTTTGGTAAATATATCTGTTAAAAACAAGATATCAGTGTTGTTTATGTACAATTCATTCCTGGCACCCTGTATATATGTAGATATTTATATCTTTCAGACATTGTACATTTAAAGTTAAGATCTTTGTATAATTATTCTTGTAACAATGTGTTCTTTAAATGCAAGAATACATATAATTTGTAAAAGCAAGCACTGAAGATATTTTCATATTTTGTATAAGATATATAAAAAATTGTGATTAATTAGATGATTTTAATCTAATAAAACATAGATGAAGATTTTACACAAATGACAATATTTTTCCTCACTTGTCAATATGTGTAGATGCATGAAATATTTTGTGGTATTCTTAAAGAGTAATTATATATTTTTCCTTCCAGAAATAACCAATTTATTGGTCAGTCACAACTGACATTTACATTCATAATACAAATACCAATTGCTCACTGACTGTAGTTAGTGGGCAATTGGACATCTTCACCTATTAAAACCATGGCTGTGGAAATAGAAATGAAATTGAGTAAAATGTTTACTGCTGTTAAAGGAATAATCTTATTCAGATGTTCCTTATCTATCAGATTGTGAAGGCTACCAATCTCAAGTTTTAATAACATTGTCAAATATAAAATACAAGCAATCACTATTGTTAATATAAGAAACATTATGCAAGTCATGAATTTTACTCAAACCTTATTGAAAAACGATTTCTATAATTTTGAATGTTTTATGACCCAAAAAATAAGATAAATTTTTACAAATAATTATACTAATTCAGAACCATATTGAGTTACAAAATCTAAAACAAAATAATGAAGGTTTTTTTTTTTTTAAACTGAACAGAAAAATGAGGCAAGACAAAATAAAATTTAAAATTAAGAATTTTTTATTTACTAATATGAGAAACTTATTTCCTGTGCCAGTGACCAACACAAAGGTAGCAGTCAAAAACACTTTCTGCTGCCTATTCAGCAGTAAGAAGGCAAGAAATGACACCAGGAATTAAATATTTGTTAGATGGACAAAACAAACAGTTGATTTCACTGCTACTCTTAATAAACTTTTTTTAATTTAGAAAGTAAAATCAAGAGTGGGACATGTGAACTTTGAGACGATTTCAATGTTTTTATCCATTCAAATGAAAATAATGCTGGTTTTTTTCTTTTGTTTTTTTTAAGTAAAATAATCTCATCAGCCTATAGAATTTGGACACAAAATGTTTCCATGAAATCCAAACATTTAAATGTTTCCCTTATCTTGTTTTTTTTAAAGCCAACCCATTTTTACAAAAAAAAAAAATAAATAAATAAAATTTGGTATTCATTTTGTTCTGATAAATGTGAATTAATAAATAAAAAATAATATATTGTACTTACAAAGAAAAAAAAAACAATTCAGACTAGCTCACTTTTCTTTTTCCATATGTCCTATATATATTTTTTTACTTGTATTCATAAATCATCAGGTGATATAGAAGTAGCTTAACAATTTCATCCCAAAGATATAATAAATTGAGTAAACCCTAAGTTGCCAGGTTACTTATTGAGAAAAACGTTGAGAAAGACAATAAAAATAAAAGTGATACTTTCCAATGTATCCAATCATAATTCCACAACATAAAATTTGTTTCAGTGATATCACTAAAGATTTTTTTAGTAAAAAAATTTATCAAAAAAATACTCAGGTTTGATTCACAAAAAAGAAAAAAAAAATTTTTTTATAAAATACAAGAAAACCACTTGGGAAGGAAACTAAGGGAAACTTTAAATCAGTGACAGATCTTTTCATCCAAACCAAACTGAGACAAAGATGCTTTACGAATGGCCCAAAAAACCATTAAAGCAGAAATTGGTAAAATGATCTTGGTCTAAATGCTGATTAAAACAAGTTATTCATTGTAAATGAAAGTCCTTGTTTATACATCTAATGCCAATTAGAGGTACAAGAAACCATTAATCACAGAAGTCATAAAACTAACTTTCATACTGATTACTAAATAACCACTAATTATCTGTTGAGGAAACCCTTCTTGTTTGTTAAAATTTACAACTATTAATCAAAAATCAATACATTTTCTACTCTCAATCCATTCAAGCATCATTTAGCAATCAAATTTCAAGCACATTGCTTGATATGAACAGTTGTAAGACTATGTTTGGCACTCGACAAACTTCAAGTACAACCAATGATGGGTTCTGGCAAATGAGTTCTCAAGAAAGGGACTTTAGCCTTTTGCCATCAGATCTGTAACGACTGGTTTATTCATGTCTATTTGATCAAATTGACTGTAATAATAGACTCTGTGGTCGTTCCAATCTTGCTTTGTCACTCTTGCCACAATTGTACTTTGTGTGTAAAGGTGTCAGATAGAATAATTGCAGCCTTCAAGCTATAAGAGTTTTCTTTTTGAAATATTTATCATCAATATTATCACAGAAATCAACCAAGTTTTCATACTTTTGAATGACTTCAGCAAATTTTGTTACTGGAAGATCAGTTGTGATCAGTGTAAATAGGTGGCCAAATACTAAGGCATCAAGTTCTGTAGGTCTGAAAAGAAATTTAAAAAAAATGATTAACAAACTGAAAAAGAGAGAGAGAAAAAAAAAAGCAAATAAAAGATTGCATTATCATTTCAAACCTGAAAATATTCATAAAATATTAACTTCATTTTCAAGTGCAATAAAATGAAAGTATAAATTAAAAAAATAGTTTGAAGAGACTAACTCTACTGGAGATATTAGATGGATGTAACCAAGATCTTTTATTTGCATAAATTCTTAGCATTCTAATTCAACCATTAAAATTCTGTGTTAGTTTGTGTTCACTTTTGTACAAATGCCTTTGAGAAAGACATAACTCTTTTCTTCCCTAAGCTATGGGCTAAACAACTGAACTCTCTAAGAGAAAGAAAACTTTGAATTGCAAACTATGGAGAAAGCAATGGTGAAATATGCCATTGTATTTTTCAAAAATCCATAACAATTTTTAGATAATAAAGAATAGTAATCTGTGGAGATTCATGATCACCTACAACTTGAAGAAACATGGCATGACTAAAAATAATGAAAAAGTATTTTCCTTAACTTTTAATGACTATGCCATCATTCAGGTAAATTTCACATTCTGTTGTAAAGAAAGAATTTGGTTTTAATTCAACAAATCCATGAGAAGTGTTTTCTTTATAGAGTAAATTGTAAGCTGCCAATCAGATGAGACTGTTTCTTGGAGTGAAACCAGTAATAGCCTGAAGCTGAGAGGTCTAGAAAATATTTCATGTATAAAAACTTCCAATTACAGCTTCATAACCATTTGCTGCACTGTTTGTAACTAGAAGAGTATTGTCATGCAGAAAAAAAAAAATCATTAGTCAACTCGCTTGCATAAAAACCTTTTCTGATACTTCATTCAAATGAACTAATTTTATCTTGTAGCATAGTGTAGTAACAGTGTCTAGGTTTGAACAATTCACCACAAAAGAATTTTTTTCCCTTATTTGATCTTGTTTTTCATTTTTTCTATGGCAAGCAAGAAAGGAAATTTTTTAAAAGCTGAATGATTTTTAATCTCTTGAGTTCATGTGTTAACCATCTAGTATAGTGTCTTGCTTAATTGCTTTTGTATTTCTATACATAAACATACAAAATGGTGTATAAAAATACTTACTTGTCACCAAAGAAGTAAGTTTGGTTACCAAGTCTTTCAGAGAGAGCCTGACAGCATGTATTAACCTCTTCACAAACCTGAAATTTTGTTGATATACAAACATGTAACAATGGGAGCAACATATTGGTGATTCTACAAATTTTAGAATTAAGATAGCAATTATTCTATCACTTTATATTGTTACCAGCAAATTTATTCTAAGATACAACAATTAAAATTATACAAGTTGTGAAAAGTTCTTGGCCTGGCTCATTTCTTAGATTCTGACCAAACACCAGAGTTTTGGGAGAATCTTTTCTTAGTTGGGCTGAGAACTTTTTAGCACACCCTTATACTGACAGCATTAAGCTTGAAAAATTATTTAGAAAAGCAAAGATAAAAGCTACTAATTAGAAAAGAAACTATATTACACTAAAACTTAAGAAACTTCAAAATATTTTACATTTAAAAAGTTAATTTCCATGTTTAAGGTGCAATGTCAACATTTTATATTTTTAATTTCATATATGTGCGTTGTTTCTGATTTTTTTGACGGCACAGTACCATCTGTGAGAGAAAGAGCTTCTTAACAGTGCATTCCACCAGAAATTTGAAATGGCATGCTGTACTGCTTTGCATTTGTGCTGGAAGCCCCAACACAAACATTTCAGAGTGTTTGGGTGTCAAGCTGAGGACAGTGCAGAGAATTTGGAAAGTGTTGGATGGTATATCCAGTCAACATTACAGTGTTTGGAGTAATCACTAGTGAAGGCAACATTGTGCCTTCATTTATATTCCAATAGAGCCTCAGACTCAACACGAAAGATTACATCAAGTGTCTTGAGGAGGTAGTGTTACTCTGAGTCAAGAGCATGGCTGCTGAAAGATCCTATGTCTGGCAACAAGACTCTGTACCATGCCACACAAGCATTTCTGTGACCACATCACACCTTACATCTACTTCCCAGACTGCAACCCCACTAATTATTGTGTGTGTGAGTGCAGTTGAGTGAGAGACCAACAAAACTCTTTGTAATACCAAAGATGAACTGAAAGCAAGAATTATGGCAACATTCACCAACTTAATCAAGGAGACTGTCCAGAAGAATTGCAGGAGATTCTGAAGTTGTCCGAAGGCTGTGGTTGAAGCTAATGGTGATATTACTAAATAAATTTGCTTTTTAGTATTTAAAAATATTTTTATATAATTTTGATCAATATAGTTGTTAAAATGAGATGCCAGTGATATTTCCATTTTTTGTGTAATTTAGACAATTCAGCCATCATACCCTGTATAATAATTTTGTATGAATTTTTTTATGACTACAAAATGACAGTGACTGAATATAAAATGACATGAAAGTTGTCAAGAAACACAAATATATATTATTCTATGGAATACAATATCAAAAGTGAGGTTTTGTCTCACTAATGTAAATTTTGTTCCTGTGAAATACAGTTTTTTATGATCTTAGATAATCAATAAAAAAAAAAAAAATTGTCTTTTTATATATATATATATATATATATATATATAGATAGTCATCTGCAGACAGATGTGTTTTGCTGTATCACAGCTCATCAGTGCGGTTAGACAGCTGACTGTCTTCTACCCAAGACTGAAACTCGACCGAATTGGCGTCAGTCGGCAATTCTACCTGTGAACTACGGGTACTCGGTAGAAGGAGGCAGACTTTTTTTTGTGTAACTCAGAACATTTTAGTAGTAGAAGATGCCAATGAGAGGAGCAGATGGAAATCATTTACAGACAATTGATTTCCTGCATTGAATATTTAGCGAAAAAAAACTTAAATAATTAAATTAACCATTGGCACCTTTTTTTTTTTTTTTTTTTACATATTTTGTTTTTGTTTGAAAAAAACACTTTTTTAAAAATATTTCTTTATTTCAAAATTACGGGGAAAAATAGTCACATTTTTTTGTTGACCAAATGAATTTTTAAAACGTCGGAATAAAAATTAAATATAAAGGCTAATTTATTTTCTTTTTTAAATTTTAGTCGATTTGATTTCTATGATGTAATTCAGCAACCATCTTAGATGTTTTACAGAACAAATGTAAACCATCTGCTCCACTGGCCCAAAAGTCCGAAAGGGAAAATTTACTGAACTTAAACTTAAAAAGTATGTGTCAACCTGGCTTCCCTGTAGATATGTGTCCCTAGAAAGTTTGAATGGCTTAGCTTAACAAATGTAGGCATGCATAGGGAACAGTCACACACAGACTCACAGATTGCCTTATATATATATATATATATATATATATAATAGCTGGGTTCTTGTTTTTAAGTAAGCCTGTCTATTAGGTGGCTAACTAATCTCTGTTGCAGATGCCAGGTCAAGAACATTGTGCCTTTTTCAATAACTAGAGCCAGTATTCTGGGTAGGCGTTAGTTATTGTTTGTGAGATAGAGAGAGTACAAACAATTAACAGTTTAAACATAGCCAGTACACTCAAACACTTGGTCACGATGACTTGCGACTTCATGCTAGCATGAATATCGACATGTTAGGAACAATTCCATCTACCCAATTTCACTCATTAGGCTTGGGTCAACCTGTGGTATGGTTTTCAGGCACTTCTCCAGGTTGATATATTACCAAGATAAATTAACCTTGTGTCTCAATTGAAACGCTAACTACTCAACCATGCACCCACTACACACACACACCACACATCATGAGATATCAAATAGGTTAGCATCTAGAAATTGCTAGCAGTAAATTATCAAACTTTAATGGAGGTAAGTTTTTGGCAAGGATTTGAGAGGGGGGAGAAAAAGAAAAATACAACTTACATCTTTAAATGACTTGTTGTACCAACCAATACTGCTTAATCTGCTTTTAATTTCTTCAAACTTTTTCAGAGGTAGAATCAGGTTGATTGGCCATGGATAACATGAACTATAGCGAGGTTTAGTTATCTTGGAAACAAGAAAAATTGAGAATCATTTATGGGTAAATTCAATAAAATATACAATTAAAGTATTTATTTATATATTTAAGTTATTTTTGGCTGGTTATCCAAATGTATCATAAAAATACAAAGAAGGTTTGTAATGAACATTTAAAGAAATAAACTGGATAAGTAATGAATACGAGTGTTAATATAGGAAACTTTCACCAAAATGAAATAATTGATGACTTGGAAGGATCCTACACACTTTCTTTAAAAATAAGTATTCAGTAATATTATATCTATGCTGGCATTTAATTGACCTACTTATAAAAGATAGAGAATAAGGATATTTTTTTGAAGTTATAATTAAATTTATTTACCTCATAATATACATCTTCATGGCACCAAGATAAATAAAGCTGAAAGGAAGATCAAATATAAAGAAAATAACAGTAAAAATTTATGAAAATATAAACTCAACATTATTTATAAAAAAAAAATTCTTGATTTATTACAAATATTTCTAAATAATTTAATTTTTGGACTCAGCATTAGATGTCTATGCAAAAAAGAAAAATCTCAATTTAAGAAGCTATTAGAAATATAATGGAAACAAATGTTATTTAAATTTATAAATTGTTAGATTTAATAAAACCATAGTTTGAAATTTATTATAGAATTTTATACTAACAATGTTGTAACTTGAAGATTTAGTTAAATTAACTAAGCTTGAAATTTCTTTTTCTTTATTTAAAACTGAGCATGTTTGAAAGTATTTTGGGATAGATTTGTACTATTAAACTAAAAGTTATGGTGTTTCAAATAAAATTCACAAATTCTAGAGTTAAAATTAAAAATTGTTCTTAATTTTTCTTAGTATAAAACTTTAAAGACCTTCATGTTATAAAGTATTAAGATTTGACTATGAAATCACATAAAACTACATTAATTAGCACTAAGAAGCTAAGCTTAAAAATGTTACAAGTTATTAACATGTATAGACAAATTATGTAAAACCAAAGCAGAAATATGAAAAAATTTGCAATTAAAATTGAGACTGATGTCAGTCACACATCTGCTTGGCGATTTGGAGAAATTCAATGTAAAACTTTTATCAATTAAATAAGAGAGCTTTCAGACAAATTATGTTCTTTGAATTATGATGGGTCTAAAAGTGAATTAAAAGAAAAAAAAAAGAAAGAAAAAAAATTAAGATTAAATTCAGCTGAAATCAATTCAGCTCATTGAATGTTTCACTCAATGCACACAAAAAGTACATGAGAAACTGTATTTACACATACTTTATAAAAACAGACATAAAATTTTACAAATCTTACGCTTGAAAAGTTATGAGAATTCGCATAGTCCTTCATACTTTTCTTATTTTTTCCAGAAATTGAAACTTAACAGGTTTGTGTTTCTGGCATGTGTACTCCATATTTAAAGAGATATAACAAAACTGCCTTTCATTTTGGGAAAATGTAATTAGAAATATTTTACAAATTACTATAGTGTCAGAATAATTATAATATTTAAATAAAGAGAAAATTAAATTATTTTTTAATGCAAAAATGAACACAAAATCATTCAATAAATTTAGATTCAAAGTTACAAAAAATTGTGATAAAAACCAAAAATATTTAATATCTTCAGAAAGCCATAAGAAAAAAGTACTACTTGAGACATTTTCAGTAAATCACAGCTTTTCAAGGAAAAGCGGTTCAAAGAATTTATGTTTTTGTTTGATAAAATGAACTTGAAAGTTTTAGCTATGCCCTCTTTGAAAGTTTAACATATTAGATAAATGATCAAATGGATGCTTGAAACATGTAATTTGCTTTATCCAAAAATTTATTTTATTTTTGAAAGAAGGTCATTAAGTTTCATTAGTAAAATAAACTTGACATAAAGATATTGTTGAGTGCAAGTAAATCATAGACTGAGTAATTTGTATGTATTGTTATATCTTTACTTTTTATCATGTAATCCAATAATTCTGACTGCTCTCTCAAGATTTCATGAATTTTAATTATGGAACCTGATATTATAGATAATTCACCTCAGCATTGACAAGCACATTTTCCACCAGTGCCATGTAAGCTCTCATCTCAGATTGCTGGGTGTCAGACAGGTGTTTGCTGATATGGAAACCCTGAAATAGAAACAAAGCACAGACTTTACTGTCATTGATGAATTACTTTCAACCAAAACAATATCAATTAAAATTCAGTCCTATCTAATTGGATGCTGTTTTCCCCACATTACAGTTGGCCCATTCTATAATCATCTTCAGGTAAGTGAGACATTTATTGAGTAGGCATGTTCTTGCTTATAACTTGGTATTGCTTTTATGGATTATATATTCAATAGCTATTGCATTCTTTCTGAAAATTTGTTCAGGCTTTTCAAATACCGGTTTCTACTTCAATCTTGCATTTGTTGATAGAATTCAATGATAATGCCATTTGGGCTGACGTCCTTGAGTTTGCATATTTCTTGTCATCATTGCAGTTTTCTTTTAAAAGACAGTGATAATTTTTGTCTTTCTCTATGTAAAAAACATTTACTGTTTTTTTTAATCATTTCACCCCAATCAAGGTGGTACCACCACTGACGCACAGAGGGCTACAAAAGAGTAAACATTTAAGCAGGAGGAGTGCAAAAAGAAAGATGAACCAGTTACAGGGAGTGTCAGATAAAGAGTAAGAGAAGGATGGAAATACAGGTGTGATGACAGTTGTGAAGGTAGAGTGAGAAAGGAAAAGAACAAGATACACGGGGTGATGTAGAAAGGATGAGGGAAGGACTGGAGTTAAGTGGATAAGAGATGGTTAATTGATATTGCATTTAAATTCCTGGAGGTTGTAGCTGTCAGGAAAGCAAGTATATGAGAGTTTCACAAGTGGAAAGTGCAAGAAAAGAAGCTGCTTTTGGTTGATTTAACTCTAAAAAGGTTTGACCTTGTTGCCAATCTGGTTGCACGAGTAAATTCTTGTGGAGAGGGCACCAGTGATTTAAGTTCATCAGAGCAGAAGCCATGAAAATATTTTTAGAAGAGACAGAGGGAAGCCACATCCCACCGGTGAGAAAGTGGCTGGAGTTGAGCTGCCAGGTCTCGACCGATCATGTTACAGATTCTTCTTTGGAGCCTGTCGAGAACCCTGAGGTGAACAGCAGGGGTGCCTGACCAGATATGACAACAGTATTCTATGCATGGTTGAATGATTGATTTGTATATGTGCAAGATGAATTCAGGCAGAAAAGACTTCCTGGCCTGACACAGTGACCCCAACCTTCCTAGCAGTGGATTTAGCTATTAATGTAACGATTTCACTTGAAGTCAGAAGTATCATTAGTATTTTTGAAAGATTAGATAATTCTGCACTTATTCCTAATATTTATCTTCTCAAAATCAGTGAAATCTCAGAACCAAGACATGAAAGATGTAGACTGTAGTAGTTAACATATGTTGTGCCATCAAGGAGTTCTACTGATCGGTTCAACATTGGTGTTTAAGTAATCTAGAAAGCCAGTACTTAAAACTGTGCAAATGTTACATGCACACAGAGGATGTAATTGGAAAGCATTTTTTTGTTTACACAAGTCTGGTTAAAAACAATCAAAATTCTCTAAGAATTTTTACTTATTTTTCTATATTTCAATTTCCTTAGTTTTTGGTGAAAGTATAATTATAAATTGTTCATTTCTTACCTTATATCAAATCAATCTCAACTTAACTGAAAAATTTTACTATGCATCTGGTGACACATAATTATTTACATTTGAACTAATGTTTATATCTTGTTATTATCACAATGTTTCAACCATTGTGCTTTCAAGCCTTCATCAGGTGTCTGTCAATCCTTATAATCTTCAGGGAATTTCGAACTGATTTGTTTATTCAATCTATAGGATAGATGGTTCTCATTCCACTGTCTCTGTTTTGGGATATTTTAACTTGTTCTTTTTAGTATTGCTCAACTATTGCTAACCCTGTTTCCACTGAGTCTGTGTTGAGTGTTATACTGTTAAGAAATGTTGTTTACTCAGTTCAGTGTAGCTGGTGTTTCAACAGTTGTAAAGAATCTTTTCCCTGGTGACATACCAATGGAAACAGGGCACATGATAACTGAGCAATGCTAACAAGAACAAATATCCTTAGATATGGATAGAGGAACAAGAACAATATAACCCTGTATATTAAATAAAGGGTTTAGTTAAAAATTCCAAGAATGTTACCTGGATTGACAGACACTAGAAAAGGCCTGGAGGGTACAACAGCCAAAACTTTGTGATAACAACAACAATGTGAATAATAACTGCTTTTCTAGAAATTAAGATAGAAATGACAATTGATTGCATGAAACAATTCCCATAGACCTTTACTGTCAACAACTTGTGTTAATGGTGTATTACACTAAAAATGTGCAACTTTGGTGAATGAAAAAGCATGATAAAGCAAGGCCTCACATATTAAAAATAAAATCAGGACAAAAGTCATTAGGTAAGAAAATTTGACAGTATCTTTCATATGCAGATTAATACAATTTAAAATCTATATTCTTGACCAGACCATTCTATTGGATGAATTTCATTGCCAACTTTGTCTCTCAAATAATTATTATCCATAAACATGAATATTTAAGTTAAAAAAGTGCAATCAATAACAGCCATTAGTAAATGTACATTGTATTCAATTATTCTCTCTTCTTTATTAGGCAATCACTAATAAGCAAAGGTAGTAACCCAAGAGATTATGAAAAAAAAAGAAAAAAAAAGAAAAAAAAAGAAAAGAAAGGGATCTATAGTGGTGGAAATAATAAGACACTCTACATTTTTGTTTATAAATATCGATTGAAATATAATACATTTTTAATCAAAGGTAGGTAATAAAACAAGAAGTGCACATTCAATTTTTATAATTTGGTTAAGTTTTGGCAAAGTTATTGAAAAAAATACTGTTCTGCAGGACAAAATTTAATGTTAATAAAGATAAGACACCTTGTCTAAAAGTTTTTTTTTCACAAACAAAAAAATGTTTAAGATTAAAAAACAAAACAAAAGTGTTTAGTATATGCACGTATTGCCTTTTGCTTGCAGTACATCCACACAGTAATTGTTCATAGATTTTACTAAATTCTCTCCCAGTACTCCTGGATGACACACCAAAGCTCCTCTTCATTTTCAAAACGTCAGCCATCGGTGTAAAATTCCTTGCCAGTATACCCCACAGGTTCTCTATAGGATTCAAATCTGGTAACTTAGCTGGCCAACTCAAAGTGGAGATATTGTAGGCATGGAGCCACTCAGCTGTGTGCTTTTAAGTGTGAATGGCGGCATTGTCTTGCTGGAACATGGTGTTATTCTGGTGAAAATTATCTAAAAACAGAAGACTTCTTTGTAGCACTTCTGTGTACTTTATTGAATTTTGTCTTCCCTTCATTTGGATCAGACTCACCTTACCTTCTGCTGAAAAAGCTACTTATATCATCAGTGATCCTCCTCTGAAGGGCCCTTTGCTGAAGATCTGCTCATCTTTCCTTAAATTGTGCCAATAGTATTGAAATCTGCCAGAACCATCTAAATTGAACTTTTTTCATCTGAGAACACAACATTTGCCCAATTATCAGTATTCCATTGTGCTTTTCCTGCATCCACTCCTCTTTAGTTCTGGTTTTGTTTTTCTCTTATACACAAAATTTTCTGAAGTACTGAGAATCTGCCTAACTCTTCTGGGTGTTACGTTCAACTCCAGGGATGCTTAAAGATTTCTGAAGCTTTTTTCTGGAGAAGAAGCCTCATGTAACATGCTGTGACGACTGGTTGGGGTAAGCTTGGGTGGACGTCTAGTGGATTTTTTAAATCTGTACGCTTCAAGAAATTGAAAGAAATTGCGACTTATTGTTCTTGACTTCTCAATCTGCTTAGAAATTGAATTGTAGGAATATCCTTGACCATTTAGAGCTATTATTTACCTTTATTTTGAATTCTAAGAGAGAACATTTTTTGCCCATGCTGTAAAAAGAAATTAAAATCTGAATATTAAACATCTGATCATCGGTATACAGTCTAGTGTCACACAGGTGTGTTGTTACCTATTTTTTCTTTAGTGTCAAAGGTATAGGAACTCTGATAAATAGAAATTTTGTAATATGTCTTATCATTATTTCCATCAAATCTTGTTCCCCAGAACAGTATTTTTACAACAGCTTTGCCAAAACTTAACCAAATTATAAAAATTGAATGTACTTCTACTTTGTTTTATTACCTACTGTTAGTCAAAAATTTATCTTTCAATCAATATTCAAAAAATTATAAGCAGAAATTAGAGTGTCGTCTTATTTTCGACACGTTAGGTGGTACAGCTAAAGATTCAATAAAAAATGAGCATACATGATAGAAAAAAAGAAGGCTAAACTTAATAAAAACAAAGTTTTATTGTCAAAATTTTTGCTATTATTAAGAGGAAAGTTCAAAGGACTTATTATTATTACATTGTATTTTTTTAATCTTTTTTGCTTCAAAATTTTTCCTAATATCAGGTGACCATAAATTAGTATCGTAAATTTTAGTGTCTTTTTGCAGTGTAAAAAAAAAAAAAATTCTGGCAAAAATCAGACAATTGTTGGATTTTAATAAAACTTTCAGGACTTATTCACAAATAAATGAAATTATTTTAGAAATGTTTCTTTTTAGAAAATCTTTGTATATAATATAATTTTTTTTTTCACTAGAAGATTGGATGAAGGATATGCTGAGACCACCCAGGAAAAATAGATAAAGTTTTTTATGACTAATTTATGACAAATTGGAAAAAAGACTATTGCAAAAATTGGAAGTCATTTTTGCGAAAAGTGAGTCTCTCATTATTGAAAAATTTAATGATCATTAATAAAAAAACAACAGCAGTGTAAGAAACATACTTACTCTGGGCATGTGGGATTTTATGATCCCTAGGGACAGCCACCCCTTTGTGAGAAAGACAAAATTCCTGGAAATGAAGTTTTATTTTTTGTGGAATTTCGCGATGCTGATAATTAAAAAATAAACATATGGTTTTCTTTTTGACCAAAGCTAGATAATTCCTTATGATTGAAATGATAAAACACAGATGTGAAATGACCACACACTGAAAGATTTGAGGTGAAAAGAATTTTGGAATGATAATTAAAATTTGACCATTGGACCGAAACATGCCTCTTGGGTGGTGGTGGAAGGCATTCACACAGGAGAGAAAGAGACGGGATTAATCTGATGACCAGTGAGAGAAAAAAAAAGAAAAAAAGGCCCCGCTGATTTCAGGAAAGTCAGAGAAATGTTTCATGCCCTTCAAACAGTAGTAAGAGGCACTCACACAGGAGAGCAGGAGACGAAGTTGATCAGATGACCAAAAGAAGGATCCTTTATTAGTCATTTGAACATGCTAAGTGTACCCAAAGTGCATCACAACCACCCCCACTGAATGTGAGGCTCCAGATAAGTGAGAGAGTATGGGTTTTCAGAGAGTTGAGTTGAGAAAAGTATGGTCCAGTTTGAGTGATTTAACACAAGAGATGTGTTGTCACATGACTGCCTGCCTTAGAAGAATTTCTGACTTTAGTTTGGTGTCAGACCAAACCAACTTAGATAAAGTGTATATCCTGTAGAAGACGTGGGTTGGAATTATAGTTGTTTGTATGAGAGTGATAAACTTTAACCAAATACTGTACTGAACAAAACGTATGTATTTAAACTCTTTATTGTTAATTCTACAAAGATTTCCATTTCTTATTGTGGCTCCCAGTTATCTCTGGATCATTGATGCAGATTTTCAGCAACTTTCAACCCAAACTGATTTTGCGATCAATCAAGGCACAGTGTGGGCAGAGGTCGATTTGGAACAAGGTATTTCTGCTTTTTGAATGATGGGTTCTATTTGGAGTCCAAAGATTTTTATAGCTTTCTCTTTTTGTTGGAAGAGGTTTTTTTGTATTTTAGATCAAATGTGATAATGTAAGCAGGATTAGAGGAGCTTGTTTTTAGTTTTATATAGTATTGTAGGGCTAGTTTGTTCCATCTAAGTTTTGGCGGAAGTTTGTTTGCTTCTACATACAAACTTTCTACTAAAGATGTTTTAAAGATTCTAAGTAACAATCTCAACCCTTCATTTATTCAGATCCTTGCAAAATAATCTCATTGGTAAAAATTTTAATTCTATGAATGACAAAAAACCACCTTAATGAGTTCTTTGGCAAGAAACCACTAAAATTCTGGCAAGACAAAATCTTTAAGTTGAAAGAAAAATAGAGAAAGGCTATGCAACAAAACAAACTTTCCAGATAATTCAAAATTTTGAGACATGATTTCCTTGCTGATTGGCATACAAAGTTTCCATAGTCCAGCTTTGATCAAATTAATGTTCAGTAAAATTTAAAGCAATATTTGCTGATCTGCTCAGGAATTTTTGTGGGACAACACTCTCAAAATGTTCTCAGATATTTTAGGTGTGATATGAATGTTAGTTTCTTGTTAAGAACCATAACCAAGAACTTGTACTCGTCTACCATTTGGATTTCTGTCCCTTCAAGTTGCATTTTTGGATCATTATGCAGTTTTGTTTCATTACAAAAATGCATGTATTTTGAAAATCTAATCCTCAAGGTTCCTACAGATCTGTGTAAAAAAATTCCAAGACTATTCCATGACTTTTCAGAACTATGTTAAGAAATTTCAAGGACTGAAACTGACATGTGCATGACACACACAAAATAAATGGTCATTAATTTCAAAGCACAAACTTTGTGATTTATCTTACTAATTTAACAGGTGAGATATTCAAAGAAAAGCTATAGCTGGTTTCAATAATTCATGCGACATGGATCAGTTTAAAGCAGTTTAGAAATCAAAACGTTGAAGGCTAAAACACAAATGAATGCAGAACTAGTTACGTTACACATTTTGTGTAGAATTCTAAAGTTTGGAATTCTACTTCACTTGAAAGTTGTGAATTACACACTTTAATTCTTACTGCAACACTTTTCAGCTATCGAGTGTACTTGTGGTTTGTGAAGATCACAAACATTCTTGATTGCTGCACATTTTTTTTTTATGATTATTTCACCCCAAACAAGGCAGTACTGCCACTGGTGCACAGGAGGTTACATAAGAGGACAGTGATGGGAAAGAGGAACAAGTTGCATGGAATGTCAGAGAATGGGCAAGAGAAGGATGAAAACACTGGTGTGAAGAGAGTTGCATGAGAGTTGAGTGGAAAGGAGAACATGATACAAGAGTTGTCAGAGAAAGGATGAAAGTCAAGGAGATAAGAGATGGCAATTGACACTGCATTGAAATTCTTGGAGATTGTAGCTGTCAGGGAAGCAAATATACAGAAAAGAATTCATAGGTGGGAAGTGTTAGAAAAGAAGCTATTAGAGTAGAAGTTGCAGTTACATTTTATTGGTTTCACTGTAAAAGGGTGAGACTTAGTTGCTAGTCTAGTAGCTCAAGTAAATTCATGCAGAGAGGACACCAGGGAGCTAAGCTCATTGGGACAGAAGCCGTGAAAGTATTTGTAGAAGAGATGGATAGAAGCCACATTATGTTGGTGAGAAAGTGATTGAAGCTGAGCTACCAGGTTGGAATTGAGCACATTACAAATTCTCCATTGGATTTTTTTCAAGAAACCTGAGATGAATAGCAAGGGAACCCAATTAGATGTAACAGCAGTATTCAATGCATGGGCAGATGATAGATTTATATATGTGCAAAATGGATTCAGACGAGAAAAATTTTGTGGACCCACACAGTGAACTGACCTTCCTAGCAGCAGATTTAGCTATGGATTCAATGTAGTCATTTCACTTGAGGTCAGCTGAGAGAGTTAGGCTGAGGAGGCACAGTGTTTTGCTTTCAAGGAGACTAGCCTGATCCATGCTGATGGGGGGGGGGGGTGAGTGATTTTCTATGGTGTGTTAAAGGACAGCAGCTTCATTTTGGAAGCATTAAAATCTACAAGCCATTTCTTACCCAAGTCCACTACAGATTGAAGGTCCTTTTCAAGATCAGCAGTGAAATTTGCTTTGTTTGCCTCAGTAGATTTCTTATCGAGATGGGAGTAAATGGTGGTGTCGTTAGCACAGATGCCTACTTAGAATCTGATTATATCAGCAAGATTGTTGATGACTATCAGAAAAAACGTAGGACCTAGAATAGAGCTTAGAAAAATGCGTTTGTATGGTAGTATCTGAAAGCATGTTCATTCAATACTACCTTCATTGGGATTTCAAAGGAATGACTGGATTAGATCAAAAACTTTTCCAGTTATACCATATCTCTGTAGCTTGTATAGAAGGCCAGCATGCCAGACTGTCAAATGCTTTGGCAATATCCAGGGCAATAGCTTGAGCTTTGCAGTTCTTATTAAGAGTCTGGTACATATACTCTGTGATGGTCATTAACATATCAGCAGTAGATCTGATGAAGCGGAAACCATACTGTTTATCGGAGAAGAGGCTGTAGGCTGAGAGATGTTGGACCACTTCATGCATTGATAATGGTCTTGAACACTTTGCAAAAATTGGTAGGAGGCTGGTAGGGTGATAATTAGAGGAGTCGGAGGGTTCTCCAGAATTTTTAAACACAGGAACTACAGCGGAGGACTTCCAGCAGGCAGGAAAGCAAGAAGCAGAAAAGTAGTAGTTGTAGGAATTTGGAGAAAACAGAAGAGAGTTCAAGGGCATATTTCTTCAGGACAATGATTGGGATTCCGTCACCTCTGTTTGCCTTATGGAGGTCAAGCTTTAAAATTATGTTAGAGATCAGTGAGCGGGTAATGGGAAACATCACTCAGTTCAGCCTCAGTTCTAGGTAGGAAGTCAGGTGCAGATACCCCAGACAAATCCAATGTTGAATTGGCAGAGAATCTGCGAGCAAAACACTCGGCCTTGTCTGCTGAAGATGTAAAGACCTCAAATTTATTGATTAAATGGGGGATTGACAGCTTGCTGTTGTTTAACACATTTTTACAGAGCTGCCAGTAGTCTTTGGAAACAAACTTTTGGAATGCTATACACTGCTTCATTCTGTCAGCAAACAATAGCTTAACATCTTTTAGGATCCTCTTGTATTCATTATGAGCAGAGGCAAAAAGGCACTTATAATGGTCAGATACGTGGCTTCAATAAAACCAGAAGAAATGATTCCTGTCAGCAATAGCGACCAAACAAGCAGGGGAGAACCAGGGGGACGAATGGGGTTAATATTGTAACTTCCTGGCTGGGATGAAAGCATTGATGCCAGCTTTAACCCAAGAGGAGACCTTGGATGCACAGTCTTCAATGGGAAGACTAAAAACTTTGTTCCAAGGGACATCACACAGGAAATTGTGGAACGACTCCCAGTCTGCTCTTTGGTAGCAGTAAGATATTCTGCTGGTCAGAGGTTTCTGGGGGAGGTGGATTGAAAGGAGATATTAATGGAAACCATAGTATAATAAGATTTGCCAAGAGGGTAAAGCTGCATGACATGGTAAGAGTCAGGGATAAAAGTGAAACCGTGATCTAACAGTGATTCAGATTTGTTAAAGTTATTAGAGAATTGTGTGAGGAAATCCACCACTTGCACAAGGAATTGAGTGATTGAAAAGTTCATAGTATGAACACCAGCAAGATCTGTGACAGAGTTTTCCAGCCAGTTGGCGTGTTGGGCATTAAGTCTCCAAACACAAATATATGAGCAAACATGAGAGAAAAAGGCCTATATTGTTCAAGATGCTGTCAAGCACGAAACAGTCAAGAGATGAAGGGGAGCGGTAGAGAAAGAAAAAATAGCTAACCAAGCTTAATAGAGAGAGACAGAGACACATATAGGAATGATCTGGAGATTCAAGAGAAATTACCCTAGCTAGTGGGGATGTTGGCTGACATAAATGCCAATTCCATGCATATGGACATTGGAGTCCTTCCTAAAGAGAGGAAGGTAACCAGGAATGTAGAAATCAACTCCCTTTGAGGTATTATGCATGTGGATATGCTTTACACTTTAAATTATTGAAAAATTTCATTTTAAATATATTATCCACATTTTTTTTTTTTACTGTTGTCATCTACAAATAGGTCATCACTTTTCATTTTCATCACTCTTCATGGATTTGAAAAAGTCATTACTAGCAGGTCAATCAGAAATGGTAACAGACTAGTCAGAAGAGTTTCTAGATTATTATGAATCTTGAGACTTCCTTAAAATTCTTTAAAGCTAATCTTATTTGTTTCTTGACAACATGGTTGGGGAAATTATTGTTGATAAGCATTTGTTTTATGTTGTTCAATTCTTTATAAAATGTGAGAATGAAGAAATTATTTTGGCACTGTTAATCATAATTTTATAACTATTAAAAAGCTATGTTAGGACATTCACTTATGTAACGTTTGCTTCTGACTATCTTATATTGAACTAGTAAGACCATGTTGGTGAGGAAATAAACAAAACTGAATAATGCAGGATTTAATAAAATTCTAGAAAATGAAAGTTGTTTTATTTTCAAGACAAAAGATTTTGTCATCATTTTTGAGTTATCTTATGGCCATGAAATCTGAACTCTCATCATTCTTATCTTCAATAGTCACTTTGACCATAAGAAAAAAAAAAAAAAAAAAAAAAAAAAAACCAAAAAAAAAAAGAAAGTTTATAGTTGAAGGAATAATCAGTGCATAATAGATAAAGAAGAATATATTACTCACTTTGGTGTTCACAAAGGCAATGATAGGATCTAATTCTGAGATGAGAAATGCACCAACTTTAATAAAAGGAACTTTTCCTAAAAAAAAAACCAAAAACAAACAAAATAAAATCTCAATAAATTTACTAGTTTTATCATACAATATTTTATTCTTAAACCTACCCAAAAATAAATTTTAAAATTTGTTAAGCATCAAATAAATATATTCTGATTTTTTCTTCTTCTCAAAATGCAGGTTTTTATCAAGTTGTGTAAAAGTAGTATCACTTACCAGATGGAGACATTTCCTCTGCATTGATCCGAAGTTCTAGATTAAAATTTAGGCCACACATGTGCAAAAATGTTTTCACACTGAGACAATTTGCAGAATCAGGAAGAAGAATCTGCTCTACTGAAAAAAACAAATATGAGATGTTTTAAATTGAGCTTCATATTCAAAAATACAAAATGGAAAATGATAAAAGTTATCACAAATTTAAAATGAAAATTGTTCAATCTTGAAACAAAAATAATAAGATTAAGCATATTGTTAATGTAAAATACAAATACAGATGAGAATAAAGTTTAGAGTTGAAATTCAGGACTATTTTTAAAGAATAATTATGTTTTGAAAAAAAAAAAAAAAAAAAAAAAAACAGCATTAAAGTATAGTTACACTTTGACCAAAAAAGGAGACAAAATTTAAAAATTTGTTTTATTCTTAGAAAATCCAGTATTGTCCATAATTGAGTTGTATTTGTTGGGTATGGCTACAGGGAAATAATTCACATAATTATTTATGCAAAAATCACAAGATAAAATGCCATGTCACCAATTGAACAAATTTACTTTTGATAAACTGCATGAAGTTATTGTAGTTGAGTTTGATGATTTTTTTTTTGCACAATATTTTTAATTAATAAAGTGTGAAAAATTAATTTACAATGAGGTACAAGAAATGCATATATCCAGTGAATAGTTTGTGTGTTACAGTCAATATTCCATCCTTTTAGCCCAAACAGTCATTCTAAAGTCAAATGTTACACCATATTTGTGTTCCATAGCTGTCACAGCTACATTATCTTTTTACCTATTATACTACGTATGTCATCTGGCGGAGTCCATTTTTGCAAGTGAGAGAAGTTAAAGTTGTCATTACAATCAATGTTTTGGCCTTCTTCAGGGAATTTTGAACAGAATCCTTTATTCAATCTGCTGTATGTTTTGAGATTATCTCAGCTTGGTTAATTGTTTAGTTATTGTTAGTGCTGTTTTCACTGAGTCTGAGCATATCTTTAGTAACCAACCCAAGAGTTGAACTCACATTTATTATGTCATCAAATTTACTAACCAGCACTCTCTCCTGGACAATCCCTGAAGCTAGAACATGGAACCATAAAACTTAATGCTGTTCTTGCAACCACAACTGCTGTTGCAGCCTTGTTGTCAAAGCATGATTCCCTCAACTACCACCACTTTACTTCCCTTTCTATTGTATTTCTTTTTACTATGCACTAATATTATTATTAGGTTGTCACAAAAATAAAAGATGGTTTCAGAAATGTAATTTTATTCTTGAAAAATTAACTGTAGAAATGTTGAAATTAGTCAAAATATGAGCCTTGAGCATCTAAGTACCTCTGCTCTTGATCCAAGAAATTATTTATCTCTCATTGATAAAAAGGTATTGGCTGTGATGCAATGAAATCTTTAAAAGCTAATTCCACCTCTGGTTTGGACCTGAAAGTTTCACCATTTAAAAATGTGCTAAAAGTGCTTAAAAAATGATAATTAGTGGGTGAAAGATCAGGAAAATATGGAGGATGTAATAAACTCTCGTATCCCAAGTCTGTGAGTTTTTGCAATGTCATTCTTGCAACATGTGGCTGTGCATTATCGTGGAGCAGAATTAGACCACATTGATTCACCAATGTGGGATAATTTTGCAGGTGTGCATGCATTTCAGCAAGTTGATAGCAGCAAAAGCTCTGCACTAATTCTCTGATTGGCTTTCAGAAAGCTATAGTGAATAACACCAATTGCAGACCACCAGAAAGTCACCATAATCGTTTGTTGATGCAACTTTGGCGTTGGGAAATGTTTGGGGGAACTCAACACGATCAAGCTATTGACGCGATTGTTTACGGTTATCATAAAGGATCCACTTTTCATTACAAATGACTATTCAGTCAAGAAAGGGACCATTGGTATTATGCAGAAAGAGCATTGAGCACACTTCAAAACACTGAAGGTTTTGATTTTTATTGAGATCATGAGGAACCCATTTATCGAGCTTTTTCACCTTGTCAACACTCTGCAAATGTCATGAGACTGCTGCACTGCGAACACCAAGCATCTGAGACATTTCCCTGACAGTTTGACATGAGTTTTGCTCAACAATTGCTTGCAATTGTTTGTTGTCAAGACTGTATGACCGTCCTCTACCTTCTTCAAGGCTCTCATCACTAATATGGAATGTTTGGAATCACCTTCGTACTGTCTGATCACTTGTGGACCAATCTCTCCATGCTTTATTGATATTGGCAAAAGTTTTCAATGCTGTGACCTTCACCACATGAGTCAACATGAAAAAGAAGTTCATCATTAGCCAAAACATCCAATGTTATGTACATAGACACTTTTCTTTGATTCATTGAATGAAGAAAAGGATTCTTTACAAGTTTATTAATAACAATATAATTGTATAGTACTAAATTTGTTGTTACATCATTGGGATATAACAGAGAATCTCTATTAATTCCTTGAAAACAACTGTTTATATCAGGTAGCATATCATCCTCTTCCTGATACTAAACTTTTACAACTATAACATTTCATTTTTTTTAAAAACGGCATAACAGTAATAACCTGCTAATATATTATAATAGGCAGGACTTCTTTGCACTGATGAACATCATTATCAGTTACATCTATGTTAAATTTATAAACATCTAAATTTTGTTCCTCTGTCATTTCATTCGAATTCACCTCTTGTAAATTCTTCAAATTAATACTTTGATTATTAAAAGGCAGGCTAAGTTTTAAAACAGACAACATTCTTAGTTTTTTTTCGCATTCAAATAATTGACGAATAGAGATATTGGTCAACATTTTATGAAATAAAAAGATTTTTACTTTTCAAAAAAAGATACACTTAATTCTAGGATATTTGGTAATTCAATTACATTTTTAAAATATTTTTATAGTAAAAAATGAAAAATAAGTAAAAATTAATGTTTCTATTTCATTTATGATGTTAAACTGTTTATAAAAAAAATCATGTTTTTGCAAAACTCTTTTTTGGTTAATGTTTACTTACTAATTAATTTTTTAAGGATTAAAAAACCCTAAACCAACCATAAAAGAATTAGTTAAAATTCTAATTTTTTATTTCCATTTTTTTTTCTATGGATTAATATCGATAATTAACTTTCAAATTATCAAAAATAGGAAAAAAATGTTTGGAAAATATTTTTGAGGGTGTTCATTTTGTGCTAAATATTTTAAAAATTAGGTTTTAAAATTCAAGTGTGGTGTTATTTAGGCTTTTATGTTTCAAATAAATTCAAAACTTATTACTAAATAATAGGTTTAAACAAAGTTTAAAATCATCATTTTCAAGTTTAAATTTTTGGTAATAGTGACTTGACTTTTGTAACAAATAATTTCAGAGTTTTCAAATAAAAAAACCTTAAAAATAAAACAAATACTTTTAAAATTGACTAAAAAATAAATTTTGTAGTTTTTGTTAATACAAGAAAAAGAATGAAAAAAATTTAATTCAAGAATATTTTTTCATGTTTAAAAATGATTCATAAAGTTGCAAGTATAGAAAAGTTAAGTAAGTTTTTACTTTCGTTTTCTAAGAATTTTTTAAACATTTCATTGAAAAGAAAACATTTTCTTAAATAAAATATCAATAAAATATTAATTCAAATATTTTTAGAAAATATAATGTTTAACAACTTTTTCGGCTTCAGTTTAAGTTTTAAAACATTTCGAAAAAAAACTTACAAACAAATAGCCATATTTAAATTTTATTTTTTTTAATTCAGATATTTTTTTAAGATAATTTTTATTTCACTTTTATTCAAAGAAATAAAAATAATATTTTATTGTATTAATTTAAAAGATATACACAAAGTGCTTTCTTTCTTGTGCTACGGCAAAACTAATTTTTTAACAAATTTTGATTTTAGTTAGCACCTGTTGAAATAAATGGTGATTAAAATTTTAACTACTCACTTTGCTAAATGGACTTGGGGTAAAATTCTCCCTTTTAATGGCATGTTTCCATTTATCAAATAAATGTTTATTTTTTGGAAATGAAAAACAATGAACTTTCGGTCCATTTTTATAATTCCCTTTGCAATTTGGTACCACACAAGGGGAAGGCATGTTTGGTTCTGAAAATAAGTCAATGCTAACGAACACTGTGTAGTAAATACAACAGAACTCTACTAAGTGTGATGTCAGAAAGTTAACTTTAATCATAGAACAGGCTTTGGTAATATAGTGGAGGTCGTGACCAAGCAGGACAGCAAGGCTGTAGAAGCAGCAGAGGAAACTTATTGAACCAATTGAATAAAATATTTTATTCAACTGTATACATCATTTAAGATTAACTACTAGTCTATATAATGTTACTTTTTACCTCTTTTTGTATTTAACTATTTTTCTAATTTGAAGATGAAATAAGACTTTTTTATTATTTTCTTGCAGTAGAATGAACTTGGATATAATGCTTCACAGCCAGTGTTAATGATTGTACTATATGTCATTGAGTTCTAAAGTTTCAAATACGAAGAGAGCCATGGTTCCCCTGATATTACAAATGATCAACTGAAGATATGTCAGATTGTTAAATCATTATTAATCCGATAATTGTTTAGACTACTAAACTCATGCTTTTGGTTATGCTGCAATAAAAACATTTTGGTCAATCCATTCTATAGCCTTTTTCAGGTGGACAAACTTTAGATATTAAACAAAAAATGATACTGACTAGCCGGATTAATTTTTTTTAGGAAGCACATGCAAACATTTCAATAATTATTTATCATAAATGAAGAATAAAACAAACACACAATTTTATTAATAGAAGTAAATTTTTTGTTCTTTAATTAAAAATGCATATATTTGTTTGTACTTTATTTTAAAAAAAATCTTTTTATGGCCCACCCCCACAAAAAGTCCAACAACTCTGTATGTTAAATATTTGTTGGACAATATTTTGGGAAAGCATGGATTTGTGACAATGAAGTATATTTGCGCTTTGTGATTCAGGTATTTTGAAATGTGAATAAAATGTGTTTCTTTGAAAAAAGTCAACCAGGTGCACAAAAAGGAAAACATGTTTGGATTTGGGATTTTTATTTTGTCTACTGAGGTCAAATGCCAGCTCACACCCCAGATAAATTTGTACTGGAAGACAGCTGTCAATGGCACAAAAGTGACGTTAAGCCAACAATTGGAAAATTTTGAGTGGTAATTGCAATTTTTGTAAAGCCATGATTATATGCGGGATAATGGAGTGGTATCCTGTTGCCTTCTCCATGCTGATTTATCGAGACACCACTTCTAGTTAGCTGTCTGTTGACTTTAAGAGTTCCTCCACCCTTTGTAGGCTTAATTTTTGTCCTAACAGGTTGCTAACATCCCGTGGAAAAAAAAAAAAAAATGAATGGGTAAGAATGGGTTAGGGGACAAAAGAATATAAATATTAAGTACATACTTGTAAAAGTTCAAATGACTAGTCATGCAGAGGAAGATAATTCTGATTCTCCCAGATTAGCATCTCATTACCAGCAGACAGAAAAAGCTAAAAATTTTCTTTGAATTTTCATAAATATTTCAAAGACAATACCTTTACCATCTTTTGATAACTGCAGCAACTAATCTTGTTAAAAAGTATTTATATACACACACACACCTGGTTTCAAGAACACCCTAGATGTTTATGGACATAGAGAAACTCAGGAGGCAACATGAAAAACCAAATTGATTATGTAACCATAAACAAAAGATTCAGAAACACAGTGGTTGAATGCAAAACCTATCCAAGTGACCGTCTTCCAGTTATCTGCAAACTAAGGGTGAAACTTTGGATACTAAAAAAATCCTAGGGCAGCATCCAGACTGCAATACAGCATGTTCCTGAATGACCTTGACCTGCAGAAAAATATATATGCTGACACTGTAAGAAACAAATACAAAGAACAAATGGGAAATGAAAATTCAAAATGGGACACACTTAAAGAAGTGCTAGTGACATCAGCAAACAACATGATTCCAAAAGAAATCAGATGTAAAAGAAAAGAAATGAGTGGATGACTGAAGAGATTCTTGACATGATGCAAAGGAGACAGAAAACTATGCCAAGATGTGGAACTGAATACAAGAAACTACAAAAGGAAATAAGGACCAAGTGCAGACAGGCTAAAGAGGAATGGATCAACAACAAATCTGCTGAAGTAGAGAGATTGAGTAAGACTAATAAAGGAGAAATGCATAAAGAAATAAAAGAACTGACAGGACAAAGAACATGCTCTTCAACAGGATGTATAAAATTCAAGGATGGAACGATTATATTGGAGAAAGAAGAAATACTCCAGCAATGGGAAGAATATATTAAAGATCTCTTCTACGACAAGAGAGAGCAACTGATAGTTAACAAAGATGCTGATGAACCGGAAATACTAAAATTTGAAGTGAAAGCTGCAATGGTCAAACAGAATAGGAACAAAGCAGTTGGACAAGATGGCATTGTAATAGAGATGTTGACAGTCTTAGAAGATTTTGGTAGAGAGAAAATTACAGAAATAATAAATGAAATCTACAACAGTGGTGTAAAATCAATTTTCAGAGCTCTACCTAAGAAGTCAGGTGCAGTTGAATGTGAACTCCACTGAACAATCAGTATGATGAGCCATATAACGAAACTCATTGTTCGAATCCTGATGAATAGAGTGCGAAGCAGAATCAGACTGGAAATAGGACAAGAACAGTTCAGTTTTGTCAAGGACACTGGAACAAGGAATGCAATATTTATATTTAGGATGCTATCAGAAAGGGTGATACAAATGAAAAAGAGAGTAAACCTGTGTTTTGTAGACTATGCCAAGGTGTTTGACAAAGTACACCACAAGGAATTGATAGAAATGCTCAGCAACCTTGACATATTTGGCAAAGACATCAGAGTAATCAAGAACCTCTACTGGCAGAAAACTGAGTGCATACAGACAGGAAACAAATTCAGCAGATATACAAAGATGGAAAGGGGTGTAAAACAAGTATGTGTCTTTTCATCAGATCTATTCAACTTGTACAGCAAGACTATTCTGAGAACCCCAGAAGTTATACTAGGATTTGTCATTGGTGGTCACAATCTGAACAAGATAAGACACGCAGATGATACAGTGCTGATAGCTGACATGGAAAGAAAACTACAAGACCTCCTAGAAAAGGTAGATGAAAAAAGTTAAAAGAAAGGACTACAAATAAATTACAAGAAAACTCAATGTATGGTCATCAGTAAACGGAGAAGCGCAAAATGCCAATTACAGGTTAAGGATACTAAAATCAAGCAAGTACAAAAATGTAAGTACTTGGGAAGACGGAAAGTGTGACACTGAGATCCGAAGGTGAATTGAAATGGCCAAGGACACATTCCAGAAGCTGAGCAAAGTATTAAGAGGCAGAAAAATTTTGCTGGAAACAAAGAAGAGAGTTTTGGATTGCTGTGTGATGTCTGTGCTTCAATATGGCAGTGAATGCTGGACAATATCATCAAAGATGAATGAAAAAAGTGAAGCAACTGAAATGTGGTCCTACAGAAGGATGCTGCAAATATCATGGATTGAGCATGTGAACAAAGATGAAGAGGTTTTAGAAAGGATGGAAATTAAAAGGAAATTAATACTGAGCATCAGGAAGAGACAGCTGAAGTTCTTGGAACATGTAATGAGGAAGAAAGGCTTGGAGAATCTGATACTCTCAGGTCAGGGATATGTGGAAAGCCATGATCACCTTTGTCCTGAAGGGACACGGCACATAGAAGATGAATTGCAGTTTGATTTTGCAAGGGTCTGAGTTCACCTGTTGAAGCGGGCTAAAATTGGGTCTCCCTGATGTGCGGGTGTTTCTGACAACTCTGACCAAGGAACCTCCTCTTACTCCACGAGATGTTTGAAGAGATGTCACTTTGTTTGAGAAGATGTCTTTGTATGGAAAATAAAAATAAAATATACTTTATATTTTATTTACATTTGGATTTGGGCCTATTATTTTTCGACAGAGGCAGAGGCGTTTGTTGCAGATTGTATTTGTTGTTGCTGATGGTGATGATAAAAAAGACAAAAAAGATGAAAAAGATTGTGAAATTGATTACAGTAAAGGTCAGGCTGAATTTTCCCTGACAAAGTGAAATTGAAGTATTTGTGTGAAGAAGTTAGGTTGAGTATTCCCCAACAAAGAGAGATTTGACCCCAGTGAAGTTGGATCAAGTAGTAATCTCTGACAGAAATTATTTAAAGTATTTGTGTGAAGAAGTTGACTTGAGTGGTACTTGATAAAATGATTAATGATTTGAGAAGTTCAATCACCCTCCACACTGTTTTGAGAAGTAGTAGTTGTAATAGTGAAGGCCACCGAATTTATGCAGTTTAATTTTCGTTGCAAGCATCATTCATTTGTCTAGACATTGTGGGGCTCAAACAATGGTGTTTTGACAGAAGAATTGTTTCAATCGAAAAAAGAATATATAACATGTAAAAGTCAAAGATTGTTTTGACATTGTATTATTGATATTATAAATCCTCCTTCTAAATGAATAAAAAAATTAAAAAAAAAAAAAGTCAATGTCTTTTTTTTTAATCCTAGCAAGTGTTGCAGCCTAAGGAAGGTCCAAAGAATATTTATCTACAAAAATTATCCCCACCCCTAAATGTTTCACAAGTGGAGCAATTTATTTAAGTAATTATGAATGGATTAAGTGCCATGTTATAGTAGCGCAAAGAATGTGTTTGTCAGAAAAAAAAAAAAACTTGATGGAAGTATTCTATTTCTATCATTTGCTGTCAATTATATTACAAAGGTGTCTAGAGATGCCCAGGGCCTGATCAAGAAGGGAATATTTGTCATTTGGTCAGATTTTGGAAAGTGGATCAGGCTAAGAACTTCCCAGCCCCTTTGCAAACATTGATCAGAAAATAATAGCTGATTTATTACTCATGCACAACAAACAGTACAAACAAAAGATATTTTAACTGTACAAATTCACTAACCTTCATATGGTTGGTATAGGGCCACATCATCAGGCCAGGGCACAGAGGCTAGAAAAGAACCAAATAAGGAAACAGCTCATTGAAAAGTTAATATATGAAAGAAAATTTTCCCTGTAGATATTACATAATGAAATTTCACAAAACAAGTTTATATATAAGATTGATTTTGTAGGATGTAAAACACATTTTTAGGTTTAAAAAGTTGATATAACATTTAGCTTAGAATAACTATTCTCTTGTTAATTCAAATCCAGTCAGTCAGTTAAGTGCCATATGTGATACACACTTGAGCAATCATATCTCTTTCATTCCATGACTGACTAGACAGAAGATTTTCCTGCAGTAGGTTGCCATTTCTTTCTGCAGTTGACTGGTTGCCAACCAAGGCAATAGAACTCAATCTGTCCTGTTATTTAACTCATAGTTGAAGAGAGAAGAGATGGTTTAATACTTTTCCCAAGAGTATTTGTACATAAGTGAATGCAAGGAATTCAAAAGTTTAAAAAACACCAATGTTTACTTTCTTAATTGTCTTCTAATCCCAAATAGAGTAAGACAGAGTCAACTATAAAATATTAACTATAAATGCTATCAATAATATCAATAACATTAGTATCCAGTTTATGTTTAACATGGATGAGCATCATACAGGAACAAAAATAGTAAGAATGCAAATTGTAACTTATATTTTTAACAGTGATTCTAAAAAAAAAAAAAAAAAAAAAAATTGTAGTTTACTTCTCCAAGGTTCATAATTTAGCCATAACATTTGGCTGGCTTGTTATTGTATGTTTGATATCGAAAAATTACAAGAAGTGATTAGGTTATTAAACTATCAAATTTTGGTAAATGATAATTTGGGGTACATAAATATTAATTATTGAATATTAAAAAAAAAAAAAAAATAGCCAAAAAAGGGAAATAAGATTTTTATTTTATTTTTAAAAAAATTACATCAATGTTTCAGGCAAGTTCCTAATTCCATCCTCCTAGAATATTTTAATTTTCTGAGAAAAGAACAGCATTTTGTAGTTTTGTTTCATTACAAACATTCTGTAACAACCAGAATAAAAGGTAACTCAAAGTTGGAGTATTTGGTAAATATGGCAGATGAGGGAAAACTTCCCAGCTAAGCTGCAACAAATTTTGCCTCACTACCAAAAAAAAAGCATAAATTATTCTGATAGAATACTATTCCCTTTTTGTTAACTGAGTGGTTTTTGTCAATTGCTGCTGCCTTTGATTGGTTTAAATGGGAGTTGTACTTGTTGGAATAAATCATTTGCTTTTTTTGGAAAGAGCACATAATAAAGGATTCATTTCCAATCTCATCATAAAAATAGTAGTATTATAATAATAATTGTCATATGTTGTAAAGTATCTACTTTTCATTGCAACAATAAAAAAAATCATCTAGTGTGTTTCTTTGTTTTAAATTATTCATTAGGTTGTTTGAAAATTAATGCTGGATTTAAAAAAAACATTTTGTTCTATTGTTATAGTTGAAGAAACTTGATAAATGGGCTTCACATAAAAATCAAATAGTTTGCCATTTTGAAATGTGTCCATCATTACATCTGAAATTTAAATGCTTCATTTCTTGATTGAATAGTGAGTTGTGATGAAAAATGTATCCTTTATGACAATAGTAAATGATTGGCTCAATGGCTTGATCACAACAAAGGACCTAAACATTTTCTGAAATTGAAATTGCATCAAAAGAAGATTATGATGACAGTCTGGTGGTCCACTATTGGCATTATCCATTACAGCTTTCTGGAATCTAACCAGAACATCACAGCCAAAATGTACTCCCAGCAAAAGTTGCACATCCAGTTAAGCAAAATGTGACTGTCACTGGTTAATCAAGGAGGTCCAATTCTGTTTCGTGATAATGCTTAGCCACATGTTGCTAAGCTGACACAACAGAAGCTCACTGATTTGGAATAAGAGATTTTGCCACACCTCTCATATACCCACAATCTCTTGTCTACTGACTAACACTTTCAAGCATTGTGACAACTTTTTTTAAACCAAAAAGACATTTTGTTGCGAAGAAGATGCAGAAACTGCATTCAAACATAGAAATGTTTGAATGCAATTTAATGGTTTTGATGACCAAACCTTTTGAGTTTTATTATAATGGCATAAGTAACCTTGTAACTAAATATATAGATGTTCAGGGTTCTTATTTTGATTGATTTAAACACTGTTTAAATACATTAATTCATGAATAAAAGTTGATTTTAAAACAGGACATTATTTTCTGAACAACCATAAAAAAGCGATATATCAAACTAACATAACCAAGCTAATTCACGTGATTTTCGTCACTTACTTTTCAATATGTTATAACTGGCATCATAAAAGTGATTATTCACAATGCAAAAGTAAGATCCATCAAGGGGTGGAAGAAGTCAAAAGAGTCAATGGTTAACTAACTAGAAGTGGTGTCTCAATAAACCATTGTAGATAAGGCAATGAGAAACCAATACACTATTCTTCCTACGTCATAGCTGACAGGTGTCAACCAGTGACTGCTGAGACAAAACTGTAATTGCAACATGGAATGTTAAGACATTATCAATATGGGAAGTTAGTAAATGTCAAATTTGAAAAAGAATAGCTAAACATTAATATTCTAGCAGTATGTGAAACTAGATAGATAAATAATATAAGTAATGTATACAGAATCATATATGCAGGCAGAGAGAAAAATGAAAGGGGAGTAGGACTGATGTTTTTGGAATACTGACTGTAAATCTTAGAATCAAGCAGATACAGAAATTTAACTGTCTGAGCAGTGTAGTAACAGATAATAGAAAGTATGATGCAGAAATTTGAATAGTGAAAAAATGCCTTCTAGAAACTAAAAGCATTAAGAAACAGGAAAATTCCATTAAACAAAGAAAAGAATGTTGAACTGCTATGTCATATTTATCCCTCTATATAATATTGAATGTTAGACAATTTCCTTAAAGATGAAGAAACAATTCAAAGCAATAGATGTACTTCTACAGACAGATATTGAGATTAGCATTAACTGATTACGTGAACAAGTTTAAGAAAATGAGAACTAAAAGACACTTATACCTAAAATCAGTAAAAAAAAAATTTCTTGAACTCATTATAAGAGAAAAAGAAAAAAGGGGTGTGTGGTGGAATGAAGAATTTTGCCTTTAAGACCACCCCAATTCTTGGCATGGATTTGACAACAATCTGGAAGCATACTTTTGAAATTTGGATCAATGCAGTCATTATAGCATTTAACAATTTTTCTAGATTGATGAGCTGCATATCCAGGATTCTAATCTTTTCCATCACACCCCAAAGGTGTTCTATAGGATTGATATCCAGTGATTATTGAGGCTCTTGCTATGCTCCATGAATCAATCTGCAACTATTTTTGAACCAATAAAAAAAACCAAAAAAATAAAAACCCCAAACACTCAAAGCTGCAAACTGGCATGAAAGCTTTCACAATACAACCAATAATGATCTTTTTAAAAAGACAAAATGCTTCTTATATCAATTAATGACAAGTACAAAATATTTTACCCAACCCAATACTTTGCACAAAAGACGATTTGAAAGAACATAACTTTCTGTCCAATATGACAAGATGCAGTTCAATCAAATTCAGATAATGAATTTCACTTATTCTACAATCGAAATTTGAAGCTCCGGTTACAGTGTAAATGAGGCTTATTACCAGAATTTGATCAGAATCCTGTCAAACTAAAGTGGCTAACAACCTTTCATGATACTACTGACTGAACATATAAGATAGTTTTAAGAGATTGGTTTGTTTAAGCATTCACTCACCCACTATTTTCTCCAACCATTGTGACATGCTTGTAATGAGACATTTCATTACAATATTAGTCAGTGGGAGAAAACAAATGAGATGAGCGGATTCATGCCTTCCCCAGGGCCAAATGTACAAAAGCAATCTCAGCCAAGAGTTTGTTTTTTGTGCTTGTAACTGCTTTGTCTCCTTAGACCTATAGTTACCTGAATTCACAAAAAAAAAAAAAAAAAAAAAAAAAAAAAAAAAAAAACTTGCTAGAAATCAGTAGAACTTCAAAAATACACAGGGCAAAGGTAAAATGCATATTTTGCCAGTATCGATTTAGAGCAAGAAAATTTTCCAGCAATATTGCATTATATATATATATATGAGGTGCACCAAGTATTTGCTGTAAATCTAACTTTACACCATGTATATACAAGAATTATTAATAAAATATAAGCTTGAATTCATTAGTATCATGAAAGATATATTTCAATTTTTTTTTTTTTTTTACAAACGCATGTACTATTTAATATAAAAAAAATAAGTACAAGAAAAATTATACCCTGCATATAAATGTTGGAGACAAAAAGATTTGAGAAAAATCAAATGTGTGCAACAGAAACTTGCCCTTTTGATATGAGCGGATAGTGAACAACTCCTCTAAATCTTAGTAAATGAGCTGAGAAGTTTTCAACACTCCTTTAAAAATACATGATCCAAAGTTTAAAAAGAGAAAAAAAATTCTGTAATGATTACTATTACCTAAAAAGGAAATAAAATACATAAAATGTTGATATATTTATATTATCAGTTAATAAACATATTTTTATTAATGACATGCAGATGTAGATGCTATACTACCTGGCAAAGACTTAAGAGCATATGAGAGAGGGAGAAAGATTTGTAATAGTCATTTTAAGGCAGTTGTAAAACCTCTGTGTGTGTGTGTGCATAAAGTGACAATTGATGCAGACCTAAAAGTAATAATACTGTGAGAATGCAATGCATTACATTTAATGGTCAATCTATCTACTTAGAACAAGATGAACCATGTTCAATATTTATAAAATGAGGTGCTATCAGTGTTCATGAATTTATTTTAACATCCACATCTTTGTTATTTTTATAACTTTTCTTTTACTGCAAGACAATCATTAAAAATAAGCTTAAAAAGAAAATAATCACAAATATTTGAAAAAAAAAAATTACAGGTGACAGAATTCAGTAACAGCTTTTAATAAATAACATTCTAATAACCAATAATAATAAATTCAATAAAGAAATTAAATTGCAACATCTCAGCTAATCTTTTCCCTCAGAATGTATTGAATAACTGAGGTGCAAAGTGTTGGGGTAATGAAATTTGCAAATCTAGTTCTAATTTTGGTTGAAGCTGCTTATGTATATTTAGAAATATTTTTTGCGAAAGGCATGAATCAACTTCTCCTTATGCTCTGACCTGTTGTCAGCTATCTTGACAAAATATCTTGTCACTGGTATGACTGACCTGTGAAGTCAGTGGGTATGTGATCACTTAGACAACCATTCTCCTGTAATTATCTTATTGTCTAGGCAGGAACAGCAAAAAAACTGTTACTTTCTTAATCAACTTTGACTGTACTTAAAGCACATGAAAATATTAGTTAACTTTAATTATATGTATGCTATTTGTCCAAAATATTTAATCAAACTAAGATGAGGATATCAGTCCAAATAAATTCATGGACATTTAATTTGATGCAGTTTTAAGTAGCAGATGTTCACTAGGACTTTATAAACATGAGGCTTACCTTCAAAGTAGAATAAATCTGTAAACAAAACATAAAAATGAGAAGAAAGAATATTTAACATAAGTTTGCCAAAGTGGCTCTATTTGTGTTGTATGTTCTGGGGATGCAGAGCTACATTTTAAAAATAAATAAAATAATTATAATAATAATATAGTCTGTTTTTCAGATTTTATCAAATGTTCTTGCCCTACTAAAATACAACCATTATACAGAATTAAAATCTCAATCTCCAAATGAAATGTCAAAATGACATCAAGAAAAACTAATTTATGCTTATTTCTGTAATTTAATCTATTTTTATGTTTTATAGTCAATAGCCATAATTTCAAGAAAAAGGACAGACAGAAATTCATAAAAGTAAAAATTTTCATCTTACATATGAAAAAAAAAAAACAAAAAAAAAAACAACCTGTTTTAATGACTAACAAGCAACAAATGCATTGTGCAATTTTCTAATTGTACAAACTCAATTTTCTACATTAAATATTAATTTGAAAGTAAAACAGGAAGTGAGCACATTTTTTTAACTACTAGAATTCACCCAAATCAAAGTTCAAGAGCCATCCAAGTTAGAAGGCTACTATTAAAATGGTAATGATGAATGAGGTGTGTAATATCAGTTAAAGAGAATAGATAATAATTTGACTTGAAAAGGTGAGGATTGTTATTGTGTTCAGAGAAACATCCATACAAAAGTACATTCCACATATTGGCAGTTCTTGAGGAAAAACAAAAGCTGTCTGAGTGGCAGTTTCTTCTTACTTTTGGGACTCATACAGCATATCCTTCCACAGAGACAAATCAGCCTCATTTCCTGTCCCAAGAAGAATGTTCTGTTTACTAACAGAGAACAACAGAACAAATATAAAATTTACTTTCTTTAAAGTCATTTTAGTAATGTTTAGGAAATCATTTGAACTTCAACTGTTTGACAAAAGCCGAATTAATTTTTGACAAGTTTTTTTTATCTTATTTCTATTGCTTTTGCAAAGATTCCACAAATGAATTAAAACTTTCAGAAGTTTTTTGTTTGTTCATACACACTGGTTCAACTTATATAAATGCAGTCTTATCAGTTAATAAACACACCTTATATTCCATGAAGGTTTGTATGATCCTCCTATTCCCACAGATCTGATCTAAATTATGTTGATGGATTATGATTTTTGGTGTTACAATCTTATTTTTATAGTGTATCTTTTTTACCCTTGTACTCTCCACAACTGTCATGGATATTGTATACATTATTTTTTTAATTTTTTTTAATCGTATCACCCTGAGAAAGGCGGTAATGCCACTGATGTGCAGGAGGCTACATAAGAGTAAAAAGATTAATTAGAAGAGAGTGAAGAGGAAGACGAACCAGATAGAAAGGAGCAAGAGAAGGATGGGAATACAGGTGTGATGACAGTTGCAAAGGTGGAGAGAAAGGAAAGGATATACGGGGCGATGAAAGAACTAGAGTCAAGTGGTTAATAGATGAGTATTGACATTGTATTTAAATTCCTGGAGGTTGTAGTTTGTGGCCGTCAAGAAAGCAAGAATATAGAAGCAAGTTCCACAGGTGGGAAGTGTGAGAGAAGAAGCTGCAGGAGTAGAATTGTCGTCTGCATTTGGTTAATCTAACTGTGAATGGGTGGGACCCAGTTGCCAATCTGGTTGCACGAGTAAACAAATGTTGCAGAGGCACCAGTGACTTAAGTTCGTTGGAGCAGGGCCTGTTGCAGAGGCACCAGTGACTTAAGTTCGTTGGAGCAGGGCCTGTTGCAGAGGCACCAGTGACTTAAGTTCGTTGGAGCAGGGCCTGTTGCAGAGGCACCAGTGACTTAAGTTCGTTGGAGCAGGGCCTGTTGCAGAGGCACCAGTGACTTAAGTTCGTTGGAGCAGGGCCTGTTGCAGAGGCACCAGTGACTTAAGTTCGTTGGAGCAGGGCCTGTTGCAGAGGCACCAGTGACTTAAGTTCGTTGGAGCAGGGCCTGTTGCAGAGGCACCAGTGACTTAAGTTCGTTGGAGCAGGGCCTGTTGCAGAGGCACCAGTGACTTAAGTTCGTTGGAGCAGGGCCTGTTGCAGAGGCACCAGTGACTTAAGTTCGTTGGAGCAGGGCCTGTTGCAGAGGCACCAGTGACTTAAGTTCGTTGGAGCAGGGCCTGTTGCAGAGGCACCAGTGACTTAAGTTCGTTGGAGCAGAGCCTGTTGCAGAGGCACCAGTGACTTAAGTTCGTTGGAGACAGTTCTTGCTCATGTTTTTCTCCCAATTTTTTTGGTGAGTTCTCTATATTGAGTGGGACTGGTTCCAGACAAAACAGCAAGAGGAGCATCATCCAAACCTTATTTCTCATTCTGACAAAAGCTATTTGATGGTTATAATTTGATGGTTATGGACAGTCAGCCTTCAAAGTAATAAATGGTATGACAAATGCTAGCTAGTAAATTTGGCTGGATACAAGTGTAATCGTTTACAGAAATATTTTCTCGATCCACTAGACTTATCATTTTTATGACCTTTGAGTTTGACTAGTCTTTTCTAAAGGGCACAAAAAATATTCTTGAAAAGTTTTATTTGTAAAAACAGGGAACAATCTTTCTAATATAATCATGCATGGGAAATATAACCAGAAATAAATATTATTGTTTATGATATTACTAAGTGGATTGAGGGGGAAAAATGAACGTAAAATAAGGCATTTAAGGATTTCGATTTAAGTTTAAAGTCAGTCGCAAAACTGGTTTGAAATTTTTGAGAAATAGATCGACAAGTTTTTATTTTAACCAATATTTGATAAAAAATATTTATCTTTTAAGAGAAAAGAGTTTAGAAATAGATAAGTATTTTTCAGTCTTTTTTAAGCTTCTTTCAGAAAAAGTTAAAAAAAAAATTGTTAAAATCCACATTAAAAAGAAATAAGTCTCTAGTCTAGAGACTAGAGGAAAAAACAAACTTCAGTTTCATGCATGGCATGGCTTGATGACTTTTTAAAATAATAAATAATAATTAATAATAATTTTTAAAAAGTCATCAAGCTATGCCATGCATGAAAGTGAAGTCTGTTTTTCCCTCTTAGACTCAGTTATTTTTTTGTTTTGATGATGCATAAAAATGTCTTAATCCGAAAGATAAAAAAATAAAATAAAAAAAGAGCATTAATTTGTTGATTGATTAGACAGGAACTGGTTCAGTTAGTGCTTGGAAAAAAAAAGGTGAGGTACCGAACTTAATAAAAGCAAAGTTCATATGTTTTTAAGAGGAAAGACCAACAAAGTATTAATTATTTTTGTTTAAATTTTCAATCCTTTCTTGCACGTTCGAAATTTTGGTTAAAAATCTTTTTGCGTCAGCTGTCGACGTAATAATCGTTAATAATCAACTTTTTCTTTTTAATTATTGAGCATCATTAAATAATTAATTAAAAAGAAATAGCTGATTATTTATTTAAAGAAAAATTTTTTGAAGTCAACATATTTTTGCAGAGTGCTATTGTTTTTTTTTTTTGTTTTTTTTTAGTATTTTTGCATAAGAGACCTGATTCGCCTAGAGATACCAAAATTAAAAGAAGTTTACTGAGTTTGTTTTTTTGTGAGAAATTGGGTAAAGGCAGATTGGAATCAATTTCTTTGCTCATACATTAAGACCTCAAAGACCCCTCCCTTTTTTTAGCTTTGATGATAAAAACGTTTTTTATTAAGGAATTAAAAAAAGCTTCTTTTTCTCTATCTTCAAAATAATGAAGGTCATGGTAACATGGTATTATTGTTTTTTAAGCTAAGTTTTAGCCGTAGACAGTTAAGAAGAGAGAGTATCATTCTAAATTTAATGTCATCCTCTTTTTTTAAATTCAAACTTCATTATTATTACCACTTCTTACGCTTTTCTATTTATTATTTTTATTATCTTTTTTTATATTTCTAAAAATAAATTACAAGATCAGTACTGACACCGGTTACCCTTAACCACAAGGTTGAATTGATAGTAGATTAACTCGCACTTAAACATACCAATACCATGTTATACATATAATTTAAATTAACAAGATACAATTCCAGTCTTATTTTTTTGTTTCCAAATGCAAAAGTGAAATTAATGAATGATACACAAAGAAAGAAAACTCATCATGCGTGTCTTCCACCAGATAAAAAGCGGTAACTTTCAACTACTAATTTTTTGAGCGCTATCTTTACATAAATGATTATAATCTTCGCTTTTTAAGTATTATTTGAATCCTAAAGCAAAATCATGATATTAAAAACTTACCCCCTATTTCTGCCTGAACAGACTCCACCACCCAAGAAGACATCCCACGGTAAAACAACTTTCAGTGCTCTACCGGAAGCCGACGTCGAGAGGAAAACACCGGATATACAATATGTTTGCAGAAATCACATTGATGTCGTCATTTCCTCTCCGGTTATGTTTGTTTTCTTACCGGGTTTTTTCAATTTTAGCAATTGAACACAATTTGTCAGCTCGTTCCTTACTGGGTGTATTCAGCGAATATGTGCAGTAAATATATAAAAGTTAATTAGACTATGTGTAGTGATTGTCAATTTGTTTAAATGAGAAGAACAGGTACCGCTCCCCCTAAAAAAATGGATTCGTTTTTTTAAATGAAAAAAAAAAAAAGGGCTCACTTAAAGATATTAATCTTATTTAGGAAATGTTTAGATTTTATTCATTAATGAATTATATACTGAATTAGTTATTTTATTAGAAAGCTTTGTAAAAAATATTTTTGGGGTGCCACTTACTCTGCTATTTGAATACAACGCGAGTACTTTCAAATTGAGGGAAGGGAAATAACAAATATTTTTTTTATCCCTGAAAATATTATTTTAGTATTGGAAAAAAAAAAAAAAAAAATGTCCTGAAATCAATAATTTTGTGTAATCTAATAAAATATTACTTTTTCAGATTTAATGAAAAAAAAAAAATTTTTTTAGTGCGATTTTGAAGTCTGATGAATCAGAAAATGAAAATATCAAGTTTGATGCCATTCATTTTCACATTAGAAATTTAAAAAGAAAAATTTTACTTTCACATTTTTACTTTATACGCTTTTTAGCTGCGCCGGAGGGCGTTGTCAGTGAATTGGATCATTGGGCAGTTTTGGGTCTTCAAACATTACTCCTCTCACCAAATCGACTCCATCAGAACTGATCGGTCTCTGATGCGTCCCCCTTTTGAATTAAACAGCCTGCAGACACTGACTTATCGGCAACCCATACCCCTCTGTCACGCATTTCGATTATTATATTTTGCATGAAAGATCAAATAGCGAATAATTCAACAATTCTGAACTACTTCTCTACTGGTTAAAAGATTAAAAATAATTATGTCTGAAAATGTATCAAAAATATTTTATTGGTAGTTGGAAGAAGGGAATCGTTAAACAAACAACAAAAAAAAAAATCTTTATCAAATTTCCCCGTTTTCTTCTTCTTCTTATAGCTCTTAGTCTTGTTGTTTAATAATTTTTTTAAAATATAAAAACATCCAATTTGGTGCAAGTAGATATTTCATGACCTTTAATTGTTAAAAAAAAAACAAAAAAAAAAACAGGATAAATACCAAATAATTTAAAAAGATAAATGCATTGAATAAAAAATATTTCAACATTTTTTTTTATCTTTTGAAAAAATATTGGTAAATGTTCGTTTTAGGTGCCGACGGCTTTTCCCCCTTCAAATTTATCCAAAATAGCATTATCTCTGTGCAAATGTATATGCTGAACTCAAATCAACAATTAGTTATTGAAAAAACTTACCTTTTTTTTTTTTTTTTTTTTATCTAAATGTCCATAAAAAAACGAACTATATCTCGCACTTTTTCTCTCCCATAACTCTCTCACGAAGTCATGTAATTAACTGCAGAATGACGTTCTACGTAGGCAACAAATTTCGGCCGATTTTCTTCCTTTACTGAAACTTCCAGCGATGTACTTCCTGTTATGAAGTTATGCGCTATTGTATTTCTACGCTTATTACTTTCATGACAGGAAGTTTCAGTAAAGGAAGAAAATCGACAGAAATTTGTTTTCCTACGCAGTACATCATTCTGCAGTTAATTACATTACTTTGTGAGAGATATGGGAGAGAAAAAGTGCGAGATATAGTTCGCTTTTTTTTACAGACTTTCAAAGCAAAAAAGGTAAGTTTCTTCAATAACTAATTGTTGATTTGAGTTCAGCATATACATTTGCACAGAAATAATGCTATTTTATATAAATTTGAAGGGGGAAAAGCTGTCGAGAGCTAAATCGAAAATTTACCAAAATATTTTTATATTCCCATTAATGTAAAAATAAATATTCTACTAAATATATTTATGACTAAAAGATATATATATATATATATATATATATATATATATATAACCTGAAGAAAAATGTTTTTGTTGAATAATCAATTTTTGCAGGAATTGTTTTCATTTTTTCTTTTTTAAATATTATAATTTATAAAATTTTAAAATTTAAAAAAAATTCTACAAAGCCTTGTTGTAGTTAGGTTATTAAGTTATTAAGTGAAGACTATATTTACTAATCAAAAATTGAAAAGTTTAATACAAATCATCGAGCTGATACATTTTAAAATAACTTTAAATTTTTCGTGTATAAGAAGTTTTTTTTAAAGTATGGTATTTTCTATGTTATATTAAAATGGTCACGTGTTTCAGGGTTTCTTCTTATAGGAAGAATTTTGGACAATTATGTCACTTCTGGTGAACCATATTTAGCAGTCATTTGGCATCTGGATATCATCCATCATTCGCACCTTGCTCAGTTCACATTTTGGTGATTAAGAAATACTTTTATTCTAAATTTCATGCTATAAACAAGTAATACTTGTGTAAATCAGATTAATTTAACATTAAATTTGCTCATTTTCCAAAAATATGTCACATATTGTATATTTTAGTTTTGCAAGATTTTTAAAACCAAGAATTAACTTTTGTTTACATATTTGTTCATTGCTTAAAAATGGTTGAAAGATTTTAGATTCTAAGCAATATAATTTCTGTTTGAAATGCATCAGAGTCTGTTGCTAACTGGAAATAGTAAATTTAATCATTTAGCTTTCAATTAAAACTAAAATAAAAGTTTCAAGAAAACATTTTACTTTTAAAAATTCAATTTAAATGTTATGTATCAAAAATGAGTGAAGGTACCTATTTTCCGTCATCATTTTTCAATTAAAATGGTTGATCGATGATAAAATGATCAGAATAACGTTTTAAAAATGTTTGAAAGTCTTATCAACATGTGTAAAATTTGTTTTTTTTTAATAAATTAGCTTTAGTCAATTACCTTTGAAATAGAACCAAAGTTTACTAAAAATAAGACATTTAAATTATTTTAAATGTTTGTTTTTAATTTTTTTTAGTTCAAATTTTGGTGGTACCTACATTAAAACAAATGACTTAACATCGGCCACTACAGCTAATGGAATTTTAACTATTTAGAATAGCTTTCACCAAAAACGTTTGTTGATATATGTTGATATTTTGTTGAAAAATAAAAATTAGTACTAAATAACATTGAAAGTTGAAAAAAAAATCTTGTTTTCTTTATTTGCTAACATTTTGAATAGTTTATTTAAATGAATGATTCAGCAAGAAATAAGTTTATTCCGAATGAAACTGTTAAGTGCAACATTTTATTATTTTGAAAATGTTGATATTATTTCTGATGATTTCTGACAGAAACTTGCATCAATCATGCCCAGGAGTGAAATTCATCTGTTTCTACATTGTATCAATACTTGTGATGCAAAATGGATTTTGTCTAACTGAATATCTGAACAATGGCTGAAAATAAATGAGAAGTAGAAGCCTCCAGTAAAAACACACTACAATTATTGTAAGCATTTGGTGAAACAGGATTTATATAAGGGTTTCCTTCAAAGTGGCCAAACCATTAATGCATGTATAAATAAACTAGCTTAAAACAATGTTGTAAAAACAGTGCACAGTTTGGTGAAGTAAAATATCATTTTGATACACAATATAAGAATTATGTAATGTTAGTTGAATAATTTGAAAGAGACTATTACAGCTTACCTATTCATTACATCTCTATTCTATCATCTATTATTTTGAGTATTTATATCACTTTCTTAGATACAAAAACTTTTTTAGTCAAAATCAAATTGAAGGTACCTAAAAAAGGACTTATGTATTTGAATGAAAAATATTTTAAAGAGTTGATCAAAGTAGAATAAATATAAAATAGGTACTGCCTTGGATTTTCTAAAATAACAAAACAATGAAAAATGCATTTTAAATAAATTAAATTTCCTTGAAGCTAAATATTGGTTTTATTTGAAAGATAATAGTCTAAAGCTAATCTGTATGAAAAGAAAAATAAATTTCTGTGTATAAACAGAGTTTTCATGCATTTTTAAAAAATTGACATATTCACTTGTCATTAAGTCATTGAACCTCAGACAAAAAATGTCGACAAATTAAAAATCTCAAAATCCAATATGTTTTTCCCTGTAATTTTGAAACAAAATAAATATTTTAAAAAAGTGTTTTTTCAAACAAAAACAAAATATGTAAAAAAGTGCCAATGGTTAACTTAATTATTTAAGTCTTTTTTTTTCAGATTTAATATTTCATACTTCAGAAAAAAAAAAAAAAAAAAAAAAAAAAAGCTTTTTTCTCTCTAAATATTTCATGCATGAAATCAACTGTTTGTAATTCGTGTGGCATTAATATAACTTTTTCCTCTAAAATTAAATGTCTACATTTTTAAATATTCTTCGAAAATTTCTGAAATTCATTTAGTCAACAAAAAATGTAAATATTTTCCCCCATAATTTTGAAACAAAAACAAATACAATGTTGTTTACAATGTTACACAAAATATCAACTCAGATTTATGTAAAATAGATTTTTTTAATGGAATTTTTTAACAATTTTTAAACAACAATTTTTGGTAAATTTTTTATTTGTTCCTCGAAGGCCTTTACCCCTTCAAATCTTTCCAAAACATCCTTATTTTCGTGCAAACATATATGCTGAACTCAAATCGATAATTATTTATTGAAGAAACCTATTGATGTTAATGACCAAAGAAAATCAAACCATATCTCACCCCTTACCACCGTTCTCATATCTGATTTACCCAATTTTTTATATAATTATTTTTTATATAACTGAGTTTTAAAGTGAGATGGCAACTACAAGCGCTTGGAAATCGCAACACACTGTATTAATCATCCAATTAAAAAATGTTCTGAGTTGCACAAGCAATGCCGGGCTATGATGCTAGTGTATTATATTACTTTTCTGATAGGGAAAGGTAATAAGTCATCAAAGGTTGTAATGTAATTCATAATTATTTCTTTTTAAAAACTTCTGTACAAAAATAATGTAACAGTTATAAAAAAAAAAGAAAATTAAAATTCTTTTAAAGAAAGTTTGCAGTTAAAATTGGAATTAAACTTTACTTTTTTTGATTCTTCAAAAATATTCTGTTATGAACACCAATGAGATGAATTTCAATAGTTTAGATTTTCTTTTTCTTATACAATCTGAAAGAAAATAATGTTTTATTAAATTATGCTAGTACTGACTCTCAAAAAATATAAAAGTTTTTTTGATTTATCTTGAATTATTTTTGGTAGGGTTTGGGGAAAATTTTCAGTATGTTCACACATGATATTAGATAAATTTTTTACTCAAATAACTTCTTCAGGGATTTTACCTTATATATTGCAAATGCCCCCATGCCAAATTAAAAAGTACACATAAGATATAAAAAAAGCTAGTGAAACAGACCCCAAAATAATATTTTAGTCATGTTCTCTAATAAAATTACGTATTTCAGTATACAATAAATAATGATTAGTACTGAAAATTATGTTTAAATCGAATACTTCCATGATTTTTTGAAAAGATAAAAAAAAAAAAATGCTGTGATATTTTGCTTTAATTTCAGAAAAAAAAACATCTATTCCTAATAAGGACTAAAGAGGAATATTTTGAATAAATAAGCTTTTCTGTGAAGGTCTTTTGCAATGAATTTTTTTGTTCAAGTATATTAACAATTTCCTGTTGAAAAACTAGATATTCCTAAAACAAGATCTTCTGATTACACAAATTTCTTCTGATGTTACACAAATTTCCACCAGATGTGAACACTCCGAAACCCAAGACTGAACAAAAACTTTGTCAACTGCGCATAGGCTCTCTACATAGCTTCCATTTCACTTACACACTCAAAGAAAAATACAATCCAAATTTTTACCAATAGCACCCACTTCTGCCTAAAGAAACAAAATAAAAATTGAAGCTGATCTAAGCCCAAGAAAAGGATATAAACACCCATCAAAGGGACTTCTTAGACAGTAGGTCGGCACAGCAGCAATGACTCACAAGGCTCATCAGGATGCGACCTCCCATCTCCAATGACACCTGTCAATGTCTGTTGCTGCAGTAAGTCACAACTCATCCTTTCTCTCCTACCATATGCTTCTGTGGTGGATGACTTATGACTCTACTTATATCTTTCTTTTTGAAATGAAAATGATTTACCATTTGTAACCATTTGTTGTATTTTTCATTAATACAATTATTTATTTCCTAAACCTCTGTTGTTTCTTCTTTGTTCTGCCACCATAACAATATTTAAATTTTTTTAAAGATTTAAAACTCACTTTGTGTAATGCTTTTAGAACAGGAAATTCTATCTTCTCACTTTTTTTTCTTTCTTTTTTTTTTAAATTGGAGTAGATAGACTAAACTATTGCCCTGTTCACACTCCACCCACGTCTATTGAACAGGCTCATCCCTTGTTTCCTGTTTAGGATGTGGTTTTCGGTTTTCTCTTTTCCAATCTTTTCACTCCTACGTAGCCCCCTGCACATCAGTGGCGTTACCGCCAAGCTCGGGGTGATATGATTAAAAAAAAAAAAATCTGTAAAACATGGCTATACCATATTTTTCTGAGTAATAAATCATGACAAATTATTCCAAAATATTTATACTTAATGAAAATCCTCTCAAATTCTCTGTACATAATGAACACAATTGAACAGAAACAGATGCAAAACTAAATAAATATTTATGGGTAATTAATCATTTGCAGTGATACTTATAATTATTTATAAGTAAGTATGAATACTGGTGATTTTATCTTAAGTTAAATAAAAAAAAAACTTATAACGTTTATTAGAGAATAGATGTTATTATTTATAAGCAATTTTCAACTAAAGTAGGAAAAGTTACATATGTTTCTAATCACTTTTAATATCACTTTCCTTTTTTAAAGATGCCACGTCCCTTAAGGATGTAGAAAACATGACACACCAACAAAGATTTGGTTTCTTTATTTATCTGTGAATTGCTATGCATCCTTGGGAAAGATAGTAGATAGAATTACAGAGTAGTTTCCTCTTCATCTCTTTGTACTTGTCTGGAATTCAGAATTCAATAGAGAAATAAAAATCGTACTTCAGGCGCTATTTTCACTTTAGTTTGAAATAAATGCATGACTTTTCAAACCGAAAATGAAAGGAGGTGGCAGAACAATCTTTTTGTAGTTGTTGTTTTATTTACTTTTGTTTTACGAATTCTGACTTATTGGTCGCAATTTGAGTGAATAACTTATTTCAATTATTTATAGTACAGAAAATAGTTAACCACCACATTTCGCTATATATTTTTTGTTGTTATTTCGGATGCATGATTAATTCAAAAGAGCAGCTATAAATTTTTAATCAACAAATATTAAAATAAATCAAACCTAATCGTTCAACGTACAACTTTTCCAGAGTTTGCAAAAATTGAGAGATTTGGAGAAAACTGCTAATAATAAAAAAAGACATTAACAAAATTACTGGATATTGAGAAATTACATTGATTTGCATCGCAGTGTGCATAGAAAAAGTTCTCTCATATACGAGGATTTCAAATTTAAAGCCTTTTTGTTGAAAAATTTAAACTTTAAAATTTAAAGTTTAAATTTTAAACAAAAAGGCTTTAAATTTTAATCTAAAGTTTAAATTAAAGGAGGCTTCAGAATTTGAGGCTAGTTCAACAAAAAAATAGAGAGGATTTAAAAGAGAAATCATAAATAAATCAGTTTAAGTCGTTTGAAACGCTATACTTTTCCAGCCTAATAATTATGATTTTTTTTCCTTATGGTAATTCATCTAGGAATTTTAGACTATAATTTTTAAAACTTTTTTTTACTATATTTTTCATTTCAATCTAGAACTCTAGATACCCCCCCCCCCCAAAAAAAAGTAGCTTTCAATTTTAAAAATCTGTTTGTGGTGTAATCCCAATATTGGTACAGATAAAAAATGGTATTTTTGTTGATGTCTTTGAAAAATTTATCCAGTTCCATGCATTTCTTTTCATGAAACTTAGTGTCAAGGAATTGTACATTTTAAACTTAACACAAATCCACTCAACACTCAATTTTCCCTCCTAAAGTAAAACCGACGAGAATGGAGAGTTATCTCCCTTAGAACAACATGGCAGCAAAGCGGCAAAGATTAAAATTAGCAAAGCGACTGTTAAAAGTAGATTTTGAAAGTAAGACAAATTTAAACTTACCCGAGGATGATTGCATTTCTATTGAAGAAGAGTCGAAATTAATACAAGATGAAGGAAAACATCGGTAATTTATTTTGTTTATTGTTGCTTATTTTTCTGAAACTTTCAAACTTCACTTCAGTTCAGAAGTTATAGTTTTAACTAAGAAAAGTATAAGTGGTAAGTTAATGTAAGTACTTGTTAATATTTTTTGTCTTAATGTAGAGAGTTTCTTACGATGTGTAAATATTTAGTTGCATTGGGGATCAGATTCAAACACCCGCGATAATGTGGATTAACTTAGCGTCGTATGCTGAGAGATTCAAAAGGTTCAACAACACTAACAGAAAATCCAAACTTGTGAAAAAAAAATATAATAATAAAAAAATAAAATTAGTAATTTAAATGAAAAAAAAAAATACTACCAATTCCTTTTTAAAAAAATAAAAATTCTGTTACTTTTCGATTTTCTTCTCCAAGTCTCTCATGTACGAGACTAATTTTGGTCAATTAGATTCTATGATTCTACTTTCATTCTTAGTGAAAAATATTTGAATTTAGAAAAACTGGTAAATTTTCGTTTTAGGTCCCGAAGTGTTTCCCCCGCCGTCAAATTTATCCAAAATAGCATTATTTCTGTGTAAATTTATATGTTGAACCCACATCAACAATTAGTTATTGAAGAAACCTATCTTTATTGATCTGAACGTCCAGAAAAAAATCGAACTACATCTCGCTCATTTTGTCTCTCCAACTCTAACGCAGTCATGAGTCATGTATGTAATTAACTGCTGAATGACTTTCGGCGTAGGACAACAAATTTCGGCCTATTTTCGGCCTTTACTGAAATTTCCGCCTATTTACTCCCTGTAATGAAAGTAATACGCGATTTTTTTTCTACGCGTATTACTTTCATTACAGAAAGTAAATAAGCGGAAATTTCAGTAAAGGAAGTAAATAGGCCGAAATTTGTTGCCTACGCCGAAAGTCATTCTGCAGTTAATGACTTCGGGAGCGTTACGGGAGACAAAAAGTGCGAGATGAAGTTCGATTTTTTTCTGGTCGTTAAGATCAATAAATGTAAATTTCTTCAATAACTAATTGTTGATTTGAGTTCAGCATATACATTTGCACAGAAATAATGCTATTTTGGATAAATTTGAAGAGGGGAAAGCCTTCGGGACCTAAAACGAAAATTTACCGAAACAATTTCAAGTGTGTCGGGTAGCTTCCAATTTAGTTACGATACTTTTTCGGATAACAAATACAGAATTGCCTCCCTTACATTGCGTTAGTGAAAGCGCATCCAAAGATATTTTCATTTAATCCCAACGAATTATTTATTTTCAACTTACAAATTCTAAATTGTTGTAGTCACATAAGTTGAATTATATCTATCTATCTATCTATCTATCTATCTATCTATCACATATAATGGAAAATGTGTTCTCAGAATATGAGGCAAGATGTAAAAATCTAAGGAAGGTAATTCAGTATTGAATTAATACGTGAAAATTATTTTGCAAGCTAAAATCTCGACTAAGAATTCATTTTTTTTTTATTGTCGCTGCTAATAATTTAAATTTTTAGTGTATATAAACTTATGTTGAGGGGACACATGTTTAAAGTGCATAATAAAGAAAAATTGATAAAACTGAAAATTATTTTAAAGTTATATAGTATTTTTGGTGTATTTTGTGTTATTTACATTGTTGTAGTGACTACAATGTAGTCACTCTTGCTTGAGAATGTGGCATAGTGTACTATTAACTGTTACTTTGCATGTCCCAAAGGCATTTGGTAGGGTTTGGCATGCTGATCTTCTTCACAAGTTGAAAAGTTATATTATTTTTGGATTAATTTTTGATCTCATTTATTGTTTTATCCAATGGTAAAATAAAAGTTGTCTTGAATAGCAACTCTTCTAGATCTTTTTGCATTAATGCAAGTGTTCCCAGGCATCTCTCCTTGGCCCTACATTGTTCCTAATTTTCATGAATGATCTTCCTGATGTCATCAGTTTTCAACTTGGTATCTATGCTGATGATGATGTGGACTTCACCACATTAATTTAACTTTGATAAGAAAACATCACACATGCAAAAAGAATAACCAAAAGATATTGTTACATATAAAATATATATGTGGCGGAGTTTGTAGATAAATTTCAATCAGGCTGGTGTTAATTCTTGAAGCTGGGCAACCGCGTCTGGCACAAGGACAATATTTACCAGTTTTTCGCTCATTGGGCCTCCGAAATCTACCACAAATATTTATGTTTAAAATTCGACAAGACATGCAAATAATTCAGATGCAAAAGAAAGGAATTGACAACAATATGACAATTTAACCAACAATTAAAAGATGTATTAAAAATATACAGTATTGAATATTGATTGAAAAAAAGCATGCAATACATTCGACAAAAGATAAGAAAACAGGAGTTTCTCCCCATTGATTGAAGTCAAAGGTTTCTTAGACAGATTGTAACTTGTTGAATGAAAGTTTATCTTGAATGAAATAAAGTTTGTTTGCATGGTAGTAATGAATTGTAATGTTTATTGGAGTGGTCGTTATTGTTCCAAAGGATATAAGATTGAAGAATATTCAATTTGGCAAAGTTCTGAGTATTCAGAATAGTTAACTAGTAGTGTAGGTATGTATAAGTGTGTACGTTTTATGATGTGAGTGGATTTAATATGAGGCGACGTGGAGTTGTTTGACAGCTAGAATCCGATTTGAAATATTCATTGAAGAAAGTCAAAACTGGAATGTAGAAATAATAAAACAAGTTGTTGAGTTCCCAGCAGTTTGTAAAGGGAAAAGTGTTTGTGTGCATTCATGTGTGTGAAAATAAAATTGCACCTAATTGCGACCTGCAATTAGTGCGTGTATGTGTGTGAGTTAGGAAACAAATGTCCCACGATCATTTGTTGAGATGGCGGATCTAACAGTATTTATTCATGTAAAATACACGAATTGTGGCACAAAGCCGAAAAAGGGAAGGGGTAGAGGGTGGTCTTCAGTTAACTATCCTATACCTATCACGACCCATTCACTCATTACAATTTGCTCAATCACCAAAAGTACCCATCCATCACCTCCCAATCCTTCATACACCACAATACCACATATTTACAAGGGGCACCTAAAAATGGAGGGAAATAACCCATGCCAATAAAAATGCATTTATATACAATATAATACATAATTTAAAAGATTTAATGAAGAATGAAATGATGGGAGGGAGATGAACCCAAGAGATGGCGGACCTCACTGGTGGATAACACGTGTGTGGCTGTTTAAATACGCAAGCCAAGCTGCGCGGGAAGAATGCAGATGAATGTGGTGTGATCATACAAAAATGTGTAGGAGTGAAATATGTATGACAATGTGGAAGTAAATGTGTGCGTGAGCACTACATATGTATATTAACAAGATGTACAATATCTAACAAAAATGTGAAAGAAAACATCCATTTAAGTAAGAAAAGTTGAATTAATCAAGAGCTGCCTCTCTTTGACTGCAATTTAAGAGTTCAGTGAGATAATTATTTGGTTTAAAGTTCACTGGATAAATGTTCATGAATGTTCATGTGATATTACTGTTGAAAAGTATTGTTGTGTCGAGAGAAGTTTTTGTGAAGGTGTAAAAATATCATCAGCATATGGGTGTGTGTGTGTGTGTGTGTGTGAGAAAATTGGCAGATAGTTAGAACAGGAGAATCTTACTGACAAGGCAAGGAAAAATCTTGCTAATATAGGCAATTATAGGCTCCAAATTGTTGCGCAGGAAAAACTATTCTTCACGTGCAAGTGATCTGATTGGTTGGCATCAACCAATCAGCGAGTGAGCTTTGGAGAGACTTATAGAAGCTTCTGTGAGCCAATTCTCCCAAAAGTGCACAAATTTGACTAGTTAAAAATAAAACAATTTCAAAATTGTTGCATTACTGCGATTTGTAAATTGCCTGTAGAAAATGTATTAGTGATTTATTAGCCAATGATTGTTTACATGTGATTTTGTGTTTGTATGTATATGTTCGTGTGTAAGTAGGTTCGCACAATGACACAACTATTTATTCCTGTCTTAATGGTTAATCTGATTAATAGATAAGATCAAACTGATCTGAAATAAATCTGAAATAAATGTTGTTAACTGAGCAAGAAATAGCCTATTAATTTGAATCCCTCTAAAATAAAATTTTCTCTTCAAATCATTTTTAAGATTCATTCTTGCTTTCCATCAGCATGACTGATATTAACTTCCAACTCATTGCAGCTTCTCAGGTTAATGTTTTTCACTAATGTAAAGTGAAAAGATTATATTGAATCAATTGTTAGGTTTGTAGAGAATTTTTCTCAGTAGAATCTATCTTAAGTATTTATAAAACTCTATCATTTGTCCATGCATTGAATATTGTTGTTATATCTGGCCTGGTGTTTCTGAAATGTATTTGGAGTTTCTTGATAAACTACAAAAAAGAAACTGTTATGTTATTCACCCTGACCTGGCATCTCCGCTGCAGTCACTTTTCCACTGCCTTAACATAGCTTTTCATAGGGCTTTTCTATAAATATTTTCATTGTAATTTTTCTGATGAGCTTTCCACTTTGGTACCTAAACTTTATGGATTGTAGTGCAGTATTAGATTGACAGTAAACTCTCGTTTTACAGTTGAAATTGATTGATATAACTGTAAGTTTTATGCTGACAGTTTCTCATCTCAAATTTCTCACTTGTAGAACTTTCTTCTGACTTCTTATTTTCCTGGCAACTTTGATCTTCAAAGATTTAAATACAATGTCTATCATTAGTTCCTGTATTTTTAATTCCTGTTCTTTCATTACTTTTTCTTCATAGTTTTTGTTTTCTTATATTCTTTCACACTCATTATCTATTTGCATCCTTGTGGTTTTATTGCCCTGCTTGGGGAGAAATGATTAAAAATAAACAACACAACTTATCATGTGAGGAGAGAATTCAGGAAAAAAAAAAAGAACAAGAAGTTGCTTTGTGGGCTCAGGTCAAGAGATGTTACAGATCAGGGATGGCCAAACTGCAGCTTAAGCTAAGTACCTCCACTTCCCAACACACCACTTCGGCCCTTATCAGGGCTAGACGGGTGGTTGGAGGAGCCCAATCGGCTGGTCAGGTCAAGCCCTAATGTCTACTGCTGGAAATAAACAACACCAACCTTACCAATCTTTCCCAACTAAATTAACCAGAAGAACAAAAACTATGGAAGGATACCCAGAACCTGTAGACATTAGAAGGTGCTGGATGAGGGTCAATCATCTCATTGAGGTTCAGGCCCAGACATGGCTGCAGACCCTCCAACCATGCACTGTGTCTTGGAGCAGAGCATTAGATGAGGTGACAGGTGCTCTGGACCTCTCACCGAGGTGAGTATATCGCCTGTGTAGTCCCTGGTCCGTCAGGGCGATTGGGCTTCCCTCCTGGCAGACCCCAATTGCAGGCTCCGAACTGGTGGGTGGGGAGCACGGGCAACGAACCTATACCAAAATAAATATTATGGCTTTCCCTAACCCCTCCAAGAGACCCCATATGGAGTCAGACAGTGACTCTGAGCTGTGCCAACCTGGCTTCACCAAATTCATTGTCATTGAGTCCACTGAAGATACTCCCTTATCAAAGCTATCTCCCTTCGTGATAGAAAAGATAATATCCTCCAGGATAACCCCCAAGATGGTCAAGAAAACGAAAAATGGAACACCAAAGGAAACAAGCAAATTCTCTGCTCAAAATGACATCCTTTCACAACCTAAAAATAAAAGCATACTCCCATCAAACACTAAACACATTTAAAGGAGTAGCTAAGAGCTGGGAACTCTCCCTCTGCACTCCAGATGAAGTCCAAACAGGACTAAAAAGTCAAGGAGTCATAGATTATAAAAGAATCACCTTTTAAAAAAAGAAGGCAACACCATTAACACAAACACGTATATCTTGACCTTTAACTCCCACAAGCCCCCAAAAAGATTAAGGTCGGATACAATTTAATTAAAGTTAAGACCTACATCCCAAACCCACTCAGGTGTTTCAAATGCCAGATGTTTGGACACTATAAGGAGCAGTGTACAAGAAAACATGTATGCAAGAAATGTGGAATGAGGGACTTGGATCACCTAGAAGATCAATGCAATTGGACTATCAAATGTGCAAATTGTGAAGGTGACCACCCGGCATACTCAAGAAACTGCTGTATATAGAAAAAAGAGAAAAATACTCGAGGTAAAATATAACAAAAATATACCCTTTTGGGAAGCAAGGAAAATCATCGAAATGTACTCAAATAAGGTTTCATACTCCAACATTGCCCAAAGAACCCCTCCAGCTACTGAAACAAAAGATAAGTACAAGGATCTCCTTGAAAAACTCATACAATTAGAGCCCAATGATTGGCCCAAATTCATCAATGAATTAAAAATTACCCTTGGTAAATCCAAATCCTCCTTCACCAATGAAAACCCGAAACCAATCCTCAACAAAAACCAAAATTAAAATCAAAAACCCACACACAACAAGGACAAAAATCTCTTACCTAAATCAATTAAGCCAAACAATGAAAAACCCTCTTTACCCAATAAGAAAACAGAAATTATCCCTAACACAAACTCTACAAAAAAAAACTGAACCAAAATTAACCCCTCATTTGGATAAACCAAAAAAATCCCCAGAAAAAAAGAACCAGCAAACAAGACACAGACCAACATCAAAATCAAGAACCCAAACCAGCTTGAGCCCAAGACAAAACAGATTCAAAAATCTAGAAGCAATGGATATCGAGGAACAAAATTCTCAAACACACCAAAATCACAAACAAAAACCCTCTCAAAACTGAAACCCATATATGGCGAATAAAAGTATTCAGTGGAATATTCGAGGCGTAAAAGCAAATTTCAATGAACTCATAATAATTCTCAAAAACCCAGCAGTTGTTTGTTTGCAGACCACTGCTCATTACCCCCTTTAAAAAAAAAATTTTTTTTCTTAAAAATTTGAAGATAACCAACTCTGAAAGGTCGAAAACAACCAACTTTGAAAGCAATTGAAAACTTGAAGACAACCAACTCTAAAAACAATTAAGCTTGAAGACAAACAACTCTGAAAGCAAAAACACCTTTTGGCCTTAAATGACCCTTTGGAGGTTGATAGGCCTTTAAACACAATCAATCAATCTATTTTTGACCATGGAAATGAGCATGACATGTAGATTTAAGTTTCTGCTAAACTTCCCAGGTCTATAGGTAATCTTGAAAGAATTCAGTCAGTTTAATCCTGATCTCTATTAAAATAATGATAATCAAAACAATGGAGAAGTTCTCAGTGTCCTTTGATTTCATTGTTTTTAATAGTTGGTCATAAATTTCAAATACTATTTATTTTTTAAAATTAGATAAAGGATCATTAAACATTATTACAAGTAATTTATTCAAAAGGAAAGAGAAGATAAGTAATGAATAAGTGATCTTGCTTAAAACTGAACTCTCATTGTACCATTGATAGGAGCTGAGAAAATGAAATGTTATGAATTTAACTTTTATAGTTCAAAGAACCTAAATCCTTTAAAATTTTTATCAATGAAAAGAAAAATTGAAAGATTGGTGATAGAATAATACACCATCATCCTTCGTCTAACTGATAATTGGTTGAAAATCCATGAGCAGTCCCATCCCACACCACCTAGTCAAGTATTGCTCTTCTCACATCTCTGTTATCCAGCCCATTTTTATTTATTTTTTTTTTATTGTTTTTTAATCATATCACTCCGAGCAAGGCGGTAACGCCACTGATGTGCAAGGGGCTACGTAAGAGCGAAAAGATTGAAAAAGAGAAAGCCGGAAACCACATCCTAAACAGGAAACAAGGGATGAGCCTCTTCAGCCGTTCAATAGACGTGGGTGGAGTGTGAACCGGGCGATAGTTTAGTCTATCTACTCCAATTTATTGGTATTAGAAAGATTTCAAATGTAGACATTTATTATTATTATTTTTTTACTTTAAGTAATTCAATGTTTTATTGAATTTTAAGTACTTTGACTTTAGATTTATTATAGTTACTGATAATGTCATGTATAGAAGTCCGTATTTACAAAAATCGGCATGTTTTTATATATATATATATATATACACACACACACACACACACACACACACACACACAAAATCAAAATTAATTTAAAATCCTGGGAGCCACAACAGATTAATATAAGATTTAAATGATTTAAAACTATAAATTATTATAATTAAATTTGTTTTAATGAAATTATGGTTTCTCAGAGACATTGCACATCAATGTTATAATTATTAACTTCCTAAGCCAATAATTTCTACTTTGCTTTTTGCACAAGTCCTTTAACATGTCCTGATTGGAGGTATTTACAAATTTTTAAATAAGAAGTTGCCGATTTAACGATATGACAACCGGAGAAATCATTACGATCTCTGCCCAACAATTTTAATAATCAAATAAATTTGAATTTAAAAATTTAGTTGTAAATGCCACCATTTTCAAAGTTGCTTTCATGAACATGAACTCTTATTGTACCATTGATAGGAGCTGAGAAAATGAAATGTCATGAATTTAACTTTTATAGTTCAAAGAACCTAAATCCATTTTAAATTTCTATCAGAGAAAAGGAAAACTGAAAGATTGATGATTTTGGTGATAGAATAATACATCATCATTCTTTGGCTAACCGATAACTGGTCGGAAATCCATCAGCAGTCCCATCCCACGCAACCTAGTCAAGTATTGTTCTTCTCACATCTCTCTTATCCAGCCCTGAATCTCTGGCAATTGCATGTGGCTATGTCAGTTTTCTTAATACAACACTTTCAGAGGGATGCTAAAGGAGCAAGAATGAGATCACCTTATTCTGTGCTTGATAAAAGTGACCTGCAAATTGCAGCTATTTTTGCTTAAGCTTAAGAGATAATCATGTGATATCTTTAAAGATGTTGGTAGAGATCTTTAGCTGATGTTTTGGATCTTTCCCATCATGTTGGTATAAATTTTATCAATTCATTTCTTCAAATGTGCAGAGAAAGTCCAAGTCTCTGAACCATAGGGAAAGACTGGCTCACTCAATACTTGGAAATTTTGAACTTTTAAGAAACGTAAACGATTAGAGCTCCAGATCATATCAAGTTTGTTGCATGCATACCAAGCAAGAGTTTTTCATATGCGAAATTCTTTTCCCAAGTCTACTATATATGATCCAAGATATTTGAAGTCCTCTACCTTCTTGATTGATGAACCATTAAGAGATTTGAAGTCTTGAGACTTGGTTGGCAATCTTCCTTGAGATGGTATCTGACATATAAAAACCACCTGAATGTAGTGCACCAGCCAATGAAAGAAGTCTATGATGTTCATTCACAGCAAAATGGTTAAAGCCCCTGCTTACATGGTTTTAAATTCCAACCTTCTTTCTCATGAAGCATGTGATCAGATTTCCCTAAATTTTTTAGAGCAGGGAAGCTGTAAAGAGTTTGATGCAGGAGCAGCAAACAAGTTCATGAAGCGCAAAACACAGATTGTCTTCACCATCTTTAACTCACAAACTTTGTCAAAAACTAGTAGGAAACAAGAACTTCTACACTGTGCCATGAATAATAACATCGACATTTTGAGTATTCAAGATCACAAGCAGACACACTCTGAGTTGAACAAACTATTCCAACCTGATAGATTCCAACTCATCACTGTTTCAGCCACCAACAATAATACATACTCAACTACAGACATACTTTGTTTATTTTTTATAGAATTTATATCCACTATATTTACTCTGTACTGTACTACACTTTCTTTATTAAAAATTTTGTTTATAAAATTGTCATTTTAAATAAATTTGAAACTTAATGTTTTAAATGAACTCTCTGATTAAATTTCATACAGGGTTGAAACATCATTGACTGTTAATGATGAAAGGCTGAAAGAACTAAGGAAAACTCTTGAAATATTTGGTCAGACACTTTTGTCACCTTCATTCATACCTTTTCCAGGTTTGGGGGTAAGGATATTTCCTTATTTTTAATTTCATTTTTTTTCCCATATTCAATGTGTTTATTGTTATTCTTTGGAGTTTTACTCAACTTTTGAGTTGTAATTTAGCCCAAATAGAGAATGTAAAAAAAAATGTTGACATCCATTTTATACTTTTAGATACTTAGCTAAAATTTAAAATTACAGTTAGCACAGGTATAGAAACATGCAATTATATTTCTGAAGGCATCATTTTGTGAAAGATTTTGAAAAAACTCTTCTATTTTGTTTAAACAACAGTAATCATTATATCATTTAATGGCTATATCTTTAATGTTGTAATGATGAGCAAGCAGAGGTGTTAAGTTTTTGCTATTTTACAGCTGTTTTTAATAATAATATTGAACACTGTTCATGAAAAAAATATGCAAAGAAAAGATGGTAAAATATCAGCTGTTTGGAGAAAATAAAGAATAACTAAATGGTTAGATTTGAATGGCAGCTGCTTCTGGCTTTTGTAGCCTAATTGGGAAGGCATCTGCCATGGTAATATGAGTTCTTGAGGATTTAAAACATTTCTTTATTTCCAACCTTTGCTATTTATAAACACTTCTGCTGCTGTTGGTCCACTTTTTCATGAAAATGATATTACCTTCTGTCAACATATATATGTTTTAAAGAAATCATGAAATGTCGGTTCCTAGTGTTTGTGTTTTGCGTTGACTAGTGCTTAATGCTATTTCCAAATCCTTGTGAACATGTAGTAGCATAAAATATCTCTTTTGTGACATATTGTCTGTTGTAGGCTTAGTGTGTACTGCAGAATATTTGATTGAAATGAAAATTGTAGTGTCCATTAGGAATCACCATCAGCCTCTTTATGTTCATTTATTTCCAGTAAATGACAATTTCCTGTTTTTCCCAAAACAAGCCAGCACAGCCAGACAAGAATGCTATAATAATGTAATAGTGAAAGTGTTAATGATTGCGGGAAGATGAATGATGTAAAAATTGTAATGAGTGGTTTTGAAATCAAGTTGTATTTGTACCAAGCTGCTGTCTGTCAATCATCACAGCAACCTCTCCTGCCTCCCATAAGCATGGACCAAGCGAGTCTCCCTGAGAGCAATACATTGCACCTCCTTGGCATTACCCTCTCTTCTGATCTCAAGTGGAACCACTACATTGAGTCAATAGCTAAATCCACTGCTAGGAAGGTTGGGTCACTGTGTCGGGCCAGGATGTTTTTCCCGCCTGAATCCATCCTGCATATATACAAATCTACCATTCATCTGTGCATGGATTACTGCTGCCATATATGGTCAGGCGGCCCTGCTGTTCATCTCAGTGTTCTTGACAGGCTCCAAAGGAGAATCAGTAATGTGATAGGTACAAAACTTGGCGGCTCGCCACCAGCCACTTCCCCACCGACGAGATGTGGCTTTCCTTTGTCTGTTCTATAAATACTTTCATGGCTTCTGCTCCAACGAACTTAAGTCACTGGTGCCTCTGCAACAGGTGTTTACTTGTGCAACCTGACTGGTAACTGGGTCTCACCCATTCACAGTTAGATCAACCAAATGCAGACGACAATTCTACTCCTGCAGCTTCTTTTCTCGCACTTCCCGCCTGTGGAACTCGCTTCCATATTCTTGCTTTTCTGACAGCTACAACCTCCTGGAATGCAATGTCAATACTCATCTCTTAACCACTTGACTCTAGTTCTTTCTTCACCGCCCTGTATATCCTTTTCTTTCTCTCCACCTTTGCAACTGTCATCACACCTGTATTCTCATCCTTCTCTTGCTCCTTTCTAACTGGTTCGTCTTTCTCTTCACTCTCTTCTACCTAATCATTTTACTCTTATGTAGCCCCCTGCACATCAGTGGCGTTACTGCCTTGCTCGGAGTGATAAAAAAAAAAAAGAAAAAAAATCTATCATTGTATCTGTTTGATACTAAGACTTGTTAGTCATATTTTGAGCTATCATACTTGTTACATTGAATTGTTTGGTTCTTGTTCTTAATACAGTCTTAATTATAATAAAATGGTTGTTAGTGGTTGACTTCAAAATCTTGTATATGGGCTTACACTATTTCATATTCTGAGTATGACATATAATGAACGGTCCTCAATAAACTGTATTTAATGAAGGTCTACAATTTTACATGTTTAACTGTAAGTTTGTAGGAGAATATCACCAGTAATAGTAGAAGTTGTAGCATTTTAACCCCACTATCTGTTTGTCTTTTTAAGGCATATTATTCATCATTAAATTCTTTTTATAATCTCCACATTTTACTGTTAATAATTTCATTATTCATATTGTACATTGTTTCTGGTTTCTGAATTTATTTGGATGTGTGGGTGGTTTAAGAAATTGGAGAGTTAATTTTAAATTCTAGTCAAGTTTATTACATTCACTTATGTGCAAATACCTTTGGAAAGGGTATGAATCCTTCCTCCATCTATGAATTAAATAGTAGTACTTGTATCAGGAAAGATCATAAAAAAAGAACAAATATTCTTACAATCAAAAATATATTTTGGTTTTAAATAACACACAAAGGGTTGGTAAACCATAAAAACTAATCAATCAGTCTGAATATGCTTTCTTTGGTAGAGAGAATTATTCAGATTTTTAAAAAGAGCTTATGGCCATATCATGTGAAACACCAGTTCTCATAAGATCACTAAAGTTAAGCAATGTTGAGCCTGGTTAATACATAGTTGAGTGACTGCTTGGAAATACCAGGTGCAGTAATCTTGGATGTGTGGAGGGTGTAATGGATAATGGCTCAGAATTATAAATCTGAGTGCTGAGTTTCAATTTCAGTCAGGTTCGTTATATTCCCTTACGTGCAAATATTTTTAGGGAAGTTATGAATCCATCTCTTCACCTCCCACCTATGGGTTAATTAGTAGGTCTCGTATCAGTAAATCATTATTATCTAAAAAAAAAACATTTTTTACCATCTAAAAATATTTTCTGGCTTTAAATAAATTGAAAAGGTTGATAAATCATGAAAAACAAATCAATCAAATAGTTAAAAAAAACTACTGAAAAGATAGGAATATTCTCCTAAGGACTTTTTATATCAATATTTTTACATTGTCAATTTTTTAAAAAAATTTTACTTTTATTTTTATTTCTATAAAAATTCACAATTTGACAATATTATAAGAACTTTTTCTCATGAATGTAGATGATTGGCTGTGAATAAGGGGATCTGGTTTATAACAAACATATATTCTCTCTACTGGCAAGAATTATATAAAAAAAAATATAAGATATGTCCAGTGTTACATTTTCAGATTTTTGTTCTGTTGTCTTGTTTCTGAACAAAAAATGTTTTGATTTCAATTGAGATATTAAAGAATTTAATTATAGTTCACAAGTTGTATGATCCCTGAGATTAACATTTAACACTCTGCACTATTTATTAATATTACTTCCCCTTTTATTGTATATGATATCCCCTCAAAATATAGTGTTTTATATTAGTTTTATATATTTGGCACTTTTGTTTTGAAAACTTACATAGTTGAAAACCAATTCTAGAGTGACTTGACACAAAGAGTTGTGAGTTGACACAAATAGTTGGCTACTGCAGTGGTGAACAAAAACTTACAGAGTTGAATTAAAAAGAGATATCTAAGACATCTGGAAGTGGCATGACTCATGGAATGAGAACAATATACCTCAGGGATTGAAAGAAAGGGTTTGGTTCAGAATTCCAATCACCTGAAGAAGGTTGGAGCCTGCAATGGAAGAAATGCCGTGGATATGGCTATAAAGATGGGAACAACAGCCCGGACAATGTAAATAATTACAGTATTTCATCTCAGAACTATAGACTAATTTTTCTCAGCTGGGTAATTATGAAATGCCTCATGCTATTCCCCAATAATTTTATTTTTCATTTGAAAGATTTACAGTCAGGTATTTATTCTCGGTTCCCCATTTTGGCAATTGATCTTTATATTTATTGAATTTTTTTAACTCTGTACAAGGCCTAAGAGCCACGAGATAGTTGGTTACAAAATAAGAGGTACAGTTTATGGGAATATGTAAGGGAAAATAATGGTTTACCCTAGGCTTGAACAGATTAAGATTGTAGTGAATGTGGAAGCATCTTCTTGGGAGTTGGTTTCGTAAAAAGCTATTGTTTATTGTCACTAAGCCACTGGTAAAGACAAGGATCAGAATGCTATGTAACTTTGATTTGTTGGTCAGAAGATTTTAATATCCTTTTTATTATCTTTTCTCAGGTAAATAATCAGAAAAATAAATCTATAAATGAGACTGTAACCTTCTATAATCCACATTGGACTCCATTTCCCACAGCATGTACTGAATGTGCAACAAATTCACAGTTAATATCTTTGGAGATCAACGATGGCAAGTCTTCCCATGAAACGTTTTCTTTATTTCCATGTTCATTCAAGACCAATCAAGCCTCAAAACTTTGTGATGAAAGATTTCCTATGTATCCAGGTAATTTCAACCTCTCTGACACATAGCAATTACATGACTGGTGATTTCTATCGAGAGAAAAAAGACCTAAGCTTTGTTTTCTGGTATGAAGTAATAGTTTTGTAATTAATAACTAGCTACACTTAGGCTTATATTTTTTTAAAATAGTTTACTAGCAGTTTTAAATTACAAAGACTCCATGAAATGATTAGACTAAAATAAAATTAAGTGAATATTTGTAATTTTAAGTTAAATTTTAAGAGCAATTCTCTTCCATGAAATTTTAGATTATGATTTCAGTGTATGACAATAATCTATTTTGTCTCTTGGGCCAGTTTTAAGAAACACTGGCATTATCGATAAGGATAAACATCAGCTAAAACAGATTTTATTCTCCCATGCACTGCATCCTTTCAACATGTATGTGATCATGGCTTTCCACAGCTTCCCATTTTTTATAGTTCTAAGCATTCAGTGTTTGTCCACTTAATGTCCCTCCCATTCTTTGTTCTGCCATTCATTTACACAAACTTATTAGGTAGTTTACTTGCTATCTCCTTTTGTCCCTCTAGCCCTCAATGTTTATGTGGGTGTCAAATTCTTCAAACCTCCTTTCCTCATAAATTTCAACTGCCTGTTTCTGATTCAACTACAAGTGATGTTTTTGTTTCCATTTTCTTTAAGACTTTTTTGTTGCTTACACTCTCTGTCTGTTCATAGTATTCTCAGTATTCATCTATAAAACTCCATCTCTGTTGCCACAAATCTCTACTTCATCTGTGATGAACTTGTCTAGCATTCACTGCTATGTCAGAAGATAGATATTACATATCTTTTTAACAATTTCCTTGTCTCCTCTTAATACTTTATCTAGCTTTTTAGAAGGCATTTTTCCTTATTCCAATGCTACTTTGGATTTTTGTGTCACATTTTCCTAGATAGTTCAATTTTTGTACTTGCTTGATTTTGTCATCTCCAATCTGTAGCTCACATCTTAGGCTAACCCTCTTGCTAATGTCTATAACAAGGAATAAATAACATAGCTTTTACAGGCAGCATGTCACATAATTCCCGAATAGGATTATGTTTTGATAAGGGGTTTACTTGGTTCAATGAGTCTAAATTCAAATCAAATTCTGGATAAAATCCAAAGAAGAATCTGTAATGTCATTGGTCCTGACATGTAATCTCAGCTTCAGTCACTTTACCACGGCCATAAAGTGGCTTCCTTCTGCCTTTTCTATAAGTACGTTCCTGGTAATTGTTCTTTTATGCTACCTAACATTTATGAATTTAAGTGCAGTGCTAGTTTGGCTAGGATGTGCATTTGTGGTGCAGTGGATATCGGCTCAGAATGAGAAATCAAAGAACCGAGTTCGAATTCCTGGTTCAATTCCTTGCATTCACTTTTGTGCAAACATCCTTAGAAAAGGTATTAATCTCTCTCTTTTCTCCAGCTATGGATCAAATAACAGGACAGATTGGGTTCTGTAACCTTGGTTGGAAACCAGTCTATCTCAGATGATAACCTATTGCAGGAAAATCTTCTACCCAGTCAGTCATGTCTCTTTCATGTATGGCACTTAACTGACTGACTAGATTGGCTGCAAAGTCTCATCATTTTACAGTTGAAATGAATAGATGTAACTGTAAGTTCTATGCTAACAGTTTCTTCTCTCACACTTCTTACTTGTGGAACTTTCTTCTGGTTTCTTGCTTTCCAGTCAACTTTGATCTTCCAAAATTCAAGTGCAATGTCAATCAGTATCTTCTGACATCTTAATTCTTGTTCTTTTATTGTTCTCTCTTCTTAATAGTATTTTTACTTATATTCTCTAACATTTAGTAACCCTTTATGTCTGATTGGTATTATTGCCTTGCTTGGGGTGTGGTGATTAAAAACATTGCACCCTTATAACCAAATATTTTCTGACAGAAACATGGTAGAAATAATAAAAGTAATTGATTGGTATGCACAGACAACTGTAATAGATTTTATCGTGAAAATTGTTCAGTATACTATTAATGTTTTTTATTATTCTTTAAGAAACTTGTATAATTCTTGGTTAACATTCTTAACAGTTATACAATGTTTGTTTTTTTGTGATAAGTAATTGAGTTCTTGAAACTCTTCATTTCATTTTATAAAGGCTTTACAAATTAATGTAGTTCAGGATGTTGGTGATCATGGCTCTCCACAATTTCCTGTATTTTTAGCTCTTGATAAATTTAGTCTTTTTGTTATTATTCATAAACTCAAGTTCTGCCATGATGCACTTATGGAAACTTGCAAGGTAGGTTATACAATATTTTCCTCTGTCACTCTTGCCTTCAATCTGTCCTGTGAGTATTAAATTATCCAAGCCCTCTTTCCTTATGATGTGCTCTTGAAATTTCATCTGTTTTTTTCTGGTGTTAAGTATAAGTGTACTTTTTGTTTCCATTCTCTCTAAAACTTTGTCATTCACATGTTCAGTCTATGGTATTCTCTGCATTCTTCAGTAGAACCACATCTCTGTTGCTTCAAGTCTCTTCTTCATCTGTGAGTAGATTTTCCAGCATTCACTGCCATATAGGAGGACTGATATTATGTTATAGTTCAGTATTATTTTCTTTGTTTCTAACAACATTTTTCTGTTTCTTGATAATTTGCTTAGCTTTTGGAAGGCAACTTTCAATGTCCCAATGTACCTTTAGATTCTAGTATTGCACTTTCCATCCACTGTTAAAACACTTTCCAGATATTTAAATTGTTGTCCTAGTTGGATTTTGCTATCTCCAATTTCTAATTTGCATGTGGTAGGCTGTTGCTTTTGCTGCCAACCCTGCATTCTGTCTTCTTGCAAATGATGTTTAGTCCTTTTTTCTTGCTTTCCTGTACTATCATCTGTAAGAATTTTTGTATTTTTCTTTTTGTGTTTGCTATCAACACTGTCACTGCATTGTGGTCACCAATAATGAATTTTGCTATGATTTCTGACTCTCTCAAAATTGCCTCACTGTAAAAGTTGAAAAGGTCTGCCAAGAAGACCCCTCTTTGTATTTCTGTTTTTGTATATTTACTGAATTTGTTTTCTACCAATATGCAGACGGTTTACTGCTAGTATATATTCTGGATTATTCTAATATCCTTCCCAAGTATGAAATTTTAATTGTCTCTTTCTGCTGTTAAGTATAAGTGTCCTTTTTGTTTTCATATTCTCTAAACCTTTTTCCTTGCTCTCATGTTCAGTCCATGATATTCTCAGCATCCTCCTGTATAGCCACATTTCTATTGCTTTAAGTCTCTTCTTCATTTGTGAGGAGATTGTTCAGCATTCATTATCATATTGGTCAAAATTGGTTAAGATTGCAAACCTTCTGAATTAATTTAATATATATATATATATATATATATATATATATATTTAATATATATAGAATTTATTTGTAAATATTATATTAGTCATTATAAAGGCTCTATCCTGGGTCCTACACCGTTTTTGATCTTCATCAATGATCTTCCTGATGTAATCAGTTCCCAAGCAGGCATCTATGCAGATGACACCATCGTTTACTCCTGTCTTAATAGTAAATCTGTCAAGACTGACAAAACAAACCAGAATGCTACTTTTGAAAAGGACTTCCAATCAGTGATGGACTGGAATAGGAAATGGCTTGTAAATTTTAATGCCTTCAAAATGAAACTGCTCTCTTTTAACCACCATAGAAAAACTTTCTTACCAGCCATCAAAATGGATGATGTTTGTCTCCTGGAGAGCAACACACACTGTGCCTTCTTAGCCTCATTTTTTTCAACCAACCTGAAGTAGAATGACTGCACTGAATCCATAGCTGCATCTACTGCTAGGATGCTTGGGTCAGTGTGTTGGGCCAGAAAGTTTTTCTCATCAGAATCCATCTTGCACACTTATAAATCTACCATTTGTCTGAGCATTGAGTACTGTTGCCATATTTGGTTGGGTTTTCTTGCTTGAGGTTCTTGACTAAATCCAAAGGGGGATCTGCAATGTAATGACTTATAATCAGTGAAACCAATAATACAAGTACAGGTGAAGAGGCTCATCCCTTGTTTCCTGTTTAGAATGCGGTTTCTGGTTTTCTCTTTTTCAATATTTTCACTCTTATGTAGCCCCCTGCACATCAGTGGCATTACCGCCTTGCTCGGGGTGATATGATTAAAAAAAACAAAAATATATATTTTCTTCCTTGGGGTAATATCCTGTTGAAAATCATACTCTTTTGTAAGTTAGTTTTTAACTCTATTGGCCATAATGAATGACTGATAAAAAAGACAAGGATAACAACTCTATTTGCATTTATTCATGACCACTGACAATCTCTTTTAATACTGATTTTATGCACTATAAGAAACAGCCCAAAGTATGAGCTATGAATTGGGGACATTGGAATGAAGCAAATATGGAAATTCAACTATCTGGGTTGTATAGTAGCATATAGAAAATATGACACAGAAATTCAAAAGTGCATTGGAATAGCAAAAGTTGTCTTCTAGAAACTAAGCAAAGTATTAAGCAATAGAAAAATTTAATTAGGAACAAAGAAAAGATTAAAATTATTTAATCTAAAATGATAATGTTTTTCATAAAATTTTTTTCTGAACTATGTCCATGATTATTCAAGAATCAAAGATTTGCTTTAAAAGAAATATTTTGTTTTTCTTGAAAAAAAACAAAAAACGCTTCTAATTAGTCATCAATAAAATTTCAAGGATAGTCACATATAGTTTTTCCTAAAATTCTTTGGTGTTAAATTCATTTCAGTTTTACTTTAAAAAACAAATTGTTGCTTTAAAAAATGAAACATTAAAAATAATTTGCATTGATAATGAAATTATTCTATTTTATTAAATTACTGATATTTTTTTCTTTCTCTGTGACCAAAGAACCTGAAAGTTCTGATAAGATGAAAACACATGAAATTGATTCAAGTCCAGATCTATTTGGCCAGTTCTCTTCTGAAAACAAGAAATTTCAGCCGAAACAAAGAACTTTTCCATTTTCAAATTCTGCTTCCAAGGTTCTGTTTCCTGAAGTAAGCTGTGACCAAATTGAAGACTTATCTGAAAACCAGGAAATCATTTCTGCAAGTAAACCAGTACAATCTTGTCCTCTGTGCCAAGAAAGCTTTCCAACACAGTATGTAAAAATATTAAGTTTTAAATCATTTTTTAACTGTTGTGTACCCACCTTATTTTGATCTAAATTGTAAATTTATTTCTTTTAAATTTTCTTTTTTTAATCTAATATTTTCATATATATAATGGCTGGCCACTTGTATCTGAGGATGCCCATCTATTAGGGTGGCTAGCTAATCCCTGTTGTAGCCATCTTCTCAGACACATTTTATGTTTGTTCATCATTCAGTGAGCCCACCTGTGGTTTATACTGCAACTATGCTGAGTGGACCTTAGTTACAGTTTCTGGGAGAGAGCATGTTATCTACATCATCAACAGTCTGAACAAGGCTAGCATGCTCAAACCCTTGGTCACGATGACTTGTGACTTTGTGCTAACACACCTATTGATGGTTTTCAAAGGGTTATATCTACCCAATTTCTCTCACAAGGTTTAAGTCAAAGGTGCCACACACTGAGATCACATCCTCCAGACCATGTCAAGAAAGAAGTGACTTTCTTCATAAATTGACCATGGTGAGATTTGAACCTGGGTCTTATGGTCAGATCACTTGACCATGTGCCTATATATATATACACACACACACACACACACACACACACAGAGGTGTTCACTAAATTTTACATTTTTTGAAATAGAAAACAAAGTGAATATTAATTTATTGGAAAAATAGTAAAGTGGAATACAGGTTATAACAATCAGAAGATGATTCACTCCAAGAAACCACTCTCAGCATTTACCATGACCTCGATCTGACTCCTGTGATGTTCTCAGTGTCTCTAAGGAGAACCTTAAACATCTCTTTAATCCTGTCAACCAGTTGGGCCTTGATGAGGCAGTATGGTTGGTCTCTTTCTTAACTGTGCCTTACACATAATAATCCAAGAGATTACAATAAGGGGAGTTCGGAGGCCAGATGTTTGGGCAGGTGAAGTCATAAAAGAAATAACCACTTCTGACTCTTCCTGAAGTTGTGGCAGAAAGTTGAATTTTGCTGCAACACATATGATCTTCCAGCAGTCACCTTCTCCAACCAAAGCTTGACCATAGTGTTCAGCAACTTCACCTACCCATCCGAATTGAGCCCAAGACCCTGTTCAAAAATGCGAGGTAGCATGGCATCACCTTCACTGGAGACACACTCTGAAATCATCACAGTTTGGGGAAACTTCATGACATGAGGAACATCATATGAATTGTAGGCAAGCCATTTATTGTTCTGGGTGTTTTGCAGCTGGTCTTGACAAAAATTCTTTTCATCAGAGGACTAGATTTGAATCTCACCATGGTTGATTTGTTAGAAAGGTGACTTTTTGATGTGGTCTGGAGGAGGCACTTTCAGTGTGTGGTATCTTTGGAAAGTATCTGAAAACCATACCATAGGTTGACTCAAGCCTTTTAAAAGAAATTGGGTAGACAAAACCCTTTGGGAGCCATTGGTAGTTGTGCTAGCACAAAGTTACAATTCATTGTGACCGAGGGTTTGAGCGTTCAATAAGATGTTACACCTTGTTCAGTAGTTTTGTTGACTTTGTCAGACAGTTTTCCTGAGCTTTTCTGTAAGAAGCTGACCTTTACATCTCTTGTATAACTGGTAGTGGAGGTCCTCATTCATGGTGAAAATTCCAAAACCCATTTCCACACCAAATTTCACATTCTCTTGCCTGAGTTTTCCATCACTTTCTCCTGCAGTTGTTGGATGAATTTTGGTGTACAGAGGTGATCAAAGAAGCTACTGTGTTCTTTCCTGCAAACCATAGCCTTGTAGTCTCTGTTGCAGTTCTCTGTTTCACATCTTATTTTTTTCACAGTGTTCAAAGAGCATTGATCAACTATTATAATTGTGATGACATTTTGATGCCTAGCACAAATCATCATGATGCAGGTTAACCACTTCCAATATTCAGATGGCTTCTACTCATCCATGTCAGTTAACTTTGACACCTCTAAAATTGTAGTGATTAGGTGTCACAATAATGTTCACTTGATACAGGTATTCCAAACCAATCTGAAAAAACAAACATATTAGACTCAGTCAAATTTAACCTGCATACCAATTTTATTCTTTCATTGGCTTATGGCCATATCACGTTGAATACACCGGTTCTTGCTCGATCACCGAAGTTAAGCAACATTGAGCCTGGTCAGTACTTAGATGGGTGACTGCTTGGGAATACCAGGTGCTGTAAGTGTTTAGTGATGGATGTGAGTTGGATGGATATCGGCTCGGAAAGAGAAATCGGTGAGCCAGGTTCGAATTCCAGTTGAATACACTGCATTCACTTAAGCACTGGTACCCTTGGAAAGGTATTAATCCGTCCCTTCCCTTCAGTTATGGGTTAAATAACAGGGTAGGACTTGGGGACCCTGCCCTTAAAAACAAATCCCAATGAATCTTGGCACTCAAAAAGAAAAAAAGTATTACTAGACACAAAACTTATATAAAAACAACAATAAATTGTTGAAAAGAAAAAGGTATTACCAGCAATAAATAAATTAATAAAATTTAGTTGGCAATAAATGACCTGCTGAGGTTGATATGCCATAAAACAAAAACAACCAAAAAATATTCTTTCATTAATTCATTGCAGTGATATTTTTCAATCAAGATTAAATTTAAATTTTTATTATTTATTGATACTCTCTTTCTTTTTCTCTCTGTCTATATATATATATATATCAGATTCTGATCAGAGTACTATTAAACAACATTTCTATGAAAAACATAAACATGTAGGTATTATCAGACAGATTTTGGTCAACAATACGGTGATCCTTACTCATACACACAGTAAGAGGAACCTGCAGATATTGGAGGCCATGTACATCAAATCAAATCAAAACAACCAACACTCAATAAAATCAACTTTAAAACAGGAAATAACATATTACATTGCATTTGACTACACGGTTTTGTTGTCATTTTGTGCTATCCCGCGGTGTGACTGTGCATCGCAAACTTAAGAACTGCGTTTAATATTTTTGGTAACTGTTGCCGTTGCCAAGCGGAGTTTTATGTCAACACAAAATAATATCGTCATTGATGGTGGATTTTATAATATTTCAGTTTAAACAACCTCTCTGAAGATGGCTCATGTGAGCCGAAAGCTTAGAAGAAAACCAATAAATAATTATCCAAATGTTGGAGAATTTTTGTTTTTATTTTCAACTGAAATTAAAGCAAAAATACGACGTTTAGAATGGCTCATGATTAAACATAATAAACATTCATTGTCTCTTATATTTAACAGCGTATGTTTAGAAAATATATATATATATATATATATATATTGTTAGAATCATGTTAAGATAATTCTTTTTATTTTCTGCTTATATGGCTGGCTATTTTTGTGCTCAATAAAACCTAACAGACGTTCAAACACCCAAATTAAGAATTACAGAATAGATGAGTTTAGAAAATCAATGGAAAGTATGGGAATAAATTTGCCATAATTGCAGGAGCTAGTAAAAGAATTATTAAATATCTTTTCAATGTGTTCAGTTCTAAAACTCTGTTGTAAAAGCTTGAAATTGATATATTTAAATAAATTAAATAGATTTAGAATATGCAATATGTAAAGAATCTTAATGATGACTATCTTATTATCTTGCCCATTATAACAAGAGCTATCTGATGAAATGGAACAGGAAATGGTTTTAAAAAAATTGGGTAAAAACTGTCAAAGACAGATGTTAAGTTTGTGTGGCAATTTTCTAAGCACAAAGCCCGAAAGTATGGGACCCCCAATGAGGATTGAACTCACATTTGTTATAACTGATCTAGCAAAACAAGCTTGCTAACTATTACACCGTGACAAAGTGTCATGAATAGCATCTTTTAAGAATTGCTTAGATGTGGTACAAGGCTGAAAGCATGGGGCACCCAGTGAGGATTGAACTCACTGTTCAGTTGATCTAGTAATACAAGCTTTCTAACCATTGTACCATGTCAAAGTGTTCAGGTGATTTCTTAGTGTAGCTTTAATATGGCACAAGGCTGAAAATATTGAGCACCCAGTGAGGATCAAACTGACTTATTTATGGAATTTACATTATACAGGTAGACAATTCTTTATCTGAAATTTTTTTGGAATGGAAATGCTTTGGTTTTCAGATATTTTAGATTTTGGAATATAGGTTATTTAATTTGTATATAGTATTGTAAAATGGGTCAGCTTGGGAATGGAACCCAATCATAAACATAATATCCCTTTACATTTCATAACCCGTTTTATGCATATACCCTAAAAGTAGTTTTATATCAAATTTAATAAATTTTGTGTACATACAGATACAGCTCATGACACTAGTCATGTAATGCTCACATGGATTTTTAAGTGATGAAATTTCACGTAAAAATAATGTTTTATACTTTCTGTACATGTACAAAAAACATATATATATATATATATAAGGTGTGTAGGCCAGCTCAACAAGTCAACACCAGGATAACTCACCACCAGAAAAACATAACTTTTTTCTAACTGAATAAAAGTAATTTATTAAGAATTAAAACCTTGATTAGTGAACATTTTTTTTAAATAAGCCATTTGAAAAGGTAATATGTAAAATATGAACCAGTTTTTTGTTTTTAATTATTTTTAATAAAGAAGTTCATTTTTTAATAAAGTAAATTGACATATAAAAAATAATTCAGTAAAACACACTTGTTTTTAATTATTTTTTAATAAAGTAAATTGAAAAATGCAAGACAAAATGACGCAGTTGTTTTTAATTTGAATAAAGTGAATTGCAATGTCATTTATTTTTTAATAAAGTAAATCGACATTCTAAAATATTTTTATGAAAAATAATTTAGTAATTTAGAATTTATTTTATAAGAAATAATTAAAACCCCAAAAAATAGTTCATATTTTACATAATACCTTTTCAAATGTCTTATTTAAAGAAAAATATTCACTAGTTAAGGCTTTAATCCTTAATAAATTACTTTTATCCGGTTATAAAAAGTTATGTTTTACTGGTGCTGAGTTGTCCCATGTTGAGTAGGCGGTGTCGAATTGTCTCTTTCTATGGAGAGAGAGAGAGTACATTATTGATGGAATTACTGTGAGTGTGAGAAGGAAATTTTCCATTTGTGTGTGTGGGGTTACAGAACATCCTGATTAAAAGGGAAAATTTAATGCAGGATATCCTGTCCACAAAATACAACACAAATTTCAAGAAAAGACAATGCAATAAGAAATGTTTATATAAAATTAGAAAATAGTATATTTAACAACATATATACAGATTAAACAATTTGTATATTTCTTTTGTATATTTTGTTTGATAGAAAAATGTCTGTTAGATTTAAGTAAATGTTGATTGAACAAAAAAGTGTGTATGTTTTGCTGTCTGTAATTCAACAGAGTAGTAGAACAATGTTTTTTTTTTAATTTTTTATGTGTCTGCCACTAAGTAGGTGGAAAAGGAAAGGGTTTATTAATTTAAGGTGAAAAAGAGTGTGAGTGAGAAATAACCGGAGAGAGAAAAAGGGATCAAATAGAGATAGTAGTAAGTAGCAGAATGCTTGTGTGTAAAATGATTAATCAATCTACTTAACTGATAAAGTCTGTGTTACTTCTCCTTTCTGGCTGGCGAGAGATGTAAAAAGTTTATGGGCAGTTGAAGATATCTAGTTGTTATTGTTTTTCTTTCCTTTTTTTTCTCTTTTGTATTGGTTGAGTTGGCAACAAAACTGTCTGTCGGTTTTCTGGCCTCTCTGATCTCTGCACCTTTCTGACTCGGATGTGGTTAAGTAGTGGATTTCAGTTATGTGACCAGCTCCCAAGGGCACCTTCTTTTTTAGGTGTGAAAAAAATCTTTGACTGATGTGATATGAATTTTCTATTTCTTATCCAATTAGGATCCAGAATTTTGCTTTTCACACCGACTTGTGAAATTTGCGTTAGTTAGGTTTTTCCAAAATGTTTTAGTCGTTTGAATCCAATTTTGCAGGTGTGCAATTTTACTTTGGGTTTTTCCAAAATGCTTTTATTCATTTGGATCTGATTTTGCGAGTATGCAGTTTTACTTTGTGTGTTTCAGTTAACTGTTAGATGATATAGGATTTGCATCCTATATGGGTCAATCATGTCAGCATCTGAAAAAGTTACAGATTTTGGAAATAAAGGATACTCAACCTGTAATTATTTGCAAATAAATAAAGGGTAGACTACTCCCTAATTAGCTAAACACAAACCATATTAGCTTTACTTGTACTGATAATCCTTAATTAGCAAGAGTATAGTGGTAAGTAGTTTTTAAACCTACATGCTTACAATTTTGAAAAAGATTGTTTATAAAATATGGAAATGGTTCATGATGAAAGAGGAGAATAAACAAAAACGTAAAAAATAGTAACAAGTTAAAAATATGAATCAGTTTATATAAAATAATGATACCAATGAAATAATGATATAATTTTATAAAATATTATTCCTATAAAACAAATATGTAATTATATTTTTGTTATACCAAAATAAAACTATAATTATTTCAAGAGCATTATTTTATGCTACAATTAACCTTTTAATCCTCTTCCAATGTTGATATGATTTTCTTTTCAATTTTTGTAGCAAAGGCATACATGCAAAAAATACAGACAAAAATTGGATTATTATTATCGAAGCAAGCATAAATGTTGACTTTGCACTATTATTATTAAGTGGTAAACTGGATTGGAAATGGCTTTATTCTTCAAGTTAAAGCATTTTAACAGTATTTACTAACAGAATTAGAAAAAAAAATTAATTATTTTACCCCAAGCAAGGCAGTCCCTGCCACTAGTTCGCAGGGGATTAAAGTGAGAGAAAAAACTGGGTACAAGGGGTATTGAAGAAAGTATAAAAAATGAACAGAATTCAAAAAGACAGAAGATGGCAACTGATGTTGCATTTAAATTTCTGGAGATTGTAGCTATTAAAGAAGCAAGTAAATGGAACAGAGTTCCACAGGGGGGAAGTGCAAGGAAAGAAACTTTTGGAATAGAAGTTTTAATTACATTTAACTATTTCAATGGTAAAAGAGTGTGATCTAGATGCAAATCTAGTAGCATGCTTAAATTCACTTAAATGATGTGCCATTTTTACTCTTTTTAAATAATACACTCATGGACATAAATCAGATCATTATAATATAGATTAACACTTACTATATTTGCTTTTAAGGATTATGTAGAAATCAATTCCAACTTAGCCCTGGATATCCAATCAAACTTGTTTGTTCAGACTGCTAGACATTTAAAATCTCTTTTTACCTGAAAGGCTTTCTGCCAGTGATGCATTTATTTTGAAATATGAATATGTCTTCCTTGTAACTCAAACAACTATAAAAGTTATTTAAAGTGTAGCAATGAAAAAATCTGTCATGCTCTTGGTGACAGCAGGCAATAAAGACAAGAGACATTAACACTTCATACAAAATGTGTGCTTAGTGCACATTTTTCAGGAACCATCAGTGTATAACCTACAAGCATATTATTTATTTATTGTTTCCAAAATAAAATTCTCTTCAAAATCTGTGTGTCCTTTCATGTGACACACTTGTTCCTTGTTAATGTGTATAAACTTCTAAGCTAGACCATGATGTTGATTTCATTTGTTCCATCATTTGTACATGATCTATGACAAACATTAGTTTCATTAATTTTGTCAATACTGCTTTTGCTAGTAAATGCAAAATGGTTTGTGAAGTTCATCCAATCAGAAACAGTCCCAACATTTTATGGTCCTAAAAATGTATATCCGGGTTTTTAATCTAATAGGAAGCTCCACACATTTGGGTAGAAATAGATGATAAAATTAAACTCATCATTGTCTGGAAATTAAAGGTAAGCAGGTAGATTAAAACCATTTTTCATAGCATCTATAAATTGGAGCCCTTAAGAAAATTGATGTTATAGTCAATTTTTAAAATGCTGTCCTCAGTTTAACTCGGAAAAATAAAAAATAATTTTGTTCAAAAGAAAAAATAGTTTTTAAAAGTAAACTTTGCAAGTTATTTTTATTTTTTTGTCTGAAAAAAGATGAACACCAGCATTGTTTTGTAGGGTGCAATGAGTAAATTGTCGCCATTTTATATTTTTAATTTTGCTGTAATGGTATGCTGTCATCATTTATTCATTACACCCAGATGGTGCATAGGGCAGCAACTTTTTTTTTGTTGCTGTTTCTGTAACAAACTTTTTTTTACAGGGCAGGGTTGTTAGCCCTGCACCTAACCCCCAAACCTGGAGGATCATTCTTGGTCCTTACGCTTACAGCACCTGGTATTCCCAAATGGTCACCCATTTAAGTACTGACCAGGCTCGATGTTGCTTAACTTTAGTGATCTGACAGGAACCGGTGTATTCAACCTGATATAGCTGTAGACAATAGCATGCTGTACTGCTTGGAATTTGTGCTGGTAGCTCTAATATGAACATTTTAGAGGGTTTGGGTGTCGGTCTGATGATGATGCAGAGGATTCAGAAAGGGTTAGATGAGTCTAATGGTGATTATGCAGGAATGGCCACTCAGAAAACTCACTCTGTTTGTTCTGATAAGAAAACAAACTCTTAAATTTGTTGGTGAGGGCCTCAGACTCAACATGGAGGTCTACATCAAATGCCTTGAGGTAGTAGTGTTGCCCTGGGTCTAGACGGTGGCTGCTGGAAGATTTTATATCTGGTAACAGGCCTCTACACCTTGCCACATAGTCATGGCTGTCAGACAATTTCTGCAACCGCATCACCCCTTGCATGTGGCCACCTAACTCCCTAAACTGCAACCTCCTTGATTATTATGCGTGGGATGCAGTTGAGCGAGAGACCAACAAAACTTCTTGTAATACCAAAAACGAACTGGAAGCAAGGATTATGGCAATATTGACCAACTTAAACAAGGAGACCGTCCAGAAGAGTTGCAGGAGATTCCAAAGTTGTCTAGAGGGTGTGATTGAAACCAATAGTGATTTTATTGAATAAATTTACTCTTTAGTATTGCAATATATTTTTGTGCCATTTTGGTAAATATACCTGTTAAAATGAGATGACAATGTTATTTTTATTTTTATGTAATTTAGATGACAATTTATCCATCACACACACACACACATATATATATATATATATATTGTAACAAAGTTATAGAACTCGTAGGCTTTTTTACCTGCTGTTCATGCATTTACTTTTATAAAGAGTGCTCGATATAACGTAGAGCATTATATTGTAATGGTTGTTACAATGGTTTATAAATAAACCTTTTAAAATGGTTGTTACAATATATATATAGTAATCTCTGATGTTGAGCACTATAACCTGTAAATATAGCACACCTTAAAACTATATTTTTATCACACTTAAATTTGTCCATTGCCCAATCCCTTACTCAAATTGTAGATTTCTCTACTTATTTCTCTAGCAAAAACAAGCTTGCTGATTGAGACTCACTCTGAGATTTTCTTTGTGACACCCATTTAACCAACCAATTGAAAACTATGCTGCTGAGGCTTCTTCTTGGTTGAAAGCCAGCATGGACACTTTCATCCTTTCTCAGAAATACCTGGTGAAACTTCAATCCTCTTCGTGGTTCATACCAGCATGTTTGGTGCTATAGCACATGAGAACAACTATTTTCAGATATACCAGCATGACAGCTCTTGTCTATTAGGTACCTCCACTCAAATATTTGATACCTCAATTTGAATTGAATTTTTAAAAATAAAAAAGTTTTCTTGAAGCTATAATTTTAGCTTTAATTGAAAGCCAAGAGATTAAATTTACTAATTACAGTAAGCAAAATACCCTAGTGTATTTCAAACCGAAATTATATCGGAATCAAAATATTTTAGGTTTAAAAAAATTGTTTTAAATTTCAAAGTTTTTGCCATTTTTCATTGATTGTAAACAGAAACCAATTCTTGGTTTTAAAAAATCTTACAAAAATAAAATACATCTCGCTGACACATTTTATTCAAATTATCGAATTTAAACTTACCTTAAGTTCACTTGAAACAAGAATTACTTGCTTACTGCCTAAAATGTTTCAAAAATGCGTTTCTCAATTACGGTTGCCTAGTTATTACAGCTGTCATCACCTTATCAGAAGCGATAATGGATGATTTACAGTAGCCAGCCAAAAGCCTGGAAGATGAATTTGGTATAAAATGGTATATATACGGTTTTTTTTTCATGTAAGGGAGGACAACCCTTGAACCACGTGACCTTTTAATGATAAAAATCACGTATGGCCACCCGTACAAACAAAATACAGGTAATCAACATGCAGAAAATTAAAATGTCTTAACTATTTAACAAAAAATGAGCACCATTATTTATAATAAGCTATTAGATTTTTTGCTTAGTAAATATATTTGCCACACAATAATTTTAAAATATCGGGAAGACCTATGAGGAGGAAAGTTTAAAAAATTTTAAAACTTTTTAGAAATTATTTCATAAAAAATAATAAAAATGAAAATAATTCTTGTAAAAATTCGTTATTAATGTAAAAAGTTTATTTTTTTATTCAGATTATGATATCATTTTAATTTATGTTTATAAAAGCAATTAAAAGTTTATCCAAATAAAAAATGGTATAGTTTTATTGCATTTTTGTTTTTGCAATTTGGAGCAGGTTTTCTAAAAATGAGTAGGTTTTGAAGAAAAAAAGACAGTTGATTAGCATTTCCCAATGACTCTTGAATTTAATTAAAACTATCTATATGTTGACACCTAGTCGAATTTTTCAAGATTTCTGGAAATTAATTGGTGGTGGGGTAACATATGTGAAAAAAAAAATGTTTTTACCAATATTTTCTAAAAATAATTTTTTCAAAACTGATTTTAGTCAATTATGAATAAGTCCTGAAATTTTCATCAAAATCCAACCATTATTTGATTTTTGTAAGAATTTCCAAATTAATGTCTTTCACAGTCAAAAAATGCCTTTGTGTAATATTACGTTTTGACATAATAAACTCTGGTGTCAATTTAGACCTCACACTGACAAGAGAAAAAAAAATTTTACCACTAAATGAACCTGTTAGAAACAGTTCCAAAAATTTTTAAAATGATTAAAAAATACTTTGATCTATCCTCTTAATGATAGCCTAAACATTTTGTCAAGAAAACTTTGTTTTTATTTAGTTTGAGGCTTTTTCCTTCAGACTGTGCTGTTTTTTCAGTGATTTTTTGGATGTACCTACTATTCATTGATGCTCATAATAGATGTGAGTGAGTCATTGAAGGAGCTAAGTCCCTGTTTACTGAGAGAATGAGGCACTACATAGCCTCTAACAACTTTGGCTATTGTAATTACTGGCACCAGTGTAATAGGCATTAAATAAGTGTAAGGTCTGTATTCCTTCCCTCTTCAATCAATTTGAGGTGTTGTCCTCTGCTGATAAAGCTGAATGCTTTGTCTGTAAATTCTCATCAAACTCTACATTTGACTCATCTACAGTATCCCTGTCTAACTTTTCACTTATAACTGAGTCTCTATTGAGTGATATGCCTATAACCTCTTCTATGGTTTCTGCTATCCTCTCTGAGATCCCCACAAAGCATCTGAACCTGATGGTATCCCTGTAATAGTCATTAAGAAGTGTGCTCCTGAACTGACTCCTGTTCTCTCTAAACTGTATAATAAATGCCTTACTATCCACTGCTTTCTTGCTTACTAGGAGTCATCATCTGTCATTCCAGTTTTTAAGAACTATGGTGAGCTGGCCAACCCTTACAACTATCAGCCTGTTAGCCTTTTATCTCTTTTTGACAAAAGCTTCTAGAGGACCTAATCAATGCTGAATTGGTTTATCATACCTCATTGTAGGGCCTTTTCTCAGACAAGCAATATGGCTTTCATTTCTCCAGTCAACTGCTGATGTACTGAGGACAATAGTGAAAAGAGTATTATGTTCTAGATAAAAGCGGTAAAGCCTGGGCTGTAGCATTAGAGATCTCAAAAGTCTTTGACAGGGTCTGTTATTCAGGTCCTCTCCACAAGCAAAAGTTATGGTGTCTCTGAATACTTTTTTGAATTGATTGCGTCTTTTCTATCAAATTGGGAAGTAAAAGTTAATTGAATGGCCACTCATACAGTGGGCTATGATAAGTTTTTAGCCACCCTTGATTACAGTAATTTTGGCTTGTGTAACAATTGTCTCTTCTTTTCTCAGACAATACCATGTTATTATCAAGCTACTTTTATCTATGAATTATAGTTGACTTATATTTTGCAATGAAAGTTCATGAAAGTAAGGAAACTGGTGAATTTCAATGAGGGCAAATAATAGAATGGCATCAGTTTTGCAAGTCACATAGAAAAATTGCTTGGTTTTTCCAGGTTAATCATCAAACAGTTAATAATATTGTCAAGAAATTTATTGAAGAAAGCCAATGTTCAAGAAAACCAAGCATCATGTCTGAGAAGAGGAAAGTCATCAGAAACCGTTATCAGTGTGTCAAAGATGTCATCAGCAGCATGGAAATGTTGCCATATGCAGTAAAAAATACTCTGAAAGAGCTAGGCTATCAAAGAAGAGTTGCAAGAAAGAAGCCCTTGATTTCAGAGATAGACGTATGGACTGGGCAAGAGAATTTGAGAACAAAGATTATGAATTTTGGCAGTCTATAATTTGGTAAGATAAAAGTAAATTCTGCCAACATTCAGGTTTGAGACAGGTTTATGTTTAGAGGAATTAGAATGAAACTTGGGAGACTGGATGTCTGCAGGTGACTGTAAAACATGAAGGGATTGGGGTGCCGTCCAGTTTGGAGGGAAATCTGAGCTGATTCTTGTTGATGAGCAGAGGAAGAACAGGCGTATGGACTGGGTGAGAGCAAAGAAGCAGTCTGTAATTTGGTCAGATGAAAATAAATTCTGCTGATATTCAAAATCGGAACTATTTTATGTTTGGAGAAATGAGAATGTGATTTGGAACACTGAATGTCTGCAGTCTACCGTGAAACATGGAGGGATTGGAGGGATGTAGGGCGTTGTTTGGTTTGGAGGGAAATCTGAGCTGATTTTTGTTGATGAGCAGTTGAATAATCCAAAATACTGTCAAATATGAGAGGAAGAACTACTCTCACTATTTGAAACTAATCAGATTGATAAGAATGGCAACCTTTTTCAAGAAGATAGTGTCACGTCATATGAACTAGGTAGCAAAGGCCTGGAATTGCAAGGAATCAAGTCATTGCCATGGGTAGCCCAAAATCCTGACATGAATCCAATAGAGCACATTTGGGAGTACCTTGGCCACAAACTTTGAGAGCATGCAACCAAAATCACATCAGTGGCAACTCTTAAATAAACATTGCTAAAGAGTGTGAAAATATGGATCAGACGATTGTTAATAACTTGATCAAATCCATGAAAATCGAATACAAGCACTGAAACTAGTAAATAGAGGACCTACTCTATACTAGTTCCAAATACTGTTTATTTATGTTGAGTTGGGATTATGTAATTAAATTTTGAAATTGGATGTTGTTTATTTCTCCTGGCTAAAAACTTTTCTTAGGCCACTGTAGATCTTTTTGTACTAATATGGGTGTCCCCAAGGGCGCCATCCTTTGGGTTTTCTCTGTTTTTAATTTTCATTAATGACTTTTCCTGATGACATACTGATGACCTGGCATCTATGCTGATGACACTACCATTTACTCCTGCCTTAATAGTAATGCTGATCAGTCCACCTAGGTCAAAATGGAAGTTGATCTGAGAGACCTCTTGCTGCCTTCTCTCAGTATGGCTGATGCTAACCTCCAGGAAAGTGACTTGTTGCGCTTTCTTTGGCTCACGTTCTCAACTGGCATGAAGCAGAAAGCCTATATTGAATCTATTGCTAGGTCAGCTGCTAAGAAAGTCAGTTCACAAAGTTGTGCAAAACAGTTTTTTCTCTTGTATCTATCTTACATATCTATAAGTCTAGCAATCGTCCATGCTTCTAATATTGCTGCCATATATGGTTCTGTACCCTTGCTATTTACCTTGAGTACCTTAAGAAAGAAGAATCAGCAATATTATTGGTCCTGATCTGGTGGCTTGGCTTCAGTCACTTACCCACTGCCTTAAGATTGCCTCTCTCTGTCTTTTCTATAAATACTTTCATGGTTATTGTTTGGATTAGCTCTTTGCTGTACAAGACTGGCATCACAATTTCATCAATTTACAATTGAGCTAGCGAGATGTAGCTGTAAGTTCTATGCTAGCAGTTTCTTTACTAACACTTCTGGCTTGTGGAATTCTGGCTCTTTGCTTTCCAGCTAACTTTAATCTGCAAAAATTTAAATGCAATGTCAATCACTATCTACTGTTCTTCTGATTACTCTTTTCTCTTTCTGTTCATTCATTACTAGTGTTTCTGTTTGCAATTCTTCTACACTCTGTAACCATTTGTGCTTTAGTAGCTTTATGGCCTTGCATGGGCTGATACCAATTAATATATATATATATATATATATATATATATATATATATATATATATACAAGAAAGAATGGCAGACCCATAAGGATGAATAAGATAATCCAAAAGACTTTATCCAATTAATATAAATTATTAATTAGATAAAAATAGAGAGCTTGATGGATATTATCCAGAGCATTATAAAATATTGAAAGGCAAACTTAACACATAGTTAAACAGAAATCAAGATTTATTTCAAAAATGTAATTTTACATTGTCACATTCAGATCGTTGGAAAATAAATTCACTCAAAATATTTTAAAAGTTTTTTATTTTAAAAAAAATATTCTGAGTGAATTTATTTAATAATTTCACCCCAAGCAAGGCAAAGATGCTACTAGTATGCAGGGGCTACAGAGAGTGAAAGTGAAAGAAAAGACTGAGAATAGGAAGGATTGAGGAAAAGATCAAAGATGAAGGGGATTAAAAAACAGAAGATGGCAATTGATGCTGCATTAAAATTTTTAAAGATTGAAGTTATCAGGAAAGCAAGTAGGAGTGGAATTCCACAGGCAGAAAGTGCAAGAAAAGAACCTGTTAGAGTAGATGTGGCAGTTACATTTAACTATTTCAACAGTAAAAGTGTGAGACCTAGATGCCAATCTAGTAGCATGCATGAATTCATGGAGCACTCGGGAACAAAACACATAATCTGAGGGGAAACAGAAAAGCTCTCAGACCAACCAACTTTCCCAAAATCGGTTACAAGAGTAAAGATTAAGCATGAGAATATTTGTGAAGAAGGGTTTTTTGGTAAGCCAAGAATTTTTCAGCATAAGTGTGCGTGTGTGCATGCATATATATATATATATATATATATATATCAATAAATATACAGATGGATATAGACACACACACACAAAGATTTTTTGTGGTGCTAATAAAACAGTGCTTGATGTAATATAACAGCGGCAAGAAGTAAATATTAATAAATAGACATATTATCCTACCTCTATAGTACAACTTGGAGTTTCATGCAGTATGCATTCGTCAGGTGCATATTATGAATTGGCTGTTTCTAGATTTAAATTTTTATTTTTGGTTCTTGCATTGTTCATGTTCATTATAAATCTGATATACCATTTTTTTAATTTATCAAATGTATAATTTAATTTGGTTTATATTGAAACTTAAACATGAAATTGGAAAGTAAAATCAAAAGTTAATGTTAAATTTTGTTAGAGGTAGGTGTGTATATGTAGTTCAAGGGGAAAGAAAAGCATTAAAAAATAAATTAAAAAATGTGTGTGTATGTATGTATAAAAAAAGAGTGAATCAATATCTATAACTTGACACATTTATTAGCTGAATTTTGATCATCACTGTATAATGTTCAACCTGTGGGATTAATAATTGAATTAAATGACAGTAACCATCTTGATTTCTATGCTCACATGCTCTCATTTTTTTCTGAAAATGTTTGGAAATAATCAAGATGTGAAACAAAAAAGTGGAAATAGGACATTTAGATTTGGCTCAAACTGTTTAACATTATTACAAGAGAATTGAAGTGAAGCAATTGATTGCTGCAATAATATTGATTAATTGATTAGTGTAGAGTGAATAGCCATGGTTAAATGCAAATAAACGGCCCAACAAACAGAATTGATAGATTTTGCAATAAACAATAACAAGAAAATAAAAGAACAGGGATAAAAATATTAAAAAGCAAGCAAACAATATATGCAAAGCAAATTAACAGTAACAAGGCAAATTAACAGTAATAAGGCAAAAAGTTCACAACTGAAGAACTGGGGTTGGCATACAAAAAGCAAATTCGTATAAGTGAACGTAGCATTCAGATTTCAAGACAAGACAGACTGAGGCTGAGTCAGTAGAAACCAAGAATCGGCCTATTTTATCGACTAGGAAGAAATCCCAGCATGCATTTGTGTGCTTCTGCCTATAAATTAGGGAGGAAAAAGTGTTTTGCAATCATTCTTTTTAGAATTAGAACCAACAATTAGAGTAAGAAATATAGTTTGGTTCTCAAAAATTGATAGTCATATTTTATGCACTTGTCTCTTGGAACATTTATTTTTTTGTATTTATGATTTTGTTGCTTTTCAAAATTTTAGGATGCCTCAGTTGGACATTGATGAACATATTGCTGGCTGCCTTAGCACTGCTGCTGATGATGATGATATCATTTGGTGATTGACATGGAAGATTTCATTTCAGGTTTCTACATTATTCTCACCTGAAATAATACATCATTTCTATTAAATAAAGATCCTTCTATCTTTTAGATGATTTTTCTTTTTTCTTGCCTCAGACTGCTTTCAAAAGTCTGTCTTTAACAACCAAAAACCTTAAAAGATCGAAAATAAATGTTTTTAGATTTGTATCAGTGAATGAAATGAATTCAACTAGAGTTTGAATTCCAGTTGAATTCATTTACTTATGCACAGATACCCTTGAGAAAGGTAGCAGGACAAATTTGGTTTTGTAGCCTATGATATGAAAGAGAAAAATGATAAGCCACCAAACAAAAAGAAATCAAAGGGCATAATAGGGCCAAAAGAAATCAAAGGGCATAATAGGGCCAAAAGTATAAAATGCATAATACAATAATAGGGCCAAAAGTATAAAATGCATAATAGAAGTAACTGAAAATAGTTCGATGTGGATATGGAAAAAAAGAAATATTCCATGGAGCATTTCAGCAAACATGACGATATGACTTAATCGTGGAATAAGGTTCATATTGTATTCTCAGAACGTGAGCAAGGTTTTTGTAAATCTAATTTGGCCATTTGTTTTTTTATTTATGATACACCAGAAATACTAGTATATCATTATAATAGGGCCCCACATCAGTCAGAAGTGCTGGTGTGCAAGTAAAACTATTGAGAGGAAGGCCCCGAAATGGTGCACATTCTTTCCTGATGACTCTAAATTGATTTAAATGTAAATTCAATGAAATCAAATGCTGTAGAGAAGCTTGGTGAAAGTGTCACTGGCATGAAAAGAATTATACAATCAGCTTGCTTTCAGGTGAGTTTAAATTACTTTTCAAGTAATTTCCTTCTTGGCTCCCAAGCTTCATTTCCCTTGTTGTCTCAGGACCCCAACACTATATTTTAAATCTTATTATAATGAAAGGAGGATAAAAATGAGTAGAAAGGAAACTGAAAATAAAACAAAACAAAATGTAAATAAATTTTATGCTGAAAGTGAAGGTAATCCTTCTTATTGCTTTGAGTGTTTCAATAAACAACATATAAAATAAGAATAAATTCAACTTTTCTTAATGACGTATTTGCTTTCATATTTGTTCTTTTATATCTTTTCAAGAAATCAGACATTAAGAATATAATTTTTTAAAATTTTTACGAATTTGATTTCTATCAGATAAGAATTGTGTTTATTTTACTGGTTGTAGGCATTATTTTACTTTATTAAGTAAAAAAAATATACTTTTTTTAAAATTATATAATGTTTTGCCAATTAAATTTTCTGTTTACCCTAATCTTTTAGTTTACCTGAATGCATGGTACAGATCTGTGTTTATAAAAAATAAAAAAAATGTCCCAAAAAATGGCAGTAGAAGTTCTAAAAGAAAAATGAAAGATAAAAGATATTAAAAAAAAAATGTGGTTCTAATGTACCATAATATCATAAGCAATCAATCATAGAATTCCATTCTCAATAATCCTCATAGAAAAGAAATTAGAAAAATGTGGTTCTGGTGTAACATGATCTTATAAGCAATCAATCATAAAATCTTGTTCTTAATAATCTTCATAGAATGAAACTTGAAAAATGCTGTTCAACTGTAACATGATCTCAGAAGCAATCAATCATAGGATCCCATTCTCAATAATCCTCATAGAAAATAAATTGAAAAAATCTGGTTTTGGTGTAATATGTTTCTTGTAAGTAATCAATCATAGCATCCCACTTCCAATAATCCTCATAAAAAAGAAATTGAAAAAATGTGGTTCTGGTGTAACATGATCTCATAAGCAATCAATCGTAGAATTCTATTCTCAATAACCTTCATAGAACAAAAATTGAAAAATGTGGTTTTGATGTACCATGATCTCATAAGCAATCAATCATAGAATTTCAATCTCAATAATCCTCTGAGAAAAGAAATTGGAAAAATGTGGTTCTGGTGTAACATGATCGTTTATTTTTTTATTTTTATTTTTTTAATCATTTCACCCCAAGCAAGGCATTCCACTGCCACTATTGTGCATGGGGCTACATAGGGGAAGGTAAAGAGGAGGAGTGGTTAGATGTAGGAAATGTCAGAAGGAAGGTGATAGATGGGTAAGGATACCGAGGATGAGAGCTGGGCAGATGGGAAGAGTGTTTGAAAGAATGGGAGCGAGTTAGTGTGTTAGGAGGTGTATTGACCTTACATTTAAACTCCTGGAGATTGTAGCCGTCGGGGAAGCAATCATGTAGAAGGGAATTCCACAGTCGGGAAGTGCAAGAAAAGAAACTGTTGGAGTAGAAGTTGCGGTTGCATTTTATCGGTTTCACTGTAAAAGGGTGGGATCTAGTTGCTAATCTAGTTTCTTGTGCAAATTCGTATCTAGGGGGCAGCAGTGATCTAAGTTCATCAGAGCAGAAGCCGTGAAAGTATTTATAGAAGAGACACGGAAGCCACGTTGCGCCGGTGAGAGAGAGACTGCAGGCGGTCTGCCAAGTTGGTATCGATCACATTATAGACCCGCCACTGTACCTTGTCGAGAAGCCTGAGGAGAATAGCAGGGGCACCCGACCAGATATGGCAGCAGTATTCAATGCACGGGCGGATGGTAGATTTATATATGTGCAGGATAGATTCAGACGGAAAAAACTTCCGGGCCCTGCACAGAAAACCGACTTTCATAGCAGCGGATTTAGCAATGGATTCGATATAGTCATTCCATTTGAGGTCCGCTGTAAGTGTGAGACCAAGGAGGCGTAGTGTTTTACTCTCTGGGAGGCAAGCCTGGTCCATGCTAATGGGAGGTGGGTGCAATTGTCTATGATGGTTAATTGACAGTAGCTTCGTTTTAGAAGCATTAAAATTTATGAGCCATTTCTTACCCCAGTCCACTACGGATTGGAGGTCCTTTTCAAGCTCGGCTGCAAGGTTAGCTTTGTCGCCTACACCAGATTTTTGGTCGAGACGAGAGTAAACTGTGGTGTCATCGGCGTACATACCTACTTGGGATCTTATGGAATCAGGGAGATCATTAATGTATATCAGAAAGAGCGTAGGACCTAGGATAGAGCCTTGAGGGACACCTGCGTTCGTATGGTAGTTCTGGGAGGCATGTCCGTTTAATACCACCTTCATTGTGCGGTTAGAGAGGAATGACTGGATTAGTTCAAACAAATGTCCAGTTATACCATAGCTCCGCAAATTGCATAGAAGGCCAGCATGCCAAACTGTCGAACGCTTTAGAGATATCCAAGGCAACGGTTCGGGCTTCACCATTCCTGTCGAGTGCCTGATATATGTACTCGGTGATGGTCGTTAGCATATCAGCAGTAGACCTGGTGAAGCGGAAACCATACTGCTTGTCCTAGAGGAGCCTGTGTGCTGTGACATCTTATAAGCAATCCATTATAAAATCTTGTTCTTAATAATCTTCATAGAATGAAACTGGAAAAATGCGGTTCAACTGTAAAATAATCTCATGAGTAATCAATCATAGCATCCCATTCTCAATAATCCTCATTGAAAATAAATTAAAAAAATCTGGTTTTGGCGTAACATGTTTCTCGTAAACAATCATAGCATCCCACTTCCAATAATCCTCATAAAAAAGAAATTGAAAAAATGTGGTTCTGGTGTAACTTAATCTCCTAAACAATCATAGAATTCCATTCTCAATAACCTTCATAGAAGAGAAATTGGAAAACTGTTGGTTTTGATATACCATGATCTCATAAGCAATCAATCATAGAATTCCATTCTCAATAACCTTCATAGAACAGAAATTGAAAAAATGTGGTTCTGGTGTAACATAATCTCATAAACAATCAATCATAGAATTCCATTCTCAATAACCTTCATAGAAGAGAAATTGAAAAATGTGGTTTTGATTTACCATGATCTCATAAGCAATCAATCATAGAATTCCATTCTCAATAACCTTCATAGAAGAGAAATTGAAAAAATGTGGTTTTGATTTACCATGATCTCATAAGCAATCAATCATAGCATCCCATTCCCAATAATCCCCATAGAACAGAAATTGAAAAAATGCGATTCTGGTGTAAGATGATCTCATAAAAAAATCAGAGTATCCCATTCCCAATAATCTTCATAGAAAAGAAATTGGTAGTTAGTAAATATACTATACATCTTTCATTGTCCAAGGGTAGTTCTATTTTCATAAAAAGGAATTAAAGTTTTTAAAAATATGCATGTAAAAAATATAAAACAATCAAATAAATTCTATTCATTCTCAAACTCATCACTGCTGGATTCATGTAAAGGCTGTAAACTATCATCTGCAGAGTCATCCCTCATGTACAATAAATGACCCTCACTACCATCCATGTAATCGTGGTGGTAACTGATACAGTCATCTTGGAAGACGCACACGTAATTTTCAGGATATTTTCTAGGAAAAAGAGTGCGTCTTGTAAGCCGGAAATACGGTATATGTACTCAAAGAGGCCAAATGGTGTTACCACTGCTGTTTTCTCCATATCTTCTCTCATAGGTATTTAGTGATAGGCTTGTAAAAGGTCAATTTTGCAAAATATATATTTTTTTACCTAATCTAGCAGAAAGATTGTTCATATTCAGTACTAGGTATCTGTCGGGTTTTGTAAATACATTTAAATTCCTGTAGTCTCCATAGGCGCGCTACTGTTTATGTGTGCATTTTGGAACCATGCGAAGGAGTGACAACCAGGGAGAGTTTGACTGTCTTATGATTCCCGCTTGGGGTAGCGGTGTAAATTCCTTCTTTAACTTTTTTCAGACATTTGTCTCACTTTAGCATAAGTGGGTGACCTATCACTTGTATATATGCAATGTCTAGCTTTTGACAGCGCTGGCGTAGATGCCTTTATTTTTTATCTAAGTACTGTTGGCATGTCTTGGAACAAGGGACGTACAATTTCTAGGAGAATATCACTGCTATTGATTGATATCTGGTGTATGGGTCCCTCAATGTGCTTACACTGTATGTAGTATTTGGGTCCACCAGTCTTCCATCTTTACAGTTTAGTATCGTAGAAATTCAGCTCTCAAAAGTGGGTTGACAGTGTTAGACACCACTAGAGTCCATCTATACGAGTGGCGAAGTCCTCGAAAGTCTATGTCAATAGATGCTTCTCAATAACATTGGATATCTTGTCCATTAGATGAAGATAGGCGAATTGGTGTTGGGTTTAGGCAGATTTGGTTATCATATTTGCTGGGTAGTATTGTTACTGAAGCACCAGTATCAGTCAGAAACTTCATCGTTGTTTTTCCAATCCGGGTTGCAAACCCATAAAGTGTCGATTCACGGTTGCAATAGCAATCCGCCCTAAATTTTTCCGAACCAGACTCTTCCTTTGGCATAGATACTCTATTCGCGCCCGAATTCAATAGTTGGGAAGTGAGAAGAGAACGATCATCTCCTTTCTAGAAGTGGGGTTATAAAATTCACACGTGACCGGAAACTCTTTTTGATTTCTTTTTTGCATTATGGGAAAATTAAATTCTTTGTTTTTTTTATTATTTTATTTTCATTTTTCCACAGACATATCAGTTTCGTAACCCTTGTTCAACGTTTTACTGTATGAGAATGATTAACGACGATTTGAAGTAAGAAATAATTAGGATTAATGACGATTTGAAGTAGGAAATAATTTAGATTAATCTGTAAGAAAAACCACAGAGAGACTAATTAGACATCGAGGAGAAAAATGAAAGAACGAAATAAAAATGATAATTAGAAGCCATAGAAAGAGTTTGGAGGACATTCTGAAAAGATTTTAACCTGAAATAAACCAAGTAGAATTCATTAAGACTTAATAAGACAAGATCTTCCTCAACCCGTTCAATTGCCTCCGGGGCAGTATGACAAGATGAGAATTCCAAAGTAGAATTATCACTGTATTAAAATGCTATCAAACACCAAACACGTTATAACTTGCCAAGTCCAAAGTAAGGGCTTTTGGAATAAAGTATTTAACAAAGGTCATCTCGTGTTCAAACAAAGAAAGGTAATATTTTATCGAAAAACATGCAATAAATAATGCCAGAGGTTTGTAAAATTCTTATATAAACCATCCAATACATAGACGGAAAAATTTACCAAGTTTTAATCCTCCTCCAGTTGCTGCACTGATATCTTACCATTTCTACCGAACTCCTACTATTGCTTTCCTGTTGAAAGTCCGTCAACCTATCTGAATAGAAAAATTCATTTATTTACTCTTTCAATATTTGTTTATATTTCTAAGATGAGGTATTGTAATTATATTGTTCGTACTTTTGGCTTCATCTTTATTGTCATATTCACAACGTTACGGCCGTTGTACGTAAGTTTCTTGTTTACCCTTGCTCTAGCCTGGTATTGAACACCCAGCTTTTTGGGTCAAACTGGATCCAACCAAAGCTTTTATTCACTGAACCATGTGTTCTACAGCAGTGGTGAGCAAAAAAGCTGAGCTATGCTAAATGGAGATAACTAAGGCCTGGAAGTGGCATAACTCACGGAACGAGAACAATCTATCCCAGTGATCGAAATAATATTTCAGTTCAAAATTCCAATCATCTGAAGACGGTCAGCGCGTACAACGGTCGAAACGCCGTGAATATGACAGTAAAGATGAGGACAACAGCCCAAATAATATAAATAACATAAATCATTACTCCTTATATACTTTAAAATTCTTCAAGTAAACCTATTGTTAGATGTCAATAGAGTTGGTTTGCGTTTTGAAATTAGTTTTATCAAAGAAGTTAGCATCGTCGCGAGGATTTCACACTTGAAATCTCTGCGGAATCATGACCACTACGCGAAATCCCGATAAAATCTGGTTACCTCACAGTTTATTGATGTCAACATGCGATGGCTATGAAGACAAAAATCATCATCAAGTGACAACACCAAGTGTACTACGTTTTTAGTAGACAGGGAATGTGAGATCAATGAAATGAACATCAGTAGGAGCGACCATCCGTCCAGCAAGAGAGGAATTTTATATAAATAGTGCTGTTTCAGTTGGTTAAAATGGATCACAGTATTTTTGGACGTTATTATTATTATTATTGTTATTATTATTCTAAGATTACATTAGAAATGTAGTTACATTAAACCACTTATTATTTTTAATAATGTGATAACATAAATTTAGTGATAATCTTTAACAAGTATTTAGAAATAGGAAACTGCTTTTTTACTATGCTATATACTATAGTTACAACCTTTTATTTCATTTTAGCTAATATTTTATGTTCAAACACATTCGTATCCATAACGGATAGAAACTTTGAGTATAGAGAATTTATCTAACAAT